>CP139506.1:65800076-66118924 GCA_021014915.2 Artemisia tridentata subsp. tridentata
AAACAAAAATCCATTTTTGGTCCATGAAAACAGTTTTGCATGTTTCTCAGCCCAAGGTTTATAAAAGCAATACGTATAAAAGTGGGGCTATAAACTCACCTTAAAACAATAGCAATCTGCAATTCAATCAACAAAACAGTGCAACCGCTCCGACACGCGACCTAGATCAGTATGGTAAGTCTTAGCGAAATATTCGTGTTTTAAATGTCTGATTTGCGTTCATATGGTGAACACTTTAAAATGCAACACAATAGGCACCAATAGAGAGACGCCACGTATGCAATATTTATTAATGTCAAAACAAAATTCTTAAATAAATAAAAAGGGTATTTACGGCATTTGAACGAATGGGTTTTAATTTTTAATGCCACAAACGTATGTTTTTATTTCCCATTCTCAATTCTTCTCACTAGAAATTCATCCCACATCTCTCTCCCCAAATTTCGGCCATCTCGCCGCAACCCCCCTCTACTACATTACCAACGGAAAACCTGCCATTGTCGTATGATAAATCTAATCATTTGTAATAGATATGAGTTTCTTTCATTCAGTTGTGGCCTCGGTTTTTTATTACGGTCCGTTTCCGGAACCTTGCCCGTCGTTAACCTTGTCGGAATCTAGGTTTGAGCCACAAAATGGATTATAATTGATTATTTAGTCGTGTGATTCTATTTTGTGAATCAGATCCGTATGCCCCTTGACAAAGATCCGACGGTCGGAGAAGAACCATATGCAGCCAATCGATATGGATCCTGATGTCCCAGAAGTTTTTCGGTGGTGTTTTGCTGAACGAGACCCACAACAGGAGATTGAAAAAGATTTAGTAATGGATAACTAATGTATCAATTAGTTTTAAGTGTTTTTTTTTTTTTTTTTTTTTTTTTTTTTTTTTTTTTTTTTTTTTTTTTTTTTTTTGTATCTTTCATTTGTTGTGCATCAATATTGATAATCTGAATATGTTATATTTTTAGATTGTTAATGAATACATTATTAGGGAATGTGATGAATAGAATTGTTTAAATGAAGTTTTGGATTTTTGTTACAGAGTTGTGCGGTTGTGCCTGATGTGATTAAATTGGATCAAGAAAAAGATTCGGATTTGTGTAGTATTGTTTGTTAGGATTGTTATCAACTTGACTGTTTTTTAAGCTATATTATAAAATTTAGCCGTTTGAGCCGTTAGTGATAAAAGATAACCCAAGTCAACTTGTTCATAAGTATATGGTTCGAGATTGTTGCTTCTCGTCTGAGGACATCTACAGAGAGAGAGATTCAAAGTAGAGAATATGGTTGATCTACACGAGAAGTACTCATGTAAAATAGTGTGTGGTGTATATACACATCTAGGATGCAGCAACTTTTAACTAATATTGCCAATAAATCTGTTTTGACTATGCCATATTTTTATTGCATATGTCCAAGTGTCCAAGTGATTATAACTTTGATATTCAATTGTGGTTGACGTTGTGATTTTTCTCATTTTGCAAGTTGCGGTCAGGTTTCATTCGGATCAAGTAGGTTTTGGTGTAGTTCGGGTCAAGTAGGTGTTGGGGTAGTTTGGTAATGGGTTTTATGCATCAATATGTAGTTTCTGTTAAGTAGTTCGGGACAATTGAGTTACTGGGGTCATGGTTCACATTTGATTATATACGCACAACAAAATTATTTGAATACCCTAAGCCATAATTGTAAATCAACGATGTATTAGTAGTGAATTGGTGTGTGTCAGTTGGATTTCTTGATTTATTTGCCTTTTTACAAGTCTACTAGTTGTCTTTCATTTAGGTATTTTTGTGTTTTTCTATTGGTACATATATTTATTACTCGTAATACACTTGTGTGTCATGCTCGGCCATATATTTATGTGTCTTATGTATTATGTATTGGTACATATATTTATTACTCGTGTCTTATGTATTGGTACATATATTTATTACTCGTTTTACACTTTTGTTATTACTCGTAATACACTATGTGTCATATGTATTGGTACATATATTTATTACTCATATTACTCGTGTCTTTAAAAATGTATCAAGAAAATTAGTTTGATAAATATAATGTGTCAATCTTATATTTATTAATAGTAATGCTATTTACCGAAAATGCCCTCAAACTTATATTTATTAATATTAATGTCATTAAACTCATTAATTATGCACTAATCTAATTAATTTTGAATCTCATCAATAAGGTTTGATCCAATGGTCCACAAGT
Source organism: Artemisia tridentata subsp. tridentata (assembly GCA_021014915.2). Classification (NCBI taxonomy): domain Eukaryota; kingdom Viridiplantae; phylum Streptophyta; class Magnoliopsida; order Asterales; family Asteraceae; genus Artemisia; species Artemisia tridentata. The sequence goes on from CP139506.1 coordinate 65,802,294, forward strand.
GTACCTATTGTTTTCTACTTTAAGGGTGTACACCACAATAACGCCACCCTTAAATGTCTTAACTCAATTGAAAAGATTACGTGTGACCAGTGCTCGTGTATTTCTTGCTTGCTGTGTGGTAAAGTATATTTCAAAACGGTTTATCATATATAACTCTTTGGTGATGGCTCATGGTGAAAGTGTACGGTGAATGTACGTGCGACGGAACTTCCGTGCTTTGCTTACCGCAAACTGCGTAAGTAATATATATATAATATATATATATATATATATATATATATATATATATATATATATATATATATATATATATTATCGTACATATATATATTTAATAATTAAATATTTACTTAATTAAGACTTATAATTAATTAAATAATCATTAATAATTAATTTGATAATGGTGCTAGTGGGGTATTATTATATTATAAATTATTATATTTATTTATAATATAATAATAATTATAAAGAAAATTACAAGTATTTAGTTTTTGAGAAATTAATAAGTGCAAGTGCATAAGTGCCCAAAAATATTTTTATAAGTCTTATAAGGCCTAAAAATATTAATTTAGGATTATTATTATTTTTAATAATGAAAATAACCTATTTCGTCTTTTAGTCGGTTTTCGTCCGAAAAATATTATAAGTGTCGAAATTTTAGAAAAATCGGGCATGACCCATTCGTTTATTCAAGCTTTCTCATTTTTCTCAAGTGTTGCAAATTTCCTTAGATACCCCCTTTTTATCACTATAATTGCAAAAATAGTCCAAAGTGTATATTTATCGATAGGAAAAATAGTCTAAAAAGGCATCGAACTTTCCACTTTTTCCTTTTGTATACATCTAACTTTTTTTTTCCCTAAAGTATGCATATACTTTCTTAATCTTCCTATTGTAACAATATTAAGGGTGTGCTATGACGTGGCAGTACTTAATCACATTAATCCCATTATATTTTCTAGTTTCCCATTTTTTCACATTTTTTGGTGTGTTTTGACAATAGCTATTACTTGGAGGTATGTTTTATCTCTTTTATTTATTATGAATAACACCCCACCCCACCCCCCACCCCCCCCCCCCCCCCCCCCCTTTCCACTAAATCACTTTCCCTCTTTCCCTATTTTCCCCCTTTTCCCCATACGGGTACCAGGTGCTATGTCTGATGATGAATTTTTTTCATCTTGTAATGAAAATGAAACAAAAAGTGAAGAGCTTAACGATATTCTAACGGATGAAGAACAGAAACAGCTCAAAGCTGCATTGAAGTTAGATCCAGATGCCGGTCCCGAAAATGGTGATGCGATTATCGGACATCGACATAGTTGTTATGAACAAAGAGACATCCCGATTGAGGATGTACCCAGTTTCTGAAATGACCGAAACAGTGAGATCAAGCATGATAAGGACAAGAAAGGTTGGTTTGAAGATGGAGGAAATGAGATAATAAGCATGAAAAACCCAGAAAGGGTGGGGGTGTGGGTGCACCAGTCCCACCGGTCCTACCTAGAGGTTCATTATGTATAGATGAAAAGGTTAGTGATTTACTCGGGGACTCACCATCTACGAGTCAAAGTCAGATTCAACCAGGAAGGCGTTCTATGGAGATCACTGTGAAAGAAACCGAGAACAGGAGAGTGAAAGATTCAACTGCAAATAGGCGAAAAGATGGGAGCCGTGAGAATGAATATAAGAAAGGTTTAAGGCCTATTCTTTGGCTTGCACCTAATTTTCCATTGCGTACCGAGGAACTCTTGCCTTTGCTTGATATTTTGGCAAATAAAGTGAAGGCCATACGAAGATTGAGGGATTTGCTTACCACAAAACTTCCAATGGGGACGTTTCTTGTTAAGGTACTCTTTCATTTTTCACTACTATTTCGTTATGTAAGCTGTTTATTTGAGATTGTAGTTGACATATTCATCTTGAGGAGTCGTGAATATGTACTATCCTGCATTTGTTTTTGTAGTTGTATGTTTTCCGAACATATTTTATCCATTTCTAAAAGAAATTATCATATATACATAGGACATGGTGTAAGTCTATTACTTTTTTCTAAAATTGTCGGCACATCTATGGCTTTGTTTCTTTGGTTCGAAAAAGTATCAACTTTTTCAGTTCTTTCTTTGGGTTCGTACTCCATAGCACTGGATTCTCTTTGCTTTACACTTATTATGTGAAATCGAGAAAATAGAAATAGATATCATAACACTCTTGAAACATGTCGAATGTAAAAGAATTTGTGTACTAATTCATTGTTTGGTAATAATATGGTCTCAGGTTGCTATTCCAGTGGTTCCCACCATACGGGTGTTGGTTACTTTTACAAAGTTTGAAGAGCTACAACCGGTGGATGAATTCACAACCCCGCCTTCAAGTCCCGCAGGTGGTGATCATGATAGCCCGTTAATGACAAATAACACATCCACATCATCATCTTTGTTTCAGTGGATTAAAACACCATATCACCGTGCTAACTCAACCGGTGCTTTAAGCAGTAGGATAGAAACTACTCTAGACCCGTTTGCAATTCCTGCTGACTACACTTGGATCAGTGCCGAAGCAAAGAAGAAGAAGATGCAAGAGAAGAACAAATCAAAGAAAGGAAAAAGTCAAAGTAAAAACGAGTAGTCAATGATTGAATTTGAATCTGCAAACAAGTCGGTAAAATTGTTTTATTGAAATCATTACTAATTTTCGTACTAGTTTAAGAACGAAATTTGGAGCCACTTTGTTAGGACTGAGACTCCAGTAAATCATTGTGGGGGATATAAAAAGTTGAAATTGTGATTCTTGAATTCGATTGTTTGACTTTGTGGTCAATGCTTGTGCTTTCACTATTTTAGACTAATTAATCTATCGTTATACATTTCACTAGTCAGATAAGAACATGTATTGTCAATCAAGTTTACACATTAGGAGTTTAGAGCAGAATCTGCTTTGACTTGAAGGTTTGGGGAAAAGTTGGAAAATGGGGAAAGAGGGATAGTGATTTAGTGGGAGGGGTGGGAGGGGGGGTGTGGGTGTTATTGATATAAAATAAAAGAGATAAAACATACCTCCAAGTAATAGCTATTGTCAAAACACACCCAAAAATGTGAAAAAAGGGGAAACTAGAAAATATAACGGGATTAGTGTGGTACTGCCACGTCATAACACACCGTTAATATTGTTACAATAGGAAGATTAAGAAAGTATGTGCATACTGAGAGGATTCGATACACTATAAGGTTGTTAGACCTTTGTTGCTTTGTGTATATGATATATTGAGTTAATATGATTAAGTATGCGGAATCTACTTAATCACACTTAGAAGGTTATTTGGTTATGGAAATAGAACAGTGATGTTTGTTATAGAACAATGAACAAAGAAGGTTTTATCACCAAACGATTCAATATTATTCAAGATAATACGAGTGATCTTCACTATCACTAGGGTTACGAAACCTTGAATCTTATGTTTCTATGACTTATGATATTGTTGTGTTTGTTCTATGTTCTTAACAGTTATGGTCTAATTAATGCGTACAATATCTAAGCCTATGATTTCTCTTTTATAGTCCAAGAGAGATCTTTACAATATTGTCAAGTCTAATCGAACACATGCTTGAGAGTGTCAGTCATTAAGATACAACATGTATCTGTGTTTACAACTTGTTACTGAACACTTTGTCTAAAGATATTATCTACCGTGTATTGTTGACTATTATACACATAATATCTTTGTATTCTTATCCAACCAGCAGTAGAATACTTCAACAGTTATCCACTCAGCAGTAGAATCTTCTTCACCAGCAGCAGCATCATTCAGCAGTAGAATGTTTAACGCTAGCAGTAGAATCAAATGCACTAGCAGTAGAATGATACTTAGAGTATTTCTTTGAGCAGAACTGATCTTGTGAACATGTAATTTCCAATACTAATCTTCAGAACATTTAATTCCCAACAATCCTCCCCTAAACATGTGATTTCCCTTAATCAAAATGTTTTCTGAATTAAATGAGGATTGTGAAGATCTTTCAAACACTTCTTAGTCAGACCCTTGATCTGAGCTTCCCTTTGTTCTGTAAGACTAAATATCTTTCTCAGTAACTCATCTGCCATTTTCTTTTGACTTTAACAATATTAGTACCAATCTTCAAGCTTCAACCAAAGCCTAAAAGATGGTGCAATTTCCTTGGATGGAGGAATTATAAGAGTCAATGGTGTTGTATATCTTGGATGCTTGTTTCAACAAATGAAATCATCTATCAGCATGCCTTTGCAAGTGATGAACAAACGTAGTGAACTGAAATTGAAACTGAAAGGACCTAGATAGAACTTTCTCCTTTGGAATGCTTTATCCCTTCTGAATATATATAATACTCCAGAATTAGCCCTGTTCTTGTCATTTTCAACCTCCATGTCATCATCTTGTATGCTCTTGTCTTTTCCTCCCTTACATTTGTATAATCTTCCTTTCTTGGGCTTTATTTCCTCCCCTGAGATATTTCCTCCCCGGAGATGCAAATAACATTTATCCTCCCCTGTTTGGAAGATCTCTCACCATCATCCCATCATCATCTGATCTACCAATGTGAACTTGTTTTCAGACAATGTTGTACATGAAGCCATCAATTCCTTAAGAGTTTATGTGCTGCCCTCATCACTTCTAGGTGTGTTAACTCCTATGAGAGGTGATTCATGGGGCATTGACTCATTATCCATCAATGGATGGATTTGCTGAGTCCTTTTGAAAATCCTTTTTAAGAAACTTTTGACTTAGCAGTATGTTCATGATTTTATTATAGAAAAAAAAATCATACTGCTTTCAACCATTTTGAAGGGATTAAGTGTATAACAGACACTTAATCAAGAATGCGGTTTAAAGCAACCTCCGGTTGTGTGAGAACCAATGTTTTTCAGTTATAAATAACTGCCTGTTAAAAGATAAACCTATTCAAAAGGCTTTCTTGACAGGGTTTCCAGCTCATAGCAATTGTTACCTCTAACACAAGTGTTAGATTCACTTTTACTACCTGTTCTTTCTATCAGATGTCCTTAGACATGCTCATTATACTAATTAAAGTATAAAATGATAGAAAGTGAGTTGAATCAGTTACTATCTGATCAACTGAACCATCAATTCAATGTGAAATATCATAATCAGATTTCAAGAAATAAGTTCTAAGGGATCAGTTAACTTAGGAGTAAACCTTTGTTAATAAATTCCCAAACTCAGTCCATCATAAACCTATTATGTCAGCAACTGATATCATCATTCTGCTGCTTCCATTTCACTTGAAACTTCCTTTTGTTCAAGGTTCATACCTGAAAATATTAGTCCAAAACCAAGAAACAAAATGCAAATCATATGTCTTATAGCAGTATCATAATATGACTAACAAAATGAACTTAAACAAATAAAAATTTGTACGAGCAGCACAAACTTTTCACTAACAGTAGTATTTTATAAAGCCAGCAGTACAATCAAAAATTTATATACAAAAACACATAGTTTTAAATCATTGAGGATTAAGCATCCCAATACTTGCTACCAAGTACTGAAACCTTCCAACATCAAAAGCTTTTGTAAGAAGATCTGAAAAGTTGTGATCAGAATCAATTTTAAGAACTTGAATCAACTTTTTCTCATTACAATCTCTTATAAAATGATGTCTTATTTCAATGTGTTTTGTTTTAGAATGTTGCACTGGATTTTTAATTATGCAAATAGTACTACTATTATCAATATGAATGACAGTGTTCATGAAATTGTACCCATAATCAAGAAGTTGGTTTTGAAGCCATAGGACTTGACCACCGCAACTTGCAGCAGCTACATATTCAGCTTCAGTTGTTGAAGTAGCCACAATTGTTTGCTTCTTACACTGCCATGAGATAAGTCTACACCCAAGGAATTGACATCCTCCAGTTGTTGACTTTCTGTCCAAGCTAGCACCAGCATAATCACTATCCGAAAATGCTACCAAGTCAAAAGGTGATTCCCTTGAATACCATAGACCCAACCTAGGTTGACCCTTGAGATATCTAAAAATCCTCTTGACTGCTGTTAAATGAGAAACCTTTGGAGTTACTTGAAATCTTGCACAAGCACAAACAGAGAACATGATGTCAGGTCTTGATGATTTGAGATACATCAAAGAGCCTATCATAGATCTATAAGTGTGTACATCTACATTGTCTCCATCTTAATCTTTAAGAAGTGGCTTCTTAGAGTCCATTGGTGTGCTTGCCACTTTTGAATCAGCAAAGTGAAATTTTCTAAGTATCTCTGCAACATATTTATCTTGACTAATAAATATGCCTTCACAAGATTGCTTAACTTGCAGACCCAAAAAGAATGTAAGTTCCCCCATGGAACTCATCTAAAACTTATCATGCATAAGTTTCTCAAACTCCAAACACATCTCCTTCCTTGTAGATCCAAAGATGATATCATCCACATACACCTGAACTAACAAAAGATCATTCTTCTGCTTCTTGATGAATAATGTCTGATCTATCTTGCCTCTTTGAAATCCATTTTCTAATAAGTAGGAAGCTAGTGTTTCATACCATGCTTTAGGTGCCTGATGAAGGCCATAAAGAGCCTTAACTACTTTGTACACTTTTTCTGGATGGTCAGGATCAATGAACCCTGGAGGTTGTGAGACGTACACCTCTTCTTCAATAGTACCATATAAAAAAGCACGCTTGACATCCATTTGATAAACTGTGAAGCCCATAAATGAAGCATAAGCTAAGAAAATCCTAATTGCCTCAAGTCTTGCTACTGGAGCAAAAACCTCATCATAGTCTATACCTTCTTCTTGTGTGTACCCTTGGGCTACTAATCTAGCCTTATTCCTAATCACTATTCTCCTTTCATCCCTTTTATTATGGAAAACCCATCTAGTGCCAATTACCTTTTCATCTTTAGGTAAATCAACTAATACCCAAACCTTCTGAATCTTGAACTGAAGAAGCTCCTCTTGCATAGCTTCCACCCAGCTTGAATCATCTTGGGCTTTAAGAATGTTCTTTGGTTCTGCCTGTGAGAGAAAACATATAAACAAGCAAGAGTTGGAAAACTCATGCTGCTTTGAAGCATAAAGGGCATCAAGAAGCCCTTGTTGGTCTGAAGACATCAGTTGTTGTCTTGTCTTCACACCTGATTGTACATCTCCAATCACATTTTCTAGGGAGTGGACTTTGTGAATCCTGGTGTGTGGAGTAGAAGGAACTTGATAGTTAGGTGAGATATTGCTCAAATCCACCTCTTTATCTGAGAAATCTGCTTCATTTGAGTCTGAAGGGCCAGCAGTAGAAACATTTGGCTCAGCAGTAAAAAAATTAAGACTAGCAGTAGAATGCTCTGTCTCAGCAGTACTATCATCAGTAGAAACATTCTCTTGTTCCTTGGTTCCATCTTCCTTGTGTTCATCTTCAACATCTTCTTTAGCTTTACCAGAAGAAGATTCATCTGTTGAAGTTGAATCCACACTGGTACTTATTGGCATCCATATATGATCTTGATTTGTCTCCTTGTCTAACCCTGCCTCATTTGTTCTTTGTGAACCTGAAAAATTATTAGTTTCTGCAACAACAGGCACATAATTCATAGAACGGGTTAGTGACTCAAGATCAAATAGCCAATTAGGACCTTGACCTGCTACATTGGATTTATTCTCTAAAAATTCCACATGCAGGTTTTCCTCTACTATTCTAGTTCTTGAGTTGTATACTCTAAAAGCTTTGCTATTAAGAGACTATCCAACTAAGAATCCTTCATCTGCTTTGCCATCAAACTTTCCAAGATGGTCTAAGGTATTCAGAATTGTCACATGACATCCAAAAGGTCTAAGAAATCCTATTGCAGGAGTTCTACCTCTAAAAAGCTCATATGATGTCTTATTGTGAGATTTGACAACCAAACCCCTATTTTGAACATAGAAAGCAGTATTGACTGCTTCAGCCCAAAAAATGATAGGCAACTTAGAGTTGGCTAACATGGTTCTAACAGCTTCTATGAGTGTTCTATTTCTCCTTTTAGCAACTCCATTTTGCTGAGGAGTTCTAGATACACTAAATTCTCTCCTAATACCTTTTTCTTTGCAGAAGTCGTCCATAACTCTATTCTTAAACTCTGTCCCATTATCACATCTAATGACTTTTACTCTTTTGCTTACTAGGTTTTCTATCTCTGTAATGAAAGTCTTAAGGATGCTAGAAGTCTCATCCTTAGTAGCTAAAAAGAAAACCCATGTAAATCTACTATAGTCATCAGTAACAACTAGACAATATCTTTTATGCATCATGCTACTAACAGAAGTAGGTCCAAATAAATCCATATGAAGCATAAACAATGATTGATCAATAGAGTTAAAAATTTTGGGCTTACAAGTGGCTTTGTGTTGTTTGCCTTTAAGACAAGCAATGCATGTTTGGTCATTTTCAAATCGTTTTTGAGGTAAACCTCTTACCAAACCATTCTTAACAATCTTATTTATGGTTTTGAAGTTAATGTGACCAAGCCTTCTATGCCATAACATTGATTCATCCAATGTGGCCTTTGCAACAAGACAAGTTAAAGCCTTTTTAGGAACAATGTTCTTCATATCAACACTGTACATGTTGCCCTTTCTTGGAATTCTAAGAAGTACTTGACTTTCATCAGGCATCTTAAAATCAGAAGAAAGTACAAGACATTCAGTGTCAGAAAAAAGAACTTTGTTCTTTTTGTTACACATTTGTGAGACACTAAAAAAATTATACTTAAGCTCTTGCACATAGTACACATCTTCAAAATCTAAATTTCCAGTTTTAATGGTACCTTTACCAGAAATTTTTCCACCAATACCTCCTCCAAAGGTAACATAGCCATCATCTAATGTTTGAAAATCGAAAAGATAGGACTTGTTGCCTGTCATGTGCCTTGAACATCCACTATCTGAGTATCCTTGATCCTCTTGTTTATCAGTTAAATGTTCCTGCACAAAAATGAGGAATATTAGTTTCCTTTGGGGACCCAAGCCATTACTAACTTGGATCTGCCTCTTGCATCAATGAAATGTAATCTTTTGAGAACAGTTGATGCAACATTGGATTTAAGAACCCAACATGCTGAGGCCTTAACAGCATTTGCCCTGTTTTTCCAAGCAGTAGTATGAACTACATGCTTAGCAGTAGAAACTGCTAGCTTTGTAGTTGTTCCCTTTGGTTTCCAAACTTGTTTTTGGACCGCTTCTTTTGTTTGAATGGGCCTTTTAACAGTTTTTGATGCATTTTTGTAAGTTGATTTTTCATTTTTAACTGTTGGTCTTGGGTTAACAGTCATGAATGGTCTAGCAGTAGAAACTGCTTTTGAAACTGCTCTGGGTTTTGTTCTCTTAGTATTAGAGTGAAAGTGAAATTGAGGAGTTTGCCTTTTGTAATTCACCCTATTGTTTGCATACCCAGATACCCATTTGTTACAAAAAGCTGCAAGATGATCAAAACTACCACATGTGTAACAAGCTTTGTTATAAAAAGCAAAGTCATCACCTAGTTGGTGAGACTTGAGGTTATTCCAATTTCTTTGGTTACCTCTGGGCTTGTTTGTAGTTCTATATTGTTCACAATATCTAACTGGTTGCCTAACATGTTTAACATTGTTTTTAGGCCTATTAATATCATGTTTGACTATCTTTGGAACACTTGTTCCTACTTTCTTAATAACTTCAGGTTTAGACATAACCTGTTCATCTTCCTCACTATCAGATACACAGTCTTCAATGACTACTCTATCTGATCTTCTATCAGAGGACACCTTGTCCTTAGGAAGTGAAGTATTACTTATACTTTCACCTGCTTTCTCTACCTTAGGACTCTCAGTAGACTTAGAACCATATTCCATTATTGGTTCTTGAAACTCAGCAAAACCTGTGTGTGCTAGGTCAATACCAGGAGGTGAAGGAACACCTCTATAGGGTGGAGGAACAGACTTATATCCTACACCAGATCTAGCTTTATTGATTACTTGAGCTTCCCAAATTTTATTAATTCCTTCTGAGGCATGAGCTAAAGCATCTACTGTTATCTTAACATTTTCACTTTTATTTTTGGCTTTAGCTAAAGATTCATTTTGCAAACAAATTATTTCATCTTTGAACTCTAAGTTTCTTTTTAGGGCATTCATGTCATCAGTAAACTTAGATTCATTTCCTTGAAAGTGTAAGATTTGTTTTTCAAGAACAGCTAGACCTCTTTTATGATTAGCTAAGTTGGCCATAGTGTTATATAGCTCTTCTAGCTGATCATCAAATTTCTTTTTAAGGTCTTCATAAGCTTTAAGAGCACAGCAAGATTCAGTACATTTGATTATAGAATTTACCTCTGAATCAGAAAAGGCCATTAGAGAAGTCTCAGTGGCCACCATTGCAGCTTCTTTTGGTGCTTCCTCCTCATCAGCCATAAAGCTCCAATCATAGCTAACACCATCAATGACTAGCATAGCCCTTGGCTCTTCCACTGTGACTTCCTTCTTCTTCTCATGCTTATACCATGTGTTACTATTATCCTGCTTCCTTGGGTTTCTACATTCTCTAGCAAAATGTCCCAGCCTGTGACAGTTGAAACACTCTACTTTCTTTTTATCAAACCCAGCAATTTCATTACCATTGATGGTAATCTGCTTTCCAGTTCTTTGCCAAAACTTCTTATCCCTCATGCTAAGTAAAGCAACCTGCCACTTAATATCCATCTCTTCTAAATCATCATCATCCACCTGATCAAGGTCTTCATGAGTTAGAGGAGAACCACTAGTTTGACTAGACATGAATACATAGAATGATGGATCTCCAAGTCCAGCAGCATTCTTTTGTGAACTAGTTGTAGGACCACCATAGTTAGCAGTAGAAACACCTTCATCTTCATTTACCTCTTCTGACTTACTAAAATTGGGAGATGACAGAAGTGCCACATTCCCAGAACTAGTGTTGTAGTTTCTAGACTTTTTCAGACTTTGTTCAACAATTTTGAAGTTGTTGTACAAATCACTGAGTTTCATGGTTTCAATCTCTGGCTTATTCATCCAGACAACCACATGAGTATGGAATTCATCAGATAGACTTCTCAAAAACTTCATGTTGAGATCTTCCTTTGCTATCTCAACCCCCAACACAGCTAACTGACTGACAAGCTTGTGTAATCTAGAGAACAGCTTATCAAGTGATTCATTGCTATTTGAACTAAAGTTTTCAAATTGTTGTTTCAGCAATGTCTTCTGTGTTTTCTTGGTAGTTTCATTACCACCAAACCATGCACAAATTTCTTCAAAAAGAGTTTTTGCATCAGGATACTTGCTAAAAGATAGCATTTGTTCACCTGGAATGGTCATAAGCAACAAATTCCTTGCTTTTTAATCATTTCTCTTCTGTATCCTTTCTTCATTGGTAACTGGTCCAGTATTTCTTTTCCTAACTGATTTTCCTTCAAGAATGACTTCTGAATAACCTAGTGTAAAAGAATCACCATACAGAATGATATCCCAAAGAGCATAATCATGAACCATGAAATATTGCTCAATCCTTAGCCTCCATAATTACAACTCATTCTGTTTGATCATAGGCAACTTTGCAGCAATATTTATAGCTTGAGTATTCTCCACATCCATTTCTTCTTCTTCTTCTAAATCAACTATATCAGCCTTGCTCTGATACTAATTGAGAGGATTCGATACACTATAAGGTTGTTAGACCTTTGTTGCTTCGTGTATATGATATATTGAGTTAATATGATTAAGTATGCGGAATCTATTTAATCACACTTAGAAGGTTATTTGGTTATGGAAATAGAACAGTGATGTTTGTTATAGAACAATGAACAAAGAAGGTTTTATCACCAAACGATTCAATATTATTCAAGATAATACGAGTGATCTTTACTATCACTAAGGTTACAAAACCTTAAATCTTATGTTTCTATGACTTATGATATTGTTGTGTTTGTTCTATGTTCTTAACAGTTATGGTCTAATTAATGCGTACAATATCTAAGCCTATGATTTCTCTTTTATAGTCCAAGAGAGATCTTTACAATATTGTCAAGTCTAATCGAACACATGCTTGAGAGTGTCAGTCATTAAGATACAACATGTATCTGTGTTTACAACTTGTTACTGAACACTTTGTCTAAAGATATTATCTACCGTGTATTGTTGACTATTATACACATAATATCTTTGTATTCTTATCCAACCAGCAGTAGAATACTTCAACAGTTATCCACTCAGCAGTAGAATCTTCTTCACCAGCAGCAGCATCATTCAGCAGTAGAATGTTTAACGCTAGCAGTAGAATCAAATGCACTAGCAGTAGAATGATACTTAGAGTATTTCTTTGAGCAGAACTGATCTTGTGAACATATAACTTTCAATACTAATCTTCAGAACATTTAATTCCCAACACATACTTTAGAAAGAAAAAAAGTTAGATGTATACAAAAGGAAAAAGTAGAAAGTTCGATGCCTTTTTAGACCATTTTCCCTTATCGATATAGCTATACTTATCGTTATAATTACTTCATTATTATAGTTTTCGATACAAAAGTCAACGTTTAGTCAAAATTCTTTCAAAAGTCAATGTTCATAATTTATGGGCCGAAATTCCTTTTATTTGGCTTATTGGGCTTAAATTGCCAAAATAAGCCCAAAATGGTTTTTATCGATATAAATCGTTCTATTTTACAACAATAATTATAGCGAGTTTAAAAATGTTCAAAATTTTATTTTTGTCTCCCGAGAGGTTTATTGGGCCGAATAGGCCACTTTTAGCCCAATAACACATTTTTAGTCGGATAACCAATTAATCCATTTTAGTTAAGTTATATTTTACGTTAAATATCAAATAAGCCAATAAGCACTTCTAATAAGCAATTGGGTCAAAACAGCCCATGTAGGCCGAGTATATGGTGGGCTCGGCCCAATTATGCCAAATTTAATTTTAGTCCATTATTTGTAGTTAAAAATCAATAATCTAGTGCTTATTACAATAAGCTAATTATAATAAGCTAATAAGCACAATCTTCACCATTTCACCACTAGAGCCAAAATTTTATGTTTTTCAAAACCCCAATAATTATATATTTTATAAAGTAGCCGATCCATGTATATATACTCAAAAGCGTATATTTCGTCTTAATTACTCGTAATTAGCACTAATCACTTTTGTACCATCTAATTAGTACCACAAGCAACAAGATTTACCACACAAGCAAGAAACATCATAATTTGTTCAAAACTTCATAAAAGTCGAGCATGTATATATTAGACATCAAACCCTAACTTTTTCATTTTAACAAATCATATGATTTAAGATCATTTGAGGACCAAACTTTGTTTACATACCAAGGGATCAATCCACACCCTCCATCTTCATTTAATCTAATGGTTGTGATTAAATATATACTTTACACTACAAGGGTATAATTGTCAACTATATAAACACAAAATTAAAAAACTCATCTTTTAATCTCTCATAAAAAACACACAGAAAAACGTGTTTCTCTCATCCAAGGGATCAATCCCCACCCTCCATCTTCATTTAATCTAATGGTTGTGATTAAATATATACTTTACACTACAAGGGTATAATTGTCAACTATATAAACACAAAATTAAAAAACTCATCTTTTAATCTCATAAAAAACACACAGAAAAACGTGTTTCTCTCATCTTCAATTCAACATCAACTTCCACCTTCCAATCCTCTTATCAAACCCTAAATCTGAATTTCAATTCATCCAATTAAACACGATATCATCTTTATTCATCATAATCATTCCTTCTCGTTAAACATTAAATTCACTATCATTAGATTCAATTTCTGGATGAATTTTCAATATGATCTTCTTTAGATCGTTCAGCATCATATTGTAAGGAATTGAAAGCATTCGAGCATGAAAACACATGATAATTAGAAACTGAATCTAATAACGAGTAAGTTTATGTTTTTTACATCTAATCTTTATGTAAATTATGCTTTAGAAAAAATATTAGTTAAATGCACACCATGTGTTTGATGAAATGAACAATTGATTTTCACATGGAACGACCCTGGTTTTTAATTTTTTCGTTTGTATACAGGTTCGGGTCATGGAGATGAGGTGGTCGTGGAGATGAGATCGTAAGTTTGTATCGTCGTGAGGATGGTGAGTTTCGTCAAGTGTTGCCTCAACTTTATTTGTGGCAGATGAATAATTAGTTAATGATTGATAATTTGTGGAGGCGTTAGTTTTGTTTTTTAGTCATTAGGGATTATTCAATGTAGGTAAAGAATTTTGAGATAAGTTACTAATATGTGTTTATTAGTTTTTAACGTGCTTTTGTTTTGGATATTTATTAAGAGAGTTGGTTTCGTTTATATCATGTTTGTGGTTATTTACTTGTTGCATTGTTCTGCAGGGGAGCTCTCTGAGGCTGTATTTGACTTGCATACGAAACACTCTAGTGGCTGGTATGTGTTTGCAGGTACATGGTCTTATTGTATATGCAGTAGGTTAGAGTAACGAGGCTAGTTTGTATCAAGATGTAGTATTTTATCTCAAAAATCGAATAACGAACATGGATCATGTCCTAGTGGAATTGGTATATAGTTTCAGTTGCAGAAGCAAAATAGGGTACATTATTAGTTTTTGATTAGTGTATCACACCTGATATCCTTACAGATTAGGCCGACTTAAGGTTTAAGCAGTACTACTTTGAGGTCGGAATGCATACATTTGTTTCTAACGAGTTATATATGCTTCTTGCAGAACTTTCTTTGTCAAGAAGTTGAAAGACATAACAAACCCGAAGTTGAGATGAAGTAAGTAGCATAATACATGAATTAGCCTTTTGATGCTCATTTTGTTACTCATTGATATCCATAACCTTTAGTGCGTTCTAATGTTTTGTCTACCATCTCAGGACCAGCCCGGGACTTCTGCTCAATCCTGTAAGAACAAATTCTTGGTACTTTATATGATGTACTTAGCAATGTTTCTCCAGTTAGGCTAAAATTAGTTTGACACTGATATAAGAGGATAGAATTAGGGGTAGAGATACCAATATCATATTAATACTCGCTAATTAAATTGACACTGGAATGCTGTTTTTGAAGTTATTTGTCTTCTCAAAAAATAGTATATGGATTTCACATAAAACAAGACCATCTTGCAAAAATAGAAAATAAAAAAGTTGCTCTTCAAAAGTGTTGTTAGCAATCATGGCCCTATCGGTGCTATAATGCTTTGTTCTTTTCCCTTGGTTTCCTTTTTGATACTAATATCCTTATTTTGATCATCATTTTAATGTTGGTACTTCCATTTTGGGTTGTGATTTTTCGAAATGAGGCTGAAAAATGTCTGATTGAGACCTATCGATTCAATGTGCATAAATCTCAAGGTAATTGCAATAGATGTTTAATCAGTTGTCCCTTTTACGTGACATAGCTTTTGTTGCTTGCGTAGTGTTGAGAACTCAGAGGATATTTTGTGCGCTACAAAGGAGTGGTATTGACCACAGTAAGAGGTGCAGGCCATGAAGTACCAAGCTATCAACCGGAAAGAGCTTTGGTAATGATCTCATCATTTCTTTAAGGGGTAATTCCTCCAACCATTGATGGGCAGAATCAAATAAATCATTGCCTAGTAAACAACGCTTCACAATAACAGTATTTGATGATGTAGGAGTCCAAGCTTTTGGATTAATAGGTTGTGGTCATGTTGGCATAAAGGATCTTGAGCCTGGCAAGGTCAAAGATATATGGATTAAACTGGTCAAGGATTTGAATATTCAAAGTAATAATAAGAAGAGGGGTCAGGTACAACAACAAATGTAGCATTTGCTGTGTTTTTGGATAAATGATTCAATAGTAGGATATGAAGTTTTGTAAAAAGATTCATTTTCTTTGTAAGCCTGATGAATAAGCGTAATTGAGGGAATTGTTAAAAGTGTCGTATGTTTGACTCTTTCATCTAATTGGTTAACGGATATCCTGGTCTCTAAGTACTGTAACGGTCTAACTTTGTACGTACTATGTCGTCATGTTTTATGCAAAAATGAAAATGGCGAAACATCTACGGATGTGATTTTGGATAATATGTCTTGTTGTTTAAGTTTTATAGCACCCATTGATAATCACTTATGCTTTTTAACATTTAGCGTAAAAAAAGGTTAAATGACATATCATTTTTAAACAATCAAATGTGATAATAGAGATTATGTTAAATCACATGTGATTTCTTTAAGAAATCATATGTGATAGTTTCTTACTACCTTCTAATATATAAAAATCACATGTGATTATACAAAAGCAAAAAAACATAATGTTAAATCACATATGATTTCCTAACGATATCACATGTGATATATAATAGATTAATATTCATGTAAGATTAAATATATAAAAATCACATGTGATTATACAAAAGCAAAAAAAGATAATGTTAAATCACATATGATTTCCTAAGATATCACATGTGATATATAATAGATTAATATTCATGTAAGATTAAATATATAAATATCACATGTGATTATACAAAAGCAAAAAAAAGATAATGTTAAATCACATATGATTTCCTAAGATATCACATGTGATATATAATAGATTAATATTCATGTAAGATTAAATATATAAAAATCACATGTGATTATACAAAAGCAAAAAAAGATAATGTTAAATCACATATGATTTCCTAAGATATCACATGTGATATATAATAGATTAATATTCATGTAAGATTAAATATATAAAAATCACATGTGATTATACAAAAGCAAAAAAAGATAATGTTAAATCACATATGATTTCCTAAGATATCACATGTGATATATAATAGATTAATATTCATGTAAGATTAAATATATAAATATCACATGTGATTATACAAAAGATGATGTTAAATCACATGTGATAGTTTCTTACTACCTTCTAATATATAAATATCACATGTGATTATACAAAAGCAAAAAAAGATTATGTTAAATCACATATGATTTCCTATGATATCACATGTGATATATATAATATATTAATATTCCTGTAAGATTAAATAAAGCAAAAATTAAGTAACAGAAAATCTAAAACTTATTCATATAAAAATCAAACAATTAACCGTAAAAAGAGTATTTTTATTCAAATATCTTGAACAATTGCTAGATATATAAAATAAAAACGTAAAAAAAAAGCAAGTAGTTTGATGAATGAGAAATAACATCTAAATTGTTTTATGTTCCAATTTATCATTGAACCAAGTCTTCTTCTTGTGTCATATACTTGAGCTGCTTTCTCTTTAGCTTCGTATTCGGCTAGCTTTTGAAGCTCTTCTTGCTTTCGCTTTTTTTCTTCCTCTTGTTGTTTCTTCTTTTCTTCTTGTTGCCTTCTTTTTTGCTTCAAGTTGTTCCTTCTTCTTTTTTCGCTCTTTCTTGTATGTCTACTAATCTCTCAGCTACTCTTTTGGTGTTTCCTGCAATAAATTTTTTATAATATTTTATATACTATCTATCATATGTGATTTATTACTTCAAATATTATCAGTACATAACAGTTTTTTATATGTTCTATCACATCTGATATATAATAACAAAAAGTGTACCCGTAGCAGCTTCTGCTTTCGATTTAGTAGACGTGTTTAAGAACGTCAATGAAGATAAAGTCTTTATAGCTTGTTCTACGTCATTAGTTTCTTTAGGATTATCTTCATGATCTATATTTTTACAAACATATATTTTCAGTAATCATATACAAGCAGATTAACCATCATATGTGATATATACAATAAAAGCAGTTTAGTAGAAGTCTTAGTCGCAGGCTATGCCTTAGTCTTAGTCGTAGCTTTACCTTCTGCTAAACCTTTAATCACACTTTTCCATCACAACAATATCAACTGAATCTATCTATAACCGAGTATTTTACTATGTCATATGTGATGTACAATAAAAACAGATTAGAAAGCCCAGTGTAAGGCTATGCCTTTGGCGAAACAGATTAGAAGCCAAACTGAATGTTTAGCCAAACAAATTAGAAAGCTTGCGGCTACGCCATCACTTTGATGAATGCTTAGCTGCAGGCTATGCCTTCATTTTGATGAAGACTTAGCCGCAATCTATGCCTTCGGCCGCGACGCCTGCGGCTAAGCCAAAGTCTTGGCCGAAGGATTTTCCTTATTCTAAACCTCATTCTATGTCTTTACTTTGCCTTTCGCTAAGCCTTCTAATCACACTTTCCATCACAGTAACTTCAATTGAATCAATCTAAATCTCAAAATCTTACTTTTTATCACAATAACATTAACAAAATCACTAAACAGTGAAAATCTAACTTCTAATCACAGATTTCTTCACAAAAATCGCAATAACTTCAATAAATATTCATTAAATAGTGTAAAATCAGAAAATCTTCAACATAAATTCTATAAACAGTACGCAACATTATTTAAGCATAAATAATAGTAGCAGATAGTAAAATAATTGTTTAATCTTCTTAATGTAAACAAAAGTCTATTAGGTGGATTTACCAGATCTGTGAAACGTAGCATCATCTACTTATGAAGATAGCATCATCTGCTTCTTTTTCTTCCATTTTTGATTTGATTTTACGGTGGATTTATCAGATCTATCGTGTTTTTATGGTGGTTTTTGATCGATTTTCTTTATGTGAGTAGTGTGTTTTTGGTTAGAGGGAATAATGAGAGAAATTAAGAGGATCCGTTCTATTTTGTTTGTGTCGTAAATGTACCAAACTGCCCCTCTGCGTTTAGTTTTTTTTTTTTTTTTTTTAATTAGTAAATGCCTTTTAATCTCAGCCTTTGATCAGATTTAAATGAAGGGCGGGGATGTATCCTTTTGTATGTGAATAATTTCTAGTATCCAAATTAACTCTCCTCATATATTTAACACTTTTTAGCACTTTTAAACATCAAAACAACATGATATGAACAAGATTTGAACAAGTTTTCAAAAATCCTTACAATGCTTTAAGAATTTCGAGTGGTAGAAGGCTCAAGAACACACCCAAAATGCACCAAATTTTACCCAAACACGTTCTAAACAACCCGAAACACTTGAAAGTACACCCCGATTACTTATAACTTCAACAAAATTTTGTGGATCTTGGTTTTGATGGTGGAGAAAGGAAGAAGATGGTCGTGGGTTTTGATGGTGGAGATAGGAAAATATAGGTGATAAGATGGGAGTGTGAAAGTGTTTGTATGCTTATTAGGTATAAATACAAAACATTACATGCGATCATCCACTAACCAATATCTTATCATATAATATTTGTTGTCATTTAGTGTTGGCTGTACACGACTCATAGGAGGGGGAAATAGTGTGTTTTTGATCCTCGTTGGTGTATCGTGTGTCGGTTTAAGCTTAAAAGTTACCGTAAAGTCCCGGTTTGACCTTTTTGGACACGTATACGCAAAATAGAGTTTTTATTGACGTTTCCGTCAGGAAAATAATAAAATATTATTATTTGCTCAAAAATGCATTTATTTGACTGCTACCATATATATTGTGCTGTCGGTACGCGTGTGGGGTTGTTTTTCAGTAATTACGAGAAAGCTCTCAGTAAATTACGAAACTTGTCAGTAACTATCAGAAATGGAATAATTTATGCTTACTGACAAAAATAAAAATTTTCTGTGGTGACTGTAAGCTACAGTATGCGGGACAGCTTCCAAAAATGCTCAAAAATACTCAGAAACATGCAAACGCGCATAGAAATGCTCAGCTTACAAATAATAAATAACCATTTATTATCAATTTAGAATGTGAAAATTACCTTTTGTCACATACAAAGATTTAGAATAAATTCATGGATCGTTTAAGCACTAGGGATTAACAATAATAATGATAACGATCATGATGCGCAGCGGAATAAACTAAAACATCATTATTATTGATACAATGTTCTTTTTCATCATCTCTAACAACTACTTACACAACTCAAAGCCCCAATACTACGTGATCAAGTGTTGTACGGTTACCTAATCTAACAGGGATCAAAGATCCTTGAGGCTTAAACCAAACACAACCCTAGGCATTTATACAAGACCCTACGCCTAGGTTACACACACACACCTTTTCTTGGTGTTACATCTTTGACACCCTTAATAAACTAACGCCCCATAATCTCTTTATATAATAGAAATTGGGGTTACAAAGACTTTTAACATAATACATTTTAAGTCATTCATCTTTGTCTTCATAAGTCATTCATCTTTCATGTGTTTTGTCTTATTAACTCAATTATAATTCCCAACAATCTTCCATGTCTCCAGAACTAACGGCGCTATGCGACTGAAACTACATATGAAAGTTAACACCTTCTTTTTCTTTCAGGAGACTACAAGCTTGCACAATTCAAAAATGTATAACATTAGTTACTCAAAATTACAACTCTAATATTTCTTCCGTGCGCACTGCTAGCGTGATTCATATTATTCTTGAGAGGGCGAGGAAAATTTTCGTTTGGGGGTGGGAGGTTGGTACTCGAAAAATGGCTTGGATAAAATGGGATAGAGTGTTGTCTGAATTTGAGATGGGTGGTCTAAATGTTGGGAGCCTAAAGGCTTCCAAATTGGGTTTGTTAGGAAAATGGTGGTGGTGGTTCGGGTAGAAGGGGATATTTTTGGGTGCGAGTGATCAAAAGTAATGATGTTGATCTTGGTGGGTTGCATAACTCAGATGAGGGGCATAATATAGTTAGTAGGGGTACTTAGGGAAATATTGTTAAAGTGGGCAGTGAGATAGATAGAATGGGGGTTGGTCTCTTGCTTTTGATGGTGTTTTCTCAGTTAAAGGTCTTAAAGAGTCAGTTGATGAGAAAATTCTTGTCTCGGGTGGTAATGAAGAAGAAACAATCTGGGTAAGCTCGTGCCTCAGAAAGAAAATGCATTTGTGTGGAGATTAAAATGTGGTCGGATTCCCGTCAGGTCTTTGCTTGATCAGATGGTCATCGATCTCCACTCAACCTTATACCCTTGTTGTGACATTGCAATAGAAATAATCGATCAGTCTGAGTAAGTTTGCTCATGATGTGTGGTCTATGCTTTATTTATGATGGAATATCGGTCGCTTTAATGGGGCATCCTTGTTTGACATTCTGTATGCGGATTGGTTTGTGCCTTCTAAATTTATAGATCGTTTGGCAAGCTGTGACATGGAGCTCGTTGTATATGATATGAAAAGCAAGAAATACCAACGTTTTCCATTCGAAGCAGGTGAAAACTGGTGATCTTTACTTCGAATTCAGTTGATATCTTTCTTTTGGATCTTTCACAAGGCATAAAAAGCTTGGTATTAAGTGGGTCGACTGGTGCAATGGCTCGTGTTAATGGTCTACATGTTCAGGTGGCGCTTATTTCTGTATTTTTTTCTCATGTTGCTCAGGGTTATTGGTCCAGTGAATTTGAGGCATTTTTTGGTCTTCGGGTTGTTTTCCGTGGCTTGCTTTTCTGGTTTTTATTTTTTGCAGCAGTTTTTAAATTCTGCATTTGTCGCTGGCATTCTGTAGGAGTTTTAAGGGTGTTGGGTTTTTATGTTCTTGGTTTCCATCAATTAGTGGAACGTATCATTTTTAAAATAGCATCAACAGTATTCAAATCGGTTATTGCTGAAAACGCACGATTTGATAATTTGCTCTATCAAATTGACGTATCCAACACAATAAGATAATGCTAATTCCAACTTATGCGACCCATATACATTACAGTATATAAGCAGGCCAAGTTTCTTTTCGTTACCTATGTGAACAAGACCATTCCATCAATTAGTGGAATGTAACTTTTTGGGTCGATTTAGATTCATCCCTGTAGCAATTAGAATTATAACATAAAATAAATGAGATTTATATTAATGTAGATTAGAAAGAATATTACAGAGATATATATGATGAAGAAACTTAACTGGCCCATTTTGTTTTGGGACTTGGGTGGGTTCGACATCATAGAATACAGAAAGGATTGAAACTTACAAGGATGATCCGAGAAAGGATCAAATCCTCAAGATTTTTCATCATGGTTTACTCATTATCCTTGTAAGTTTCAACACCTTTCTGTTTAAGACCATTAAAAAGAAGGCCAACAAAGTTAAGTTCTTGCAACTATCAAATGATGTTCTGAAGGTCTGATGAGAAAACCCCAATGTGTGAGTTTATATTGTGGTTATTTTTAAGTGTGTGTGTGTTTTTGACTTGAGAGAAATGTGTGTAGATGGGGGCGGATATTTTGAAGAATGAAATTAGGATTATGCTAAATATTAGGGTGTTATATATAGCCTAGTAATTAGGTTATGTTGCATATCTTTGAGTTGAGCATTTCGTTTGAATATTGGGCCTAGTTATCATTCAACCGATTTTTTTTTTTTTTTTTTTTTTTTTTTTTTTTTTTTTTTTTTTAATAAGAGTTGGGTTGCTAGTTGATAACCAAAATTTTGACAATTAATGTCTGATATTAATATTGGTTGTGATTGGGATAATTTTTATTAAATGGTAAATTTCGTTTTTTTTTTTTTTTTTTTTTTTTTTTTTTTTTTTTTTTTTTTTGTTTTTGTTTTTGTTTTTGTGGTTGGTATTGTACTCTGTATTTTTATTTGAATGAATAAAATTTAGTTTGTTTGGAAGAATATAAAAGAAAAGAAAATTGTTGGTTGGTGTGTCCCAAATAAGAGAAAGTGTTATGCCACTAGCGAAGGGGACTTTTGGAGTGTGAGTGTTGAAAGTGAATATGATGGGGAGACATTGAGGTGGCACCGGAGAAAAAAAGTGACATCTTGACATACCCGATGCTCTTCGGAATGGATGAGTTTGAAGTAGACGCCTTTGGAGTTATGGACATTTATACAAACTTGATAATGTATTATATATACATAACATTTAGTGGGCTATTTAGCCCCTTTTTTTTTGCCACCCGGTCCATCCACGCCCAAATAATAATATGGTTTCTTATTGCCTGACCTGCCCTGTTCATCGTAACTCACACACCTACTCTTTCTTTGAGATCCGACCGGTGCAACTCCGAGAACTAAACCCACGGCCGATTCACCTTTGCCCGATCCGACCTAATGGGTTTTGTGGCAACTACAGTTGCCTGTGAAGGGGACTACAGTAAAAGCAATTGTAAAAGGAATTTTTTAATCCTTTTGTGGTTGTGCAAGTGCCAGATTAGATCATGTACATTGGTATCATTCTGTCTAGCCACATCTTTGTTTCTGATTGCTTTATATAATTTTAGATTAGGTAGATCAATTATTTTGTAATCTAAAGAGCTGGAACAAGGTTATTGTGTGGAGAATATTAGATTTAGGGTTTCCATTGATCCAATTTGCTTTATTATTGTAGTAATCTTACATTAGGCATATCAATTGTTTTTTGATCAAAAGAGGAGAGATCATAAATCGCATGTTTCAGGTTACTTACACGATCCTTTTTTTTTATTATTATTATCAATTTTAGGTGTTCTGATTTTGAATTAGGATTTGGTTTTAGTTTAGGGTTTTTTGTGAAATTAGGGGTGTTTGAGATTTGGGTGTTTGCGTTAGGTGTTATGATTTTCTATCTTTTTGTGGAAAACTAGAAGGGGGGTTGAATAGTTTTATGTCCTTTTAAAATTTATTGTGAAAACTTTGTTTACTTTTTAAAACTTAGATTCGAATTTATGTGATCTCAACTCTTTGAACAATATGAACAATATGTATATAAGTAAATATAAATAAGTAATGCAAGTAAGGTAATAAAATGAAATGAAAGTTAGAGATGGAAAGATCTAACCGAGAGACAAGAGATTTATAGTGGTTCGGCTACAAGGACACCTTCCTTGCCCTACTCCACTCCCCGAGCACCTAACTCGAGAGTTTTCTTCACTATCTCAACAAGCTCCCTTATGGCGGAGAAAACCTTACACAACTTTAGCTTACACCGGCTTAACGACACAAAGCTAGATGTCGAGTTCTAATCGTAGCTAGAACCAATCTCACAACTTAAACACGACTTAATCACACCTTCTTCTTCACAACTTCTTCACGACTTCTTCACGACTTCTTCACAACTTCTTCACGACTTCTTCACGACACTTCACAACTAAGCACAACCTATGTACACTTCTACTTCTTCACACCTTCACTACTTACACACCTTAACAACACAACTTCTCTACTTACACACTAACCTATCCCAAACAATTATACACACAACTATCTAACAACAATACACAACTTTTATACAAATGTATGATGACACAAACAACTTAGGTATCTAAGTTGCAATACTTCTTCTCTAGTTGTTGAAGGAGTATTCTTCTCTTGCACTTGAATGGAGGAGGCTTGGATCACTTGGAAACCAAAGCTTAAGATTGTATGATCAAAGGGTTTTTGAAGATATGAAATGAGATCTATAACAGAAAGTTTTAGTGTGCAAAAGGTGAGTAAAAATCCAGGGGAAGGCTGGTATTTATAGGCAGAAAAACTGGACAGCTGGAACCTACAGGAGCGTGGCCGGCCCCCTTAAATAGGGGGCGGTCCCCTTAATTTTATGGGGGCCGCCTAGCATAATTAAGGGGGCCGCCCTCCCTGCCCGTTGGCCAGTTTTGTCTTTTTGTGGGGAAGGTTTTTCTGGAACATTTTTACTGATTTTGGTTAAAAATTTGAATTCATAAATTTATAATGAATTAAACCTTTTTATTTATTACCAAAATTTTTTTTCTAAAAGATATAAAATGTTTTTGACATTTTATAAAAAATCTAGTGTTTAAGAAAATGTTCCTTTGATCATATAATGCATTAAGCACTTGTTTATTCATACCTTAAGTGATTAAGTTGTAGAAGTGAATATTTACAACTAAATACTTGTTTATTTGATAAGTTTATGTTTAATGAGTTTATATTTTGTGATCATTAAAACATAGAGATATGAATAATGTTTTTAGGCATTATTTATGTCAACAATCTCCCCCTTTTTGATGATTACAAAACTTAAACTTATTAAATCCAAAAATTTATTTTTGGACAAGTATTTAGTGAGTTTATATTCACTTCTCCCCCTTTTTGTAGAATCAAAAAAGGTTATGCCGACAAGTTTTAGAAACTAAATTTGTCGGGACGAGAACTCCCCCTTGATGTTTACTCCCCCTCGTTCGAAGGCACCAAGGAGACGAGCTATGGAAATCTTGGCTGCAAAAACAAGTTAGGAGACACAAGATACATATACATAGCAAAAATATTCAGAACAACGAACTAATTTATTTATGCATTCAAGATGATCATATATAACATATGAATCATCATTACATTACATAAAATACTTGAAACATAATGATTACAACATAACTAGAAATACTAATGGTCCTCATATTGCCAAAGAGAGCGATTGGACTTGCTTACGACACAAAAGGGTGAGGGATTTTATTTTGAGGCGGAAAGCATGTGGATGGATTTTAGTTATGTGATGGTGAGGGAAATGGAGCGGATCCATTGATGTTATATCGTTGTAGTGGAGGAATGGGATGAGGACGAGTGAGTAGATATTCGATCCAAGAAATATCTTCACTTAAGTGGAGGATTTGTTTTTGAAAGAAGATGCAACAAGGGCAATAGTGGGTGTGGTTTGTAACTTGATCCAAGTTAAGAGAGTGGGGTGGGCAATTTAAGTAAGGTGAGGATGGAGGTTGTCCCTTGTTGCGTTGTGTAAGGTGCATAGCAAGGAGATCACTAAGATCATGGATTTGGTTAATCTCTTCATGAAGCTTTTGCCATTCATGAATGGGGATTTGGTTATTTGGTGGAAATGGATGGTATTGGGGTGAAAAGTTTGATGTTTGACCAAGGTGATGAGGGTTTTCAAGGATTCCATTGAAGTTGGTTTGATGTTTAGGGGAGTAGTTTGGAATGAATGTGGATGTTTGGCCAAAATGGTAGGGTTTGTGAAATGGTTCAATGGAATGAGGTTGTGATCTTGGAGAGTAGTTGGGGATGAATGATGATGGAGGTGTTGGTTGTCTAGTCGCACCATTTGTGATGGGCTTGTGGTGAGGGTGAGGTTTTCTTTTCCACCCGGGTTTTAAGGTCATCCTTGCTAGCTTTGAGGTTTTTGGTTGATAGGAGAAGACATGATGGGATGATTGAATGTGGTGAGATATGGGGTTATTTATAGTGGAGGATTTGTGTTGTTTAGGAATGAATAGGCTTGATGGGTGATTAGAACATAATGTGTTTGTGAATTTTGGGGAGGTATAGGATCAAATGGGCTAAAAAGCAGAAAAAGATTCTGTGAACCCGTCCAGCAGATGGCCGGTCCCCTTAATTATGGGCGGTCCCCTTAATAATTAAGGGGGCCGCCCATCTGGTACCTTTCTGGGTTCCAGAAATGGGTTTTTCTGCAGAAATAGGTGAGGATGGCTATGTTTTGAGCTTTTGGTTTTAGGCAAGTCCCACTCTTTGAGGCAATAGAGAAACATATTAAGCATGCATGGCATATATGATAAACAAATAAGCAAGCAATAAGTTATATTTAGCAATTTAGAGAATTAAGGAAATTAATCATCTAAGGCAAGGGTAATAGAGCAAAGGCACTAGAAACTAATGGGGAATAGGTGATGGAACAATTGTGAGGATGTGATTAATAAGCTTGTTCTAGTGTGTGCCTATATGCAACAAATGTGGAGATGTGATTGTTTCGACTCCTAAATGCAAAAATTTCTTAAGAAACAATCCAAGGTCTCCTTGATTTGATTTTGCTCAATATATGAATATCAAAGATGTATATATTAGATTATATACTTTGACAATTCATGTGAGATCTTTATGCATGAAAAAAAATGTTTTTAGCATTATTCAACAATGCAAAAAAATGGTTTTCATGTGTTTTCCTAGATGTGAGAATGATTTTGTAGAAAATAGATTGGGTTTTGTTTATAAATATGTTTAAAAAAAAATATCCCAATCTTTTATTTTGTGCAAAACAGAATCCTAGACTCAGATGGAAGAAAAAAAATTTACAAACAGATGGCCGGTCCCCTTAATGACAAGCCGGTCCCCTTAATAATTAAGGGGACCGCCTTTATAACATTAAGGGGTCCGCCCATCTGGAAAAAAAATGTACCAAAAATGCAGAGAATTCAGTCAATTTGTTCCATCATCCCTAGGCCTAAACGTAAGTGGTTAAAGAGTTCACGCTTAAGGGGCTTAATGAATATGTCTGCTAAGTTATCTTCCGATGCAACCTTTTCTATAGATATGTTTCCTTTTTGAACGTTATCGCGGAGGAAGTGGTGGCGTATTTCTATATGTTTAGTCCTAGAGTGTTGAATGGGATTCTTACTTAAATCTATAGCACCTTTGTTATCACACATAATTGGGACATCATCTAACCTAATGCCATAATCTACGAGAGCTTGTTTCATCCATAGTGCTTGTTGACATGCCTTTCCAGCGCTTACATATTCGGCTTCTATGGTAGAAATAGCAAGAGTGGTTTGCTTCTTCGAGAACCAAGATGTTAGACAACATCCCATGAACGTGCAAATTCCGCTAGTGCTTTTTCTATCCACGTAGTCTCCCGCATGATCCGAATCCGCATAGACGATGGTTTCTATGCCGGATCCCTTAGGATACCATAATCCTAAGTGTATAGTGCCTTTAATGTATCGGAAGATACGCTTAACCGCTTCTAGGTGAGAGGTTTTGGGATCCTCTTGAAAGCGAGCACAAAGGCAGACACTAAACATGATATCCGGTCTACTTGCCGTTAAGTATAGTAAACTACCTATCATTCCTCTATACTTAGTGTTTTCTACGGACTCATCCTCTTCATCTCTTGTGAGTTTTACTTCCGTAGACATCGGTGTTTTCATGGGCTTAGCGTCTTCTAATCCAAATTTCTTAAGCATTTCCTTAATGTACTTAGATTGATTAAAAAATATTCCATCTTCTAATTGTTTTATTTGTAATCCTGGGAAGAAAATAAGTTCACCCATCATACTCATCTCAAACTCATCATGCATGATTTTGGCGAATTCATCACACATATCCTGACAAGTCGATCCGAATATAATGCCGTCGACATATATTTGGACAATGATGAGATTTGGGCTTTTCTTTTTCGGGAAAAGAGTGTTATCTACCATTCCCATGGAATAATCATGTTTAATAAGAAATGCCTTTAATCGATCATACCAAGCCTTGGGAGTTTGTTTGAGTCCATATAAAGCTTTCTTGAGTTTATAAACATAATCAGGTTTTGCGAAGTCAATGAATCCTGGAGGTTGTGCCACGTATACCTCCTCATTGATAAAACCGTTAAGGAATGCACTTTTCACGTCCATTTGAAATAACTTAAAATCTAGGGCGCATGCATAGGCAAGTAGTATTCTTATAGATTCTAATCTAGCTACGGGGGCATAAGTTTCGTCATAATCTATTCCTTCTTGTTGATTATATCCTTGGGCAACTAACCTAGCTTTGTTCCTAGTAACTATTCCATTTTCGTCTAACTTATTTCTATAAACCCACTTAGTTCCTATGATGGTCATGTTCATGGGATTTGGGACTAGTTCCCAAACGTCATTAGTCTTAAATTGATTTAGTTCATCTTGCATAGCCATAACCCAACTTTCATCTTTTAATGCCTCATTTATATTTTTAGGTTCTATAGTTGATAGGAAACAAAAGAAGTTATTTTTATCTTGAGCTTGTGATCTAAGGGTTCTTTGATTTAGGTTTCCTATTATATTATCTAACGAGTGTGATTTAGATTCCTTAACATTTACTATTTCGTTTTCACCTAATATTATATCTTCATTATCATCGCCTAAGGGTTTAATTTTACTAACCTCAATAGCTTCTTCTTCAACTAGGTCATCATCTTCTAGGGGCAATGTCTTAGATGGTGGTGGAGTTTCATCAAAAGTTACATTTCAGGACTCTTCTACTTTCATAGTGTGTTTATTAAGTATTATGTATGCTTTACTATTTTGTGAATACCCTAGAAGGATTCCTTCGTACGACTTAGGATCAAACTTAGTAAGGTAATCTTTTGTATTGAGAACAAAACATTTGCTCCCGAATACCATAAAGTAATTTAGATTAAGTTTTCTACCTCTTAATAACTCATATGGGGTTTTTCCTAAAATTCGCCTAATTGAGACTCTATTTATTATATATGTTGATGTATCTACGGCATGGCACCAAAATTTTTGTGGGATAGATTGTTCATTTAGCATTATTCTACTCATATCTTGTAATGTTCGATTCTTTCTTTCTACTACCCCATTTGATTGTGGAGTGTGAGGAGCGGAGAAATTGTGAGATATCCCATTTAAATCACAATATTTTCCGAATTGCACTTCGTTATCAAATTCCCGACCATGGTCCATCCTAATTGATACTATAGAACATCCTAATTTATTTTGAATCATTTTACTAAATATTTCAAACTTATTAAAGGCTTCGGTTTTATCACTTAAAAATCTAGTCCACGTGTATCGTGAATAGTCATCTACAATTACTAAGGTATAACGATTACCTCCGTAACTCCGCACAGCAGTTGGACCAAAAAGGTCCATGTGTAATAATTCTAGGCATCTAGTAGTGGAGACTATATTCTTAGCTTTGTGACTAGCATGTGCTTGCTTTCCTATTTTACATGCATCGCAAAAGTGTTGGTCATATCTTAGGTTAGGCAAGTTTCTAACTAATTCTTTAGAGGCTAGGGATTGTATTTGTTGCATATTTGCGTGACCTAATCTTCTATGCCATAATGTAGAGTTTTCATCTAAGGTTGCTAGACATATTTTATCTTCCGGTTTATTTCCTAGTTTCATAACATATACGCCACCTTTCCTAACTCCTCTACGTATGACCTTTCCGTCCTTAACTATTTCGCTATCTTTACTTGTAAAAGTAACCCTACACTTATTATCACATATTTGTCCTATACTAAGCAAGTTATATGTTAAATTATCTACATGCTCAACATTTTCAATAGTTAGGGAGTCTTGAGAGATCGTACCTTTGCCAATGATTTTTCCACGAAAATCACTACCGAAAATAACATTACCTCCGTTGTATGCCTTGTAGGAGGAGAATAGCTTCCGGTTTCCCGTCATGTGCTTCGAGCATCCACTATCCTTAATCCATTCGTCGGGCTCCAAATTTATCCCTAGACATATTTCATCGGTGGATTGAGCTACAAGGCACTTTTCGTCTTTCGCTTTGTCCGCTTCATCTTTGTCGCTATCGCTCCATGTTCCACTAACAAATGCGCTTTCGTAATCATAACCCGGTGGCTTTGGACATTCGCCAATGAGATGGTTTTGGCTTCCACATCTAAAGCACTTTCTTTTCCCGTAGTTATCATTTCTATTTCTTTGAAGCGATATTCTTTCATCTCGCGGTTGTCTCGTGAATCTTCCTCGTCTCTTAAAGAATTTCTTGAATTCTCTTACGGCCATTGCATATTCTTCGTCTTCACTATCGTCACTTGAATCATCGTCATCACTAAGTTCCTTTTTGGCTTTTAGCGTGAGAGACTTGATTTGATCTTTCTTGCTCTTGACCGTTTCCGAGTCCCTCTTTATAATTTCTTCATGAACCTTCAAGTTGCCAATAAGCTCATCAAGTGATAACGTCATCAAGTTCTTTGACTCTTCAATCGCCGTGACCTTCGCGCGCCATTTCGGACGTAATGCCCTAAGAAATTTCCTTACACATTTTTTGCTAGAAAAAGTCTCATCAAGTGCTTTTAAACTTGTGATGATTGTGTTAAATTTAGCAAATGCATTATCAATAGATTCCTTTTCAGGAATTGTAAATTGTTCATATTGTTGCACAAGAAGATCTATTTTATTATCTTTGACTTGACTATTACCTTGGTGAGTGATTAGTAAAGAATCCCAAATCTCTTTTGCGGTTTGACACATAAAAATTCTTTCATATTCTTTGCGTGGTAACGCATTATAAATTACCATTTTAGCTTCATTATTTTTTGCTAGTTTCTTTTTTAAATCATCATTTTGTTTTTCAAAAGGTACAATTTCATCTGTTTTAGTTAGGATATTATATTGAATAGGGGGAAAATCACCATAGGTAATAACATGCCAAAGATCAAGATCCTTTGATTTCACATAAGTTTCGAATCTATTTTTCCAATAAAGAAAACCATCACTTTCAAATAGTGGTGGTCTTTGCATAGATTGTCCTTCTAAATATTTTAAAGATTCCATAGATCGTTTCAAGTTTTAAAATACAGTTAATTTTAAAAATCTTGTTTGACGTGGCTCTTGATACCAATTGTGGAAAACTAGAAGGGGGGTTGAATAGTTTTATGTCCTTTTAAAATTTATTGTGAAAGCTTTGTTTACTTTTTAAAACTTAGATTCGAATTTATGTGATCTCAACTCTTTGAACAATATGTATATAAGTAAATATAAATAAGTAATGCAAGTAAGGTAATAAAATGAAATGAAAGTTAGAGATGGAAAGATCTAACCGAGAGACAAGAGATTTATAGTGGTTCGGCTACAAGGACACCTTCCTTGCCCTACTCCACTCCCCGAGCACCTAACTCGAGAGTTTTCTTTACTATGTCAACAAGCTCCCTTATGGCGGAGAAAACCTTACACAACTTTAGCTTACACCGGCTTAACGACACAAAGCTAGATGTCGAGTTCTAATCGTAGCTAGAACCAATATCACAACTTAAACACGACTTAATCACACCTTCTTCTTCACAACTTCTTCACGACTTCTTCACGACTTCTTCACAACTTCTTCACGACTTCTTCACGACACTTCACAACTAAGCACAACCTATGTACACTTCTACTTCTTCACACCTTCACTACTTACACACCTTAACAACATAACTTCTCTACTTACACACTAACCTATCCCAAACAATTATACACACAACTATCTAACAACAATACACAACTTTTATACAAATGTATGATGACACAAAAAACTTAGGTATCTAAGTTGCAATACTTCTTCTCTAGTTGTTGAAGGAGTATTCTTCTCTTGCACTTGAATGGAGGAAGCTTGGATCACTTGGAAACCAAATCTTAAGATTATATGATCAAAGGGTTTTTGAAGATATGAAATGAGATCTATAACAGAAAGTTTTAGTGTACAAAAGGTGAGTAAAAATCCAGGGGAAGGCTGGTATTTATAGGCAGAAAAACTGGACAGCTGGAACTTACAGGAGCGTGGCCGGCCCCCTTAAATAGGGGGGCGGTCCCCTTAATTTTAAGGGGGCCGCCTAGCATAATTAAGGGGGCCGCTATAATACCCAAAAATCTAAAACTTGCAGAAAGACCAATTTGCCCCTATAATTTTAAAATTTGATTAATAAGCATTTAAAGTACCAAATAAATCCCAAACCTTCGGGAATGAGCAATATATGAAGCGAAGTAATTTTTATGTCTACTATTAAACAATTTGAAGTGTACAAAAATTTAAGATTATACGAAATAATTTATTTAGGCCGGTTTTATTATTTTCGTATATATATTATTATTGTAAATTCGATTTAAATCAAATAAAAAAATCAAGATAAATACAAAATAAAATATGAAAAATCTTCCAAATCAGTATTTGATCCTAACTATCTTTTCTTGGACCGAAATCCTTGTTCCCTCCCCTCATATACATGTTTCTTTTATTTATTCTATATATACATAATACCGAAACTTTAAAAACCCTAACAAAATTCGATATTGCCTTCATTCGACTGGGAGAAAATTCTTGGGTATTTTTTTGGAGTTGTACAACATCTAAAGGAGCTAGGAAAATTGGTTTGAGGTCGTGGGACTCGTTCGTTTGATCGTTAGGGTTTTTGGTTTGTCGAATATTGCATCCGAGAGGTACATAATTTCCATGATCCCTTCCACTCATTTGAATCATCAAATGATGTTTTTCTTATGTTCTTAACATCACATAGGTTCCATATAAATTGTATAAATCAAACCATGCAAGCTCATGTGATCGTAATAATTTTAGAGAAGGAAAACGTACATAAATTCCAAAATAAGCTATATGAATTTTCTGGGTGTTGTACTTATTTTATTTGAACCCTATACGATGTATATGATCTGGTAAAAATTCTTGTACGATTTATAGAAGCCTAGAATTGTCGTGGTCTAATTATTTTGTAATCGGATTCATAAGAAAATAAAAGAAAATAAAAGGAAACCTAGGTACGATTTTAAGGTTAGGGTTTTAAGCTTAAATCTGGACATTTAATGCTCATTAATGATGATGTCATGATTATTTGATGATTGGATGAATTAGGGTTTTGTTTTGTATATTAAAAAGTGTATACGATTTGAAATAAAATGAGAAGGGTGTGTTTTGTCATTCCTGAAACTTAAGGGTTATTTTTATAATATTGATTAGGTCTGTACAAATGTATAAAAAATATAACATGGGGTCCTTATGTGTAAAATTTGCAAAATAATGATTTAATTGTTAATATATGGTTCGAATTGTAATTTAATTAACTAGAGGGACTAAAAGTGTAAATTCAAGAAACTTATGATTATTTTGAGTAAATAATATTATTAAGGAGATAATATGTAACTTTGGGTATTTATGGGTCTAATGTGTAATTATAATAAAGTAAAGATGTAAATTGTGGTTTTTAGAACTAAATGGATTAATTATGTAAATATGTGAAACATGGAGGTTTAAATCGTACCATGCATAACTATGAGGGTATATTCTGTAATTTAGTAAATATAAGGGATTGTGATGTGATTATGAGTATAGTAAGGGTGGGAGTGTAAATTATGTAACTATAAGGTTTGTTTTGTAATTTTAATAACTAAAGGGTGTAAATTGTAAATATTGAAACTTAAAGGACTAAAGTGTGATTCTGAATCAATTATGTGTTTAATAGTAGTAAATTGTAATGGTTTCATTTAAAACCCTTAACTTTGGAATATTTACGATTAAAACCCTAATTTATGGAAACTTGTCATATTTAACCCTGAACTTTTGTAACTTGTTAAAATATACCTAAATTCCATAATAAGGCTTAATTAATGACTTAACCTAATTTGTGATATTATAATCTTGCTAAATATAGAAATCTGTTCATTATGGAAAGTTACTAAATCTGGAAAGTTACTAAAAATATAAAGTTACTTAAAATGAAAAGGCAAGCTAAAATGAGTAATTAAGAATCAATAGTAATTCTCTTCTACTCCTTAGGTGTGAAGAAGGAGAGGTCTTGATCCGTTCAGTGCTTTCTATTCTCGTTTTGTTTTGCATTCGTAATAAGGTACAGATATTCTGCCCTTCTCAGTAAGGTGCCTTCGTTCTCTTGACTTCTGATTTTGACTCGTTAGGATTTCCCAAGCCATTGCTATGTTCCCCTACACTTTGGTTCATTTGTTTGATTCATTTAGACTTTGATGTTCGATATGACCCTTTTGCTTTGAGCCTTTATAATGATCCATTTGATATTCGTTCGTTACCTTGTGATATTAGTATTCGAATCACTTGATACTTCGAGGGTTCATTTGATTTTGGTAATTAGATGTGAAAACCTTTTCAATTATATTATGGAAACGTTTTGAGGAAAAATTATTTTTAAAGATGATGTTTATGAAATATGCGATACCACTTTTATTTAGAATTTGACTAAGCTTTTGTGAAAACTACTTTTCAAGACTACTTTTGTGAAAACCGTTATTAAAGGTCATTTTTATAAAATCAATTGATAAAGATTACTTTAAATGAACCATTTGATTATGAACCTTCGATGATGAACCCTTTGCCATGAACCTTTGATATTTGGACTTTGACCCTGATTCGATGACTTAGACTATTTGAACCTTTGCTATGATTTGGACCTTTGACCTTTGACCCTTCAGTTTGATACCCGAGCCAAGTTCGTTTCCTAGCCATGAAGGTAACGTGGCTGTGTCATTGATGCACCAATGGCATAACTTTAGTGTGGTTGAGTGATGTTCCACACCGTCCCCATATTGTTCGTAACGTGCACATTATATTTATTATTGGCCTATATTATTGTTCGGGGGGGGGGGCGTATGGATGCATCCTAGGTTCGTGTACTTAACATGATATTATATTATATTGTTCGGTGATTGATGTTGTGTGCAATACACGTCCTTCACATATGAGAGGACTCCCCTCTCTGGTTACTATATGTGGTTTGTTCAGGCTCGTGGAGGATTACTGATCCTTTTATTTCCTTTTCTTTTCATTTCATTCTTATTTATATTCTTTGCCTATGACTTATATATCCCAATGCACTAAACCATACATGTTCGTTTCATTTGCTTTCGTTTCCGTTTATTATATATCTGTTCACTGGGCTTTTTAAGCTCAGCCGCGTTTCTTTTCCCGCGGCAGGTTTTAGTTGGAAGCTGGGTATGAGTGAAGAGACTTTTGGACTTAGAAGACCTTGATAGTTATTCTGAAGTAGAAGTTATTAGAAGGATTTGCAATTGCAGACTTAGTATTTAGCTTTTGTTCCTTTGTAGCCTTGTGTATTCAGTATTTCATTTGTAACCTTTGAGAATCCTTGTATTACTATTGAATGTATGCTGTGTTTTGATCTGATATGAAACCATTAATGTGATACTTCTACCCTTGCCGGGTTGGGGTGTTACAATTATGGTATCAGAGCCAGGCTGCGATTCGTAATACATTTACCCTTGGCCTGTGTAAGTTAGGACCACTAAGTTTTCCTCTGTAGGCGCTCGTAAGACAACCTTTGAAAAATTTGCTTTAAGATTTCCCTATAGGAACGTAAGTTTTGACCAGTGAGGAATGGGTAGGCTATAAGGCGTTTGTTTAGGTATCATTGCTTCCGCATCACTCTGATTCGTGCCTTGCTTTTGGTTAGATCCTGTTGATATCATTTTTGAAAATCGAAAGTTTATGCTTTGCACCACCTAGGTTTTGAAACCTATTTAAATCTAGAAGACATTGAGAATTGCACAATAATTGCCTGACACTATTCGATCCTTATCTTCGGATTTTGACTTTGACCTCTGATCCTTTCGTCAATCATTTTGATGCCTCTTCGGTCATTCTGAGAATCTCCATGGCGATGACGTACTTGATGTATTCTCTTTTTGTCTCTTGCTTTTGATAAGTATCTATAAATCTTCCGACACTATTTGATTTCGTTTCACCCATCTCTATTCCTAAGAGAGGTCTTGTGGTGTGTAACCACAAGTATAAAAATCTTCCCCCTCATTTTTGAACGATAAAGATTTGATTTGTGATCCGTCTTTCTTTGGATAATTAACTTCGATTTTATTCTGACAAGGAATTGGTTGATCGAGCATTCAAATATTGACAATTTTCCTTTCTATGTCTCACCTTTGGCGGTTGCAACAATTTTGAACTCTCTACCATGATTACTGGTTGTTAAACCGTTTGCTATCACTATTACTCTGGAGACTCGTGTGTTACTTTCGCGGTTATGAAGTTTTCCTAGAACCCATTGCGTACACCAATAAATGAACCTTATCTTGAGAGCCCTTTGGCACCTTGAGTTTTTTGAACATGAACCTTATCTTGAACGTTATTTGGCACCCAGAATTTCTTGATTATGATTCCTGGACGAACCACCAAGTTTTCCACCGGAATGTGAAGTAAGATTTGACATGATACCGAGTGATTGTCTAGTCACCAAGCGAAGGTGTCTTTCTGATGTGTCCGAGATCATACCAGTTGATTTGAGCAACCGGGAAGAGCAGCAACCGAAGATCAAGAAGTGAGTTTGCTTCAGTGTATCTTCTGGGCGTGTTTTAGTTTCGTTCGCGATAAAAAAGGATGGCGATTGGAGATAGCTGAACCGTATTACTGTTAGAAGCCAATATTCCTCCACCCTGAAACGACTATGTGTTTGTTTAATTTCAGAGCGCGAAGTTTCTTCTGATAAATTGATTTTATTCTTGGAATCGCCTTCCATATTCGTAAACGACAGCTATGACGGTTAGTGACGCTAATAGTATTAGCTACAGCTCTGACTGTTTTGTGAATTTGATAAATAGTGTTTTCTCGTAAGTACTTAGGCAAATGGTCATTGTATGACTTAATAGTATGTTCGGAAACGAGGAAGAGCATGAAAATCATCTCTGCACTTTGCTAGGAAATTCTTCGATCGTTTTTGCATTCTGAGAGATTGATATTTGTAAAGACAACGATGTTCTAAATTGAGGATATCTCTTTAAATCCCGCAAGCTTTGAAAACTATCACCAATTGGTCAAGACCGATAACAGAACGGAGAACTGAAACCTTTTGAACCTTGCAGAAGAATTCCGGAAGATGTTTGCAACTGATGATACCATGGAGAAATTTCGTGAACAGAGAGAAACAGCTTAGTTTGATTGAGAATGGAGTTTTGGAAAAGCTGAAATAGAGATTAGCTTTCATATCTTCGGGCGGAACGAATTTTGTGGCATTCCAGAAAGAGACTCGATTATACTCCCTTACAGCACAGAAGGTTTTGCGTATGCATAAAGACAACTAGAAGCGCGTCAGAAGAAGTATTTCACTGCCTGACCTGGAGTTGACAACAATGGCGGCTACCCTGAAGAGTGAAGACATTCCTTACAAGGTAGAAGTGTTGGCGACGCAGAGGATCTAGTCAAGATGGCGAACATGGAGCTGATGAAGACATGCAGTCTCATTTCCCTATTCATCTTGGTTGTACTAAGATGAATTGAGAGCGGAAGCAGACTGGATGATGAAGAGATATAAAGATCGTGCCAGAAATCCACATTACTCCATCACATTCCAAGAAGAACTGCAGGAGGCTCGACGAACCTGACACAAGTTCCCGATTTTGGTTTCACTTTCAGATTGATGGACAAACGAAGACAGATTAACCGGACTTGAGGAGATTGGAGGTGTTGAATGGACGGAGTTTAGAAACAGACCCTTTATGTTTGGAAGAATTGATTCTGGGAAGACCGAAGATTTTGACGACTAACTTTCACTTCCGTAGACCCTCTTAAGTTTCGTATATAGTAATAAGATCCTTTAATGATTTAAGTTTCCTAGAAGCATTTCTGTTCGTGTTCATTTTTCGTATGTTCGGTGATGGCTTTGTTTTGAGAGATTTTGGCGAATTGTGGAAGATATGATGCTTGTGACGGCGTGCCTCACTTTTGTTAGACAATCTGAGATTTTGATACTCTTGCAAATAGTTTTGTTTTTCCCTCTTGACTAGGGCATTCGATTTTGTTGACCTCGAGACAGTAGAAGTACTAGGTGGATTAAGATAGGTGGTGTTGATTACGACTTGAGATAAAGTATGACCATTAAAGGGCATATTTATATGATACCAGTATTATGACGTCTAGCCAACGTGATAATACTTACATCATATAACGTGCACTTGTTGTGGGCATAGGATATCTTGGGGAGTACCTAAGAAGTTTAGAATTTGAATCTCCGTTGGATTATCCGTGATTAGTGAGACTTTAAGTTCATTCTACCTATGCGTATACTCTACCTTCGTTCGTTAAAAATCTGGATGAGTTTGGACTCTCGTTTTCATTCTGTTGACCTCAGTTATAAATCTTGAATGCTTGTAAAACTCCTTATTGTTGACACAATCAATTTGATTTGAACTCTTGTTCGTATTCCATATGAGATCCTGAAGATTCACCTATCGTCCATTTTGTTGCATGGTCTTTTGATCGGAAACAACCTAGATTGTCTCCTTCTGAGAAATTTGAAACCACTTCGTTTTGATTCGAGTCATGAGAAACTATTTTGTCTGAAGATCTTTTTGAAAGAACCTCCTCGGGCATTAGAATGTTCGTGATGATCTTTTGCGACTCGCTACAACTTCGTTTCACTTTGCGACTTCAAATTTCGAGGACGAAATTTTCTTTTAGAGGGGAAGAAGTTGTAATACCCAAAAATCTAAAACATGCAAAAAGACCAATTTGCCCCTATAATTTTAAAATTTGATTAATAAGCATTTAAAGTACCAAATAAATCCCAAACCTTCGGGAATGAGCAAGATATGAAGCGAAGTAATTTTTATGTCTACAATTAAACATTTTGAAGTGTACAAAAATTTAAGATTATACGAAATAATTTATTTAGGCCGGTTTTATTATTTTCGTATATATATTATTATTGTAAATTCGATTTAAATCAAATAAAAAAATCAAGATAAATACAAAATAAAATATGAAAAATCTTCCAAATCAGTATTTGATCCTAACTATCTTTTCTTGGACCGAAATCCTTGTTCCCTCCCCTCATATACACGTTTCTTTTATTTATTCTATATATACATAATACCGAAACTTTAAAAACCCTAACAAAATTCGATATTGCCTTCATTCGACTGGGAGAAAATTCTTGGGTATTTTTTTGGAGTTGTACAACATCTAAAGGAGCTAGGAAAATTGGTTTGAGGTCGTGGGACTCGTTCGTTTGATCGTTAGGGTTTTTGGTTTGTCGAATATTGCATCCGAGAGGTACATAATTTCCATGATCCCTTCCACTCATTCGAATCATGAAATGAGGTTTTTCTTATGTTCTTAACATCACATAGGTTCCATATAAATTGTATAAATCAAACCATGCAAGCTCATGTGATCGTAATAATTTTTGTAACACCCCAACCCGACAAGGGTAAAGATATCACAACAATGGATCTATATCAGATCAAAACAAAGCATACTAATACAGTAATACAAAAATTCAAGGATTACAAATGAAACATTGAATCTAAATGGTTATAATATAAAACTTCCAAAACTAATTCTAAAACATAATGTCTTCAATCCAAACTCTAACCCAGCATAGCTATCCAATCTTCTAAGTCCCAGATACACTCTTCACCCAATCCCAGCTTCCTACTAATACCTGCCGCATGAAAAGAAATGCGGCTGAGCTACGAGAGCTCAGTGAACAGATATAAAGGTAACAAAACAATAATAGGGAATAGAACGAAAGAAAAATCAAAATGCACGTCATACCGATAACTCAAGGTGTAGGAATGAGATGTTAGGAATAACAAGATATAAGACAAAGGAAAAGAAATAGAACGAGTAATAAGGAATTTCATAAGATAATGAAGAACATAAATCTATCACGAGCCCAGACACAAGCCATATCATATCATTGCAAATGTAACTAAATAGAGTAGCTAGCTCCCAGACATGTGAAAGACGTGTATCGCACACACCATCAGTCACCAAATAAATATAACAATAAACATATAACATATCACATACAAATGACAGATCAAATCTAGAGTGCACCCATACGCCCCACAGATAAATCAATAATCATAATATAATGGCCATAGCAAAATAATAATTAAGGGACGGAACAGGTCATCACTCTCCTGCCCTAGAGTCATGTCAGAGGTGCGTCAATGACATGGACATGAAACCCTCATGCCTAGTGATTGGCTCGTAATATTAAACTGCAGGTCAAAGGTCAACGTACTATCCAATAATCAAAAGTCATATCCTAAGGGTACATGGCAAAGGTTCATATCAAACAGTTCACGATTGTATATCATAGGTTCAAACTTAGAATTTATCAGATTAAGTTTTATGTCAAAGTTAAGTTCAAATTAAAGAACTGTATCAAATGGTTCAAAAGTGTGTAGCAAAAGTTTATAATCAAAGTTGTATGCCAACAGTTTATCTAAAGAGGTTTCTATTTAAAAGTCCATTTAAAAAATCCTTCAAAAATGGTTTTCATAACAACTGATCTTACAAAATAGTTTTCTTCAAAATGGTCTTCCAAAGCTTTTAATAACTTTCATTAAAGTGATATTACTTATTTTAAAATAGCTTCCCTCAAAACGTTTCATATGTAGTTATACTAACAGTTTCAAAATCAATTAGGTTTAAATAAGGATTTAACAGATTAAGGTTTATATCCAAAATCAATTTAGTTTTATAACCAGTCTATTAGGTTAAGATTCAAACAAAGTTCACAGCTCAGGGTTCAAGACAAGAGATCAAACACAAGGTTTATGAATGTTCACAACACAAAAGATCACATGGAAGGTTCACGAATAAGAGATCACATGAAAAGTTTACAAACGAGCAGGGAACATAGCAATGGTACAGGGAATCCTAATAAGGAAAATGAGTACTGAAGGAAAAGAGAAATGAAGGACTCTTACTGAAAGAGGTCAGAATATCTGTACCTTATGACGAATGTAAGAACACAAAGATAAAAGCTGACAAGATGAAATTACTCCTTTCTCGAACCTA
Source organism: Artemisia tridentata subsp. tridentata (assembly GCA_021014915.2). Taxonomy (NCBI): domain Eukaryota; kingdom Viridiplantae; phylum Streptophyta; class Magnoliopsida; order Asterales; family Asteraceae; genus Artemisia; species Artemisia tridentata. The sequence continues at coordinate 65,843,530 of CP139506.1, forward strand.
AGGAGTAGAAGACAGAAGTCCAAAGGATCTTTAGTTATATTTCCACTATTAGTAAGTTCATAATATCAAGATTAGGTTAAGTCCTTCTTAAGATTATTATAGAAGTAGGGTACGTTTTATCAGATTACAAAACTTAAATGACAAGTTTACATAGTTTAGGGTTTCAATTGCAATTTCATCTTAGTCAAAGGTTTAATCATGATACTACTTTAAGTTTCTGATTTAATACACATTATACTCAGAATGGCATTCCAGTCCCTTTAGTTTCACAATTTACAGTTTATACCCCTTAGTTATATAATTTACAAAACCAATCCTTAATTTATATAATTCATGTTTTAACCCCTATAATATTTATCTTTACCAAATAAGCACCTTATATTACAAAGTTACTGAACATATCCTCAAAATTATGTATATTACGATTCAGGTCCTTCAGATTTCGTAATTTACACCTTTAGTCCTTTGACTTTACAAAACTCATATTTCAAACCCTAATTTAGTAATAATGACATATCAAACCCATAATTACTCAAAATTACCTAAAACACCCTTTATAATATTATTTACTCAAAATAACTTCAAGTTTCCAGAATTTACATTTTTAGTCCCTCTATTTAAATAAATTACAAATCGTACCCTTGATTATCATTTATTCATTTTTACGCAGTATTTACACTTAGGACCCTCAAGTTATATTTTTCCCACATTTGTACTGACCTAAATAATATTATAAAAATAACCTTTAAGTTTAAAATTTGGCAAAACAAGCCCTTGTCATTTATATCTCAAATCGTATAGCATTTTAAATGTCCAAATCCAACCCTAGCTTTACCCAATAATTAACCCATTGTGACACAATAGTTAACTACATTTATTACTCAGATTCAACCCACACAAACCCTAACCCTAACACGATTTAGGGTTTCTTCTTATTTTCTCTTATTTTTCTTATAAATCGATTTAAACATAATTCAAGATCGATTCAATCTGAGCTTGTAAAAACCAAATGGCTATTTTTCTCAGTTCATATTAATTTCAAAGGACATATAAAAATTATGGTGCACCTCAGAAAATTCATATAGCACGATTTACATATTAAGTGTGTTTTAACCCTTTTAATTTCGTACGCCTAAATAAACATGCATGATTCATGTTTATTATTTTTTTTAGGTTATATTCGACATGTAGATCACTAGAAAAATACTGGATAATTTTTAGAACGTAAAAATAAGTCGCAAGGAATTTATACCTCTCGTACGTATGGATCGAACAAAATAAATCACCACGTTCGAATCAAAGCTTAAACACTCCAACTCCTATTTTTCGTAGCTTGTTAATACTCCAAGGAACACCAAGAAATTATTTTCTCAGGTCCAGAAGTCGCGTGGGAAGGTTGGTCGATTTTAGTTTAGTCGATCTTAGGGTTTCGGCAAAATAGGGTTTATATAAAAATTTATGTTTTGTATTTAGATTATATTAACCGGCCTAGGAGGGGGCTTGGGTCCAGATTTTCGGCCCTAAAGATTATCACAAGATCAAAGTTTTATTTGGTGTACAATTCCTTTAATTAGTTTTGTAATTATCTAAATAAAATGATTTTACAAAATATATTTAATTTACTTATTATTTTATTTTCGGATTATAAGTATGTGTACATGTGAAATTATAACTTTTGGACATTCCAAATTAATATAATGTTGTCCCAGAAATTTATTCGTTTCATATATGGTTCGTTTTCGAATGTTTGGAATCGTTTAAGAATTTTATAACTTATTTATTTAGGTTTTATTGTTTCAGGGGTAATTTGGTCTTTTGACAAGTTATCTGAATTTCAGGTATTACAACTTCTTCCCCTCTAAAAAAAAATTTCGTCCTCGAAAATTGACGTGAAATGAAAATGGAAACATAACTGACTGCGGACAGGAATATGGAAACTTGGATCTTATGACTCTATAGTATAGGTTAAACTTCGGTTTCCTCAAAAGGCGAATCATACCGAATCCAACTCGAAAGGAAGACATATCGAACGCAACGGATGATAATCGGATCTCCTCGAAAAGACGCAAGATTTACATGGGGTTCTGACGGATGGGTCATCCCCAGGATTTGATTTGACAAGTCAGAGTAGAACGTATGGAAAAGACTATCGATACTATCAAGTGGTAGAAGTTCTATAATTGGTGATAAAACTACTACCGAAAATTCTTAGAGGTCAACAGAATGCGTGACGAGAATCCGGACGTGCAGTCTACCTAAAGTGGAAGCAGGTTACGCGAATCGTTAGAATGAACTTAAAGTCTCACTAACTCAGATAATCTCAAACAGTCATCAGGACTTCTAAAGTTCGAAGGCACTTCTTGAAATAACCGATGCCCACAATAAGTGCACGTTATATGATGTAAGTATTATCACGTTGGCCAGACGTCATAATACTGGCATCATATAAGCATGCTCTCATGATGGTCATACTTGATTTCCAAGCCGTGAACAACTAACTTATCTTATTCCACCTAGTCTTTCTATGGTCTCAAAGGTCATCAAAATTTAATACCCTAACTAAGTGGAGAACGAAATCATTAGAAGGAGTTAACGAAACTTTCGGTATGCCTATCGGAATTTGGTACCTCATTATAGTTATCAAATCATCCATCATTTGCCAAAATTTCTCAAAACAAAGTCATCACCGATCGTACGAGAAATGAACACGAACAGGAATGTTTCTAGGGACCATAACTCATTCGAGGATCTTATTACTAAGCTTAAGTAAATCAACGGAGTGAACCATAAAGGGTCTTTTCCAAAAACCCGCTCCTTTAATACGTCCAACCTCTTCAAGTCCGGTTAATCTGTCTTTATCAGTCCATCAATCGGAAAGTGAGACCAAAATTGGAAATTGTGTTTGATCCTTCGAGCTTTCTGCAGTTCTTCTTGAAATATGATGGGGTAATATGAATTTCTAACATGCTCTTTCCCGTCTCCGGACGTACTATTAGGTCATACAATGAACATTCGTCCCAGTAGTCACGAGAATACCTAAATACCAATCTTATGAGCAGTCAGAGTTTTAGCTAGTACTATTAGCGTTACTAATCGTCATAACAGTAGTTTATGGATTCGGAAGGCGATTTCAACTAAAATTAATTAATCCCTTGGGAAGAAACTTCACGCTCTAAAATTAAACAAACACCTAATCATCTCGGGGTGGAGGAATATTGGTTTCTAATAATAATACGGTTCAGCTATCTTCAGCCACCATCCTTCTTTATCGCGAACGGAAACTAAAATACGCCCAGAAGGTACGATTAAACAAACTCACTTCCAGATCCTAGATTGTTGCCCTTCTCGGTTGCTCAACCGACTGGTATGATCCCGAACACATCTGAAGGACACCTTCACTTGGTGACCAAACATCTCTCGGTAACTTGTCAATTTCTACTTCACGCTTCGGTGGACAACTTGGTGGTTCAACCAGGAATTTATATTCATAAGCTCAGGGTGCCTAATAATTCTCAAGATGGTGTTCATTCCCTTTTGCTAAAACTATTTTCTCAAGATGAGGTTCATACATTAGTGCACGAAATGGGTTCTAAGAGACTTCGATACTAAAATTCCTAAGGAGGTATTTCTAATGGATGCCAAAAACCAAGGTAGCCATGGGAAAATCAAATTCGGGCGTTCATAGCCAAGGTGAGCTTGACATACTTAGAAGGTTGAGAAACATGATAGACACATATCAACATAATTTATTCCAAAATTTGCTCAAGCCTTATTATTAAATAATTGGGAAAACCCACAATCCAATGAAATCCGTACAATATAAATGTCAAACGAAATTTAAAATAGAACGATACGCAAGTGGCTCGAGCTCTCATCCTATGTCTAGATCACGTTACTTGCAGTGGACTCCAAATCCGAATCCACTTCATCTTCCTCACTAAGCCATCCGTTTCGGTTTCCTTCAGGTTGTGGCAGTGGTTGTCTCGCAAAACCATCCTCAGGGTTCCTTCCTTCATCTCCTATGTCGTCCACGAATCCATATAAATTGTGAGGCTCTGCCCTCACTACTCCTCCCTCTTCTACGAATTTGGGACACCTTCCCGGGTATTTGGTCACTACTCCGTCTTTATCAGTCACTTTCATCTCGTGCACATGTACTTCTATTCCATTTATATTCACCACAGTCAACTTTTCTTCAATCCGACAGGGACACATGCTAGCAGGGATCAGCATCCTTCTGTTGGTCCATCTCAACTTACCAATTCTTCTCTGGCCTGTAGCGAAAACGGTTGTCCAACGATACATGTTGCGTGCTAGAGGTGCCATGCTGAAAATGACACAATTGATACTAAGTACTAGAACTCTATAGAAATCGAAAGACTACTCATAACTCAAAAATTTTAAAAACGCGTGAGATTTCACCGTCTGAACGATTTCAAAGATGATTAACGAATATGGGGAATAAGTACGAATGGAACGACAAAACAAAATCCTAATGTCTACCCAAATCCTCACCGGTCAGAATTTAAGTTCCTATAGGAAAAGTCCTAAATAATTCCTCAAAGGTTGTCCTACGAGCACTTACAGGGAAAACTTAGTGGTCCTACTTACACAGGTCAAGGGAAAGTGTATTACGAATCGCGGCCTGTCGCTCTGATACCATAAATTGTAACACCCCAACCCGACAAGGGTAAAGATATCACAACAATGGATCTATATCAGATCAAAACAAAGCATACTAATACAGTAATACAAAAATTCAAGGATTACAAATGAAACATTGAATCTAAATGGTTATAATATAAAACTTCCAAAACTAATTCTAAAACATAATGTCTTCAATCCAAACTCTAACCCAACATAGCTATCCAATCTTCTAAGTCCCAGATACACTCTTCACCCAATCCCAGCTTCCTACTAATACCTGCCGCATGAAAAGAAATGCGGCTGAGCTACAAGAGCTCAGTGAACAGATATAAAGGTAACAAAACAATAATAGGGAATAGAACGAAAGAAAAATCAAAATGCACGTCATACCGATAACTCAAGGTGTAGGAATGAGATGTTAGGAATAACAAGATATAAGACAAAGGAAAAGAAATAGAACGAGTAATAAGGAATTTCATAAGATAATGAAGAACATAAATCTATCACGAGCCCAGACACAAGCCATATCATATCATTGCAAATGTAACTAAATAGAGTAGCTAGCTCCCAGACATGTGAAAGACGTGTATCGCACACACCATCAGTCACCAAATAAATATAACAATAAACATATAACATATCACATACAAATGACAGATCAAATCTAGAGTGCACCCATACGCCCCACAGATAAATCAATAATCATAATATAATGGCCATAGCAAAATAATAATTAAGGGACGGAACAGGTCATCACTCTCCTGCCCTAGAGTCATGTCAGAGGTGCGTCAATGACATGGACATGAAACCCTCATGCCTAGTGATTGGCTCGTAATATTAAACTGCAGGTCAAAGGTCAACGTACTATCCAATAATCAAAAGTCATATCCTAAGGGTACATGGCAAAGGTTCATATCAAACAGTTCAAGATTGTATATCATAGGTTCAAACTTAGAATTTATCAGATTAAGTTTTATGTGAAAGTTAAGTTCAAATTAAAGAACTGTATCAAATGGTTCAAAAGTGCGTAGCAAAAGTTTATAATCAAATTTGTATGCCAATAGTTTATCTAAAGACGTTTCTATTTAAAAGTCCATTTAAACAATCCTTCAAAAATGGTTTTCATAACAACTGATCTTACAAAATAGTTTTCTTCAAAATGGTCTTCCAAAGCTTTTAATAACTTTCATTAAAGTGATATTACTTATTTTAAAATAGCTTCCCTCAAAACGTTACATATGTAGTTATACTAACAGTTTCAAAATCAATTAGGTTTAAATAAGGATTTAACAGATTAAGGTTTATATCCAAAATCAATTTAGTTTTATAACCAGTCTATTAGGTTAAGATTCAAACAAAGTTCACAGCTCAGGGTTCAAGACAAGAGATCAAACACAAGGTTTATAAAAGTTCACAACACAAAAGATCACATGGAAGGTTCACGAATAAGAGATCACATGAAAAGTTTACAAACGAGCAGGGAACATAGCAATGGTACAGGGAATCCTAATAAGGAAAATGAGTACTGAAAGAAAAGAGAAATGAAGGACTCTTACTGAAAGAGGTCAGAATATCTGTACCTTATGACGAATGCAAGAACACAAAGATAAAAGCTGACAAGATGAAATTACTCCTTTCTCGAACCTAAGGAGTAGAAGACAGAAGTCCAAAGGATCTTTAGTTATATTTCCACTATTAGTAAGTTCATAATATCAAGATTAGGTTAAGTCCTTCTTAAGATTATTATAGAAGTAGGGTACGTTTTATCAGATTACAAAAGTTAAATGACAAGTTTACATAGTTTAGGGTTTCAATTGCAATTTCATCTTAGTCAAAGGTTTAATCATGATACTACTTTAAGTTTCTAATTTAATACACATTATACTCAGAATGACATTCCAGTCCCTTTAGTTTCACAATTTACAGTTTATACCCCTTAGTTATATAATTTACAAAACCAATCCTTAATTTATATAATTCATGTTTTAACCCCTATAATATTTATCTTTACCAAATAAGCACCTTATATTACAAAGTTACTAAACATATCCTCAAAATTATGTATATTACGATTCAGGTCCTTCAGATTTCATAATTTACACCTTTAGTCCTTTAACTTTACAAAACTCATATTTCAAACCCTAATTTAGTAATAATGACATATCAAACCCATAATTAATCAAAATTACCTAAAACACCCTTTATAATATTATTTACTCAAAATAACTTCAAGTTTCTAGAATTTACATTTTTAGTCCCTCTATTTAAATAAATTACAAATCGTACCCTTGATTATCATTTATTCATTTTTACGCAGTATTTACACTTAGGACCCTCAAGTTATATTTTTCCCACATTTGTACTGACCTAAATAATATTATGAAAATAACCTTTAAGTTTAAAATTTGGCAAAACAAGCCCTTGTCATTTATATCTCAAATCGTATAGCATTTTAAATGTCCAAATCCAACCCTAGCTTTACCCAATCATTAACCCATCATGACACAATAGTTAACTGCATTTATTACTCAGATTCAACCCACACAAACCCTAACCCTAACACGATTTAGGGTTTCTTCTTATTTTCTCTTATTTTTCTTATAAATCGATTTAAACATAATTCAAGATCAATTCAATCTGAGCTTCTAAAAACCAAATGGCTATTTTTATTAGTTCATATTAATGTCAAAGGACATATAAAAATTATGGTTGCACCTCAGAAAATTCATATAGCACGATTTACATATTAAGTGTGTTTTAACCCTTTTAATTTCGTACGCCTAAATAAACATGCATGATTCGTTTTTATTATTTTTATTAGGTTATATTCGACATGTAGATCACTAGAAAAATACTGGATAATTTTTAGAACGTAAAAATAAGTCGCAAGGAATTTATACCTCTCGTACGTATGGATCGAACAAAATAAATCACCACGTTCGAATCAAAGCTTAAACACTCCAAATCCTATTTTTCGTAGCTTGTTAATACTCCAAGGAACACCAAGAAATTCTTTTCTCAGGTCCAGAAGTCGCGTGGGAAGGTTGGTCGATTTTAGTTTAGTCGATCTTAGGGTTTCGGCAAAATAGGGTTTTATAAAAATTTATGTTTTGTATTTAGATTATATTAACTGACCTAGGAGGGGGCTTGGGTCCAGATTTTCGGCCCTAAATATTATCACAAGATCAAAGTTTTATTTGGTGTACAATTCCTTTAATTAGTTTTGTAATTATCTAAATAAAATGATTTTACAAAATATATTTAATTTACTTATTATTTTATTTTCGGATTATAAGTATGTGTACATGTGAATTTATAACTTTTGGACATTCCAAATTAATATAATGTTGTCCCAGAAATTTATTCGTTTCATATATGGTTCGTTTTCGAATGTTTGGAATCGTTTCAGAATTTTATAACTTATTTATTTAGGTTTTATTGTTTCAGGGGTAATTTGGTCTTTTGACAAGTTATCTGAATTTCAGGTATTACAATTTTAGAGAAGGAAAACGTACATAAATTCCAAAATAAGCTATATGAATTTTCTGGGTGTTGTACTTATTTTATTTGAACCCTATACGATGTATATGATCTGGTAAAAATGCTTGTACGATTTATAGAAGCCTAGAATTGTCGTGGTCTAATTATTTTGTAATCGGATTCATAAGAAAATAAAAGAAAATAAAAGGAAACCTAGGTATGATTTTAAGGTTAGGGTTTTAAGCTTAAATCTGGACATTTAATGCTCATTAATGATGATGTCATGATTATTTGATGATTGGATGAATTAGGGTTTTGTTTTGTATATTAAAAAGTGTATACGATTTGAAATAAAATGAGAAGGGTGTGTTTTGTCATTCCTGAAACTTAAGGGTTATTTTTATAATGTTGATTAGGTCCGTACAAATGTATTAAAAATATAACATGGGGTCCTTATGTGTAAAATTTGCAAAATAATGATTTAATTGTTAATATATGGTTCGAATTGCAATTTAATTAACTAGAGGGACTAAAAGTGTAAATTCAAGAAACTTATGATTATTTTGAGTAAATAATATTATTAAGGTGATAATATGTAACTTTGGGTATTTATGGGTCTAATGTGTAATTATAATAAAGTAAAGATGTAAATTGTGGTTTTTAGAACTAAATGGATTAATTATGTAAATATGTGAAACATGGAGGTTTAAATCGTACCATGCATAACTATGAGGGTATATTCTGTAATTTAGTAAATATAAGGGCTTGTGATGTGATTATGAGTATAGTAAGGGCGGGAGTGTAAATTATGTAACTATAAGGTTTGTTTTGTAATTTTAATAACTAAAGGGTGTAAATTGTAAATATTGAAACTTAAAGGACTAAAGTGTGATTCTGAATCAATTATGTGTTTAATAGTAGTAAATTGTAATGGTTTCATTTAAAACCCTTAACTTTGGAATATTTACGATTAAAACCCTAATTTATGGAAACTTGTCATATTTAACCCTGAACTTTTGTAACTTGTTAAAATATACCTAAATTCCATAATAAGGCTTAATTAATGACTTAACCTAATTTGTGATATTATAATCTTGCTAAATATAGAAATCTGTTCATTATGGAAAGTTACTAAATCTGGAAAGTTACTAAAAATAGAAAGTTACTTAAAATGAAAAGGCAAGCTAAAATGAGTAATTAAGAATCAATAGTAATTCTCTTCTACTCCTTAGGTGTGAAGAAGGAGAGGTCTTGATCCATTCAGTGCTTTCTATTCTCGTTTTGTTTTGCATTCGTAATAAGGTACAGATATTCTGCCCTTCTCAGTAAGGTGCCTTCGTTCTCTTGACTTCTGATTTTGACTCATTAGGATTTCCCAAGCCATTGCTATGTTCCCCTACACTTTGGTTCGTTTGTTTGATTCATTTAGACTTTGATGTTCGATATGACCCTTTTGCTTTGAGCCTTTATAATGATCCATTTGATATTCGTTCGTTACCTTGTGATATTAGTATTCGAATCACTTGATGCTTCGAGGGTTCATTTGATTTTGGTAATTAGATGTGAAAACCTTTTCAATTATATTATGGAAACGTTTTGAGGAAAAATTATTTTTAAAGATGATGTTTATGAAATATGCGATACCACTTTTATTTAGAATTTGACTAAGCTTTTGTGAATACTACTTTTCAAGACTACTTTTGTGAAAACCGTTATTAAAGGTCATTTTTATAAAATCAATTGATAAAGATTACTTTAAATGAACCATTTGATTATGAACCTTCGATGATGAACCCTTTGCCATGAACCTTTGATATTTGGACTTTGACCCTGATTCGATGACTTAGACTATTTGAACCTTTGCTATGATTTGGACCTTTGACCTTTGACCTTTCAGTTTGATACCCGAGCCAAGTTCGTTTCCTAGCCATGAAGGTAACGTGGCTGTGTCATTGATGCACCAATGGCATAACTTTAGTGTGGTTGAGTGATGTTCCACACCGTCCCCATATTATTCGTAACGTGCACATTATATTTATTATTGGCCTATATTATTGTTCGGGGGGGGGGGGGGGGGGGGTGTATGGATGCATCCTAGGTTCGTGTTCGTGTTCGTGGACTTAACATGATATTATATTATATTGTTCGGTGATTGATGTTGTGTGCAATACACGTCCTTCACATCTGAGAGGACTCCCCTCTCTGGTTACTATATGTGGTTTGTTCGGGCTCGTGGAGTGATCCGTCTGAAAACACTTATCTTTTATTTCTCTATCACACAAGTCAACCACTTGTGAATGGTCAACCGTAATAAATGATAAAAGACAAACAGTCTCAGAACGAATGCTCGTGTGTAGTGTGTGAAACCAGGCAAGTGATCACCCGGATCGTTTCCCAACGAGATGTGAATGGAAAACTGTGAAAAGTTAGGATAAGAGTGACTGATGATTTAGATTGCTTTTGATTTTGCTTTATTTAACAATTCTAAATAACAAATAAAAACAGATATACACAGGAAAATTAAACGCGAATAAAATAAATTACAAACGCGTAACGGGACGGCTAAAATGGGACTAAAATTAAAATTTATGAAATTTAAAACCTAAAAATGTAAAATGACTTAAAACTTATTTAAAAACTTAAATTATATTTTTTTATACTTTTTATCTAATTATTATTAATTATTAATTATTTAATTATTAATTAAACTAATTTAAATTATAAAAAATACTAAATGGACAAAGAAAAATCTAAAACTTTTTCTAAAAATATTAATAAGTAATTAGAAACTAAGAAAATTATAAAAATGAAAATTACTTAATTAAAATTTAAAAAGATAAATTCTATTAAATAGAAACTATCACTTTATTTCTATTTTTGATTTTCTTAAGACCTAAAAATATTTTTATATTTTTCCTAGATTAAAAATGACAAAAGAAAATTATGAAAATTGGATTTATATTTTTCTGATTATTTTTCTATTTATTATGATTTAAATACTATCAAAAACTAATTAAAATGATTAAAAATATCAAAACTATTCAGAAAATTATGAAATTTTCTGAGTAAATCTAAAATATTATTAGAAAGATGGGAAAAATAAAATGAAAAGGTTAGTAAGCCAAATAAGCAGAAATGGGCAGATAAGCAGTTTGGAATAAGCCCAAATATAAGCAAATAAGCACTAAAATTAACCAACTGATTAGGACAGACTTAATACACTATTATAAGCACAAAACAACTTAAATCCAACAGATAATCCAACAAATAAGCACAATCAACCCCAAATCTGTTTCAAACTTAAGACAGAAATAAGCAGAAAAGGCAAACTTGCAGAGTGAATTAAGCTATGAAATAAGCTACTGAGATGCAATATTATGGGGGCAAAACTTAGCTTAGCTTATGAAATATCTTAAAACACTAAAAGCCCTATCAGAATCTAACCAATTGAAGTCCAATTGAGTGCTAGATCAGCAACTCAGAACACTCAGCATACACTGAGTTTGACTTATGCAGTAAAACAAGAGATTTGACTTTGGTGGATTTTGGGCTTAATCTAATGCTTGATTATGATATGTTAAGCTGTGATAAGACTAGAACAAGCAAGATTAACAACTTCTTAACACAAAAGCATGATCATGGATCCTAAATCCATATCAGACAACAAAATTAGAAGGTTCAAAAGCTATTTTGACTTTTAACTGATTAGAGACTAGTTTTTATGGCTGGTCTGAGCTATTCTTGACTAAAGTGACATATGACAACAATCAAAAACAACACACACAATCAACAACACCACTGAATCAGTAGATCCAAACACCCCTGATCAGAACAGGCAAACAAGAAATTCAAAGCAACTTGATGTTTTGATCCTCAAATCTGTTCTCTAACCTTATACTATCATCAACAAAGATCAAAGAAACAAGAAACATCAAGAACATAAGCCTCAAACACAGAAATGACCTAAGTGGTATATTGACTGCTATGATGAGATTTTTAGCAACTATGATAATCAATGAACAAGTTACCTAGATTAAGCTATATCTTAACTTAATAACACCACAGAGACATAATAGAATCAAAATTCAAGCAATAAGCAAATGATACAGTGAAATGCTAAACTTGATCAAAACCTTACAACTGAGAGAGTGGCTATAGGGATAGCATGCATAGGACAGGACTATCTAGCTTGTTAAAAGCAAGCTAGAAAACCACAAAAAGCTTTCTTGATCAGCTTATACAACCCATGGAAGCTTTTAAGAGCTTATGTTGACCATGGTTGACCATTCTTGTATCTTGAGTTTTAGAACTGAGGTACACTAAATAAGTTTATAGTAGGCTATATTAAGCTTATATAATCTTATTGTAAGGGTATGGGAGCTTGTGAGAGCTTTTTAATGATGATTCGAATCTTAAATTCTCAACAGAAACATACACTTTGAACAACAATGAAATCAGACACAATATAACATAAAACAAGATTCTTATAGCTTAAACAAACTTTGATTACAACTGGGAATAAGAAATTACAAGATTACAACTGAAATAAGTAAAGTGCGATTTAAACTAAATTAGCTACTACTGAATTATTTATTACATTGCTCTATTTATACTAAATACAAGTGAGAAACCCTAATTAGACATCTCTGAGCACATCCCCACCCTTGAATTGCCTTCTAGTGATCTCAGCTGTTGATTCATCATTTTGGCGCCAAAATTGAGTTAGTGGATTGAGCAGGTTTTAGCATTAAATGCAAATCAGGGAGGTGGAGAAGAAGCATTGAATGTTTCTTGTATTGTTAGGTGAGTTGGATTGGATGGGGAGTGGTTTAGCAGAGAAACCATGGGCAAGGTTGTTTAGGCGGGTTGTGAGGTTGGGGATGAGTTTGACCAAGTCAAACTGGTTTTTAAATACCAGGCTTGGGTCGGGTTGGGTTTTAAGGGAATTGGGCTTGTTGGGCTGGGTTTTAATAATAGGATAGTGGGTTGGGTTTAGATAATTAGGATGTTGGGTTTGTTTGTTTATTTATTTTTAGGTCCGGTTGGTTTATAGCAAAATCACAAGGACCAAAAGTGTAACTTTCTGAAACTTGAAGGACCCAACCTGTAAATTCACAATACATATCACAAGGACCAATTATGCCATATATGATTAGTACAAGGGTTATATTTATTAATTTCCACATTTTAAATACCCGAGGACTAAATTTGACATTTTTCAAAGTTGAGGGACCAAAGTTGTAATTATGCAATTTTTAACTTCAAAGGACTTTTTTAACAACTTATGAATCCCTAAGGACCTAAAATGATATTTGTACAAGTTTTTAGTGATCAGGGACTAGATTTGACAACTTTTAAAAGTTGAGGGACTGAAACTGCCAATTATGCAAACTTTGTTCGTTTTTCACTTGTTTTTAAACATTTTGCATCTGAAACATATAAAACACAATTCTGGGATAATTTCAGTATTATGATGCATTTCTGAGTGTTTTTGGGAGTTTTGGCAGCTCAGATTAGGTAAAAATGATGAGTATTTAGACACTCATCAATCCCCCACACTAAACTATTGCTAGTCCCTAGCAATATTTTATGAAGATTTAATGGATTTGAAAGACTCTTTACCAAAAGCCATTACTTCTGGAGTAGCCAATTGTTTCAGTTCAAGTAAGAACTTTGGTACAATGATAACCAAGTGATTTTGAGCAAACCACAAGCTGTCAACGGTTTTGATTTGTCTTTACCAGAAGCCGTTTGCTTCTGGACTAGCCAACTCTTAGATAAATTATTACTAGTATCTTTGGTGAGCTGATTACCAATCATGGATTTTCACTGCCTTAACCACAAGCCATAACCTTGCGGGCTAGCCAACTCTTCACTTATGAAGATATGGTGAGTCGAATACCATACAATTTTCGGCAAATTGCAAGCCATCAACGGATTTGAGACATCTTTACCAAGAGCCGTTTGCTCTCGGATTAGCCAATCCTTATGTGGGTTAGACATGGCGGACTGATAACCATTTTTTGAGTTCTAAGCGAGAAAAAAATTTTAAAATTTTGGCTAAAATGGGGGTACTAGATGGTACATTTGGTCAAATTCGCAAGAATTCCCCCCCCCCCCCACACTTAGAACTGAATATTGCCCTCAATATTCAAAGAACCGGCTGTTAAACCAACACTTAGAACGTGAAAGGGAAATACTAATAGCCTTTTATTTTATTTTTATTTAATTTGCATTTAAGCCGTTAAGGCATGCAAATTCCCCTTTTTTTTTTTTTTTTTTTTTTTTTGAACTTTACATATATACAACATGTGGGGCATCTCCCCCACACTAGATGGTAGAACAGAGAAAGAAAACAGAGACATGGGTGAAAACCCATGTTGTGCTAATGTTTTTGATCACCGAGTCACTAGCTTGACTCGATCCCCGCATTCATTGGTTCATGGGGAAAGTTTGAAGATCTGGGATAACCATTGGTGGTATGTCCTCTCCAAAGTAATGTTTCAAACGATGACCATTCACTTTGAAATTAGGTCCGTCAGCTTGAGATAACTCAACGGTACCATACGGATAAACCTTTGTGATAGTGAATGGACCAGTCCAACGGGTTTTGAGTTTGCCTGAGAAGATCTTTAATCTTGAATTGAAAAGAAGGACTCGATCACCAACGTTAAAAACGCGGTTCTTTATTTTTGAGTCATGAATCTTCTTTGTCTTTTCTTTATAGATCAAAGAGTTCTCGTAGGCCTGATCACGCAGTTCATTTAGTTCATTCATTTGAACTTTACGGTGATCACCCGCAGTTTGGAGGTTAAAGTTAGCGTGTTTCAAGGCCCAGTAGGCTTTGTGCTCTAATTCGATCGGTAGATGACATGCCTTTCCGTACACAAGTTTGTAAGGCGTACACCCAATGGGTGTTTTGTAAGCTGTACGGAAGGCCCATAATGCATCATCCAACTTATCCGACCAGGATGCACGATTTTCTCCTACAGTCCTTTCTAAAATTCTTTTTATACCCCGATTTGAAACTTCTACTTGTCCACTTGTTTGTGGGTGATACGCAGTAGAAAGACGGTGAGTTACACCATACTTTTGCATGACTTTATCAAATTTGTCATTGCAAAAATGCGTACCACGATCACTGATTATAGCACGTGGAGTTCCAAAACGGGCAAACAGAGCTTTCAGGAATTTTACAACCACTCGGGCATCATTAGTGGGTAAAGCTTTTGCTTCAACCCATTTTGACAAATAGTCAACAGCCACGAGAATGTATTTATTTCCTCGAGATGATGGAAATGGCCCCATAAAGTCAATGCCCCAGACATCAAAGATTTCACAAACTTGAATAGCATTTTGTGGCATTTCATTTCGTTGTGAAATATTACCGTGACGCTGACAAGCTTCACAAGTTTTGATGAGATCTTGGGCATCCTTATAAATTGTGGGCCAATAAAACCCGGAATCAAACACCTTTTTGGCGGTGTAGTTTGGACTATGATGGCCCCCCGTGGGTCCAGCATGGCAAGCTTTGAGAATGTCAATAGCTTCCTGTCCATAAACACACCGCCGGATGACTTGATCCGCACAGATTTTGAATAAGTAGGGGTCGTCCCAGAAGTAATGTTTAACATCCTTGAAGAATTTATTCTTCTGTTGGGTCGACATTCCTTTCACTATGAAGTTACCCGCATGGTAATTTGCGAAGTTGGCAAACCATGGGGTAGTAGAATCTCCACGAAAAGCAACCGCACTGAGTGTCTCAAGAGGAAATGTTTCATTTATTTCCTTTTTCTCGAAAACATCTTGGTGTGGGTTCTCTAATCGGGACAGATGATCAGCAGCTAGGTTCTCAGCTCCTTTTTTATCACGTATTGTGATATCAAATTCTTGCAGGAGGAGAACCCAACGGAGTAATCTCGGCTTTGCATCTTGTTTTGCAAAGAGATATTTGAGAGCCGAGTGATCCGTATACACTACACATTTTGTCAAGATTAAATATGGCCGAAACTTCTCAAAGGCATACACCACAGCCAACAATTCTTTTTCTGTAGTGGTGTAATGAGTTTGAGCTTCAGTCATGGTTTTACTTGCGTAGTGGATAGGCTGAAAATGTTTGGCTTTTCGTTGCCCCAAGACTGCACCGATAGCAAAATCGCTTGCATCGCACATGAGTTCAAAGGGAAAATCCCAGTCGGGGGCAACCAGAATGGGTGCTTCAGTAAGCTTTTTCTTTAATGTTTCAAAAGCTTCGATGCACTCGGTGAGAAGATAAAAGGAGCATCCTTTTCAAGAAGATGAGTCATAGGCCGGGCGATTTTAGAAAAATCTTGTATGAATCTGCGATAGAAACCGGCATGACCCAAAAAACTCCTAATACCTTTGACGGTAGTGGGATGAGGTAATTTAGCAATGACATCCACTTTAGATCTGTCAACCTCAATCCCGTTTTTTGATATCTTATGGCCGAGGACAATGCCCTCTTTGACCATAAAGTGACTCTTCTCCCAATTTAGACAAAGATTGGTGTCTTCACACCGTTTCAACATGTTTTCTAAATGGGAGAGACATGTTTCGAATGAATCCCCAATGACTGAGAAGTCATCCATAAAGACCTCCATTGTTTTCTCGATCATATCGGTAAATATGGCCATCATACACCTTTGGAATGTGCCTGGAGCATTACATAAGCCAAAAGGCATACGTTTATAGGCAAAGGTTCCATAGGGGCATGTAAATGTGGTCTTTTCTTGATCTTGTGGATCAATGGGGATTTGAAAGTAACCCGAGAAACCATCAAGGAAACAATAGTACTCGTTTCCCGCTAATCTCTCAAGCATCTGATCCATGAAGGGCAGAGGAAAATGGTCTTTTCGGGTGGCATCATTTAACTTACGATAGTCAATGCAAACACGCCACCCAGTAACCAATCGAGTTGGAATCAACTCATTCTCCTCATTTGTGACAACAGTTATGCCACCCTTTTTTGGAACGCAGTGGATGGGACTAACCCAAGGACTATCAGAGATGGGGTAAATCAATCCTGCATCAAGAAGTTTGATAACCTCCTGTTTGATAACATCGTGGATTTTGGGATTTACCCTTCGCTGGTGTTGGACTGCTGGTTTGAAGTCATCCTCCATTAATATTTTGTGAGTACAAAATTCAGGGTCGAGACCCTTTATGTCGGAGAGTTTCCAAGCAATTGCTTGCTTGTGTGACTTCAAGACCTTTATTAGAGCAGTCTTTTCCTCATCACTTAAGTCTTTAGCAATAATGACGGGTAATTTATCATCACCCTCCAAATATGCGTACTCAAGATGAGGTGGCAAGTCTTTGAGTTCGACCTCAGGAAATTCATCGTTTTTCTCAACCGATTTGATTTCCTCATTATGAAGTTCAACGGGAGGGAGGGGAGGAGAATTGTCCTGATTTAACAATGTCTCAAGAAGAAGAATATCTCCCTCCAGATCAATCTCAGCGTCATCAATTCCTTCCAGAAATGAATCACACTCGAGATAAGCCTCGATCTCTTCCAAATTGAAATTGCTTCCCTCAAACGGAGTGAGAGGAGGGGAAGAGTCGGAAATTATAGGTAGAGAAGATGTGGTGGTATCCCCACTCACAGAATTATGAGAATAACCAAGAAACTCTTGTGAGTACTCCTCTGAAACAATATCAATGACATCGATTCGGTTAACCGATTCAGGATCTTTATTTGAAGAGTACTTCGAAGTTTGATCGAGGTTAAAAGTAACAGCTTCATTATCCACACGTAATGTGATTTCATGCTCAAATACATCAATGAGAGCATGTCCCGTTTTTAGGAATCCTCTTCCAAGAATGAGAGGAACCCTGGGATCAGCATCGAAATCCACAACCACAAAGTCAGCCGGAAAATGGAACTTTCCCACTTTCACAAATACATCCTCAGCAATGCCGCGAGGAAGAGATGTGGAACGATCTGCAAGCTCAAGAGTCATGCAGGTAGTAGTGAGTGCAGGAAGAGAAAGTTTTTCCCAGACTGAATAAGGCATCAGGTTAATGCTTGCACCAAGATCGGCCAAGGCATAGCATTCAACCATTCCTGGAAAGACACAAGGTAGTAAAAATCTTCCAGGATCTCCAAGCTTCACCGGAAGCTTTTTCAAGATAACTGCTGAGCAGTTCTCATTTAATGGAGTCTTTGCCATTTCAAACAGTTTTTCCTTGTTGCTTAACAAGTGTTTGATTGTGGATGCAAATTTGGGCATCAGAATGATAGCATCCGCAAAGCTTATGTTGACTAGCTTTTTCGCGGAGCTTTTGCTCATGTAAACGTGATGGATAAGGAATAGAAGGTTTGGATTTAGGGTTTTCAACAGGGATTTCAAAAACAACTCCTGGTTTGGGTTTTGGTTTCTGGACAACTTGAGGTAGGACGTTGTCGGCACCTCCGTTATTAATAGGAAGTTCCTTGTCCTCAGTCACCTCAGGTTCACTTTCCACTACCTTGGGGAGAGGAGAAGAAGTGGTAGTAGAAATAGTGGGTCCATCATAAGCTTTACCACTGCGTGTGGTGACAGCTTTCAGTTCACCCTTTGGGTTTGGAATGGTATTACCAGGGAGACCTCCCGAGGTAGAAGGTGGATTGATATGATTCATGAGACTGGTAAGCATATTCTTAACTTCGCTTTGAGAATGATCAATTTTATTTGAAAGCTCATTCTTAAGCTCAGTTCCTTGCTTGTATATTGAAGTTTGAAATTCATTTCTCAATCCAGATATCTGATTTTGTATTGCCTTCATTTTGTTCTCATTAAACTTGATGTAGTTATCAAGTTCGTTTGGGAGAGGTCCTTGATGATTAGGAGCTGAATACCCTTGATTACCCCTCTGGGGTGGGTATTGATTGTTTGGGGCAGTAAATTGATTTTGCATGTTCTGCCCTCTCTGTTGATTAGGATTACTCCTATTTGGATTGTTGGGAGGAGGAAATCCGGGTGGTCCAAATTGATTGCTAGCACGGTGGTTTGGTCCACTTGAGGACGGTATTGATTACCTCCTTGATTGGATGTTCCGGCTATAGCATTGACATCAAATGTATTGCCATCGGTGGCAGTACAATTATAGTAAGCGTGAGGACCACCACAAGTAACACAAACTTCTATTTTTTTGACTTCAGCAGTGTGAGAAGTTTGCGGAGCGGACTCTTTCTTTTGTGTGGAGAAAACCAAAGCTTGAATAACCTTCGTGAGTTCAGCAAGCTGAGTATCAGTACTGGACTGACTCACGGGAGATGAAGTAGAAGGACCAGCACTATCCTGGGAATTATATGTCCTGTTTCATGTAGTGCGGACCTTAGACTTATTTTCAATGAGAGCAATGGCTTCCTTAGTGGATTTGCTCAGAAAATTACCTCCAGCTGAGGCATTGAGAGAATCTTGGTCAGATGGGTTTAACCCACTGTAAAAAGTGTCCATCTGCATCAAATCAGTGAAACCGTGATGAGGACATTTGCGGAGCAATTCTTTGAAACGATCCCATGCTTCTCCAAATGGTTCATCAAACCTTTGAGTGAATTTCATGATTTCATTTTTAAGATGCGTGGTTTTGGAAGGAGGAAAGAATTCATTTACGAATTTTTGAACTAAATCTTCCCATGTTCTAATTGACCGAGGGGGTTGTTTGTCAAGCCAAATCCGGGCTGCCCCATCTATAGAAAACGGGAAAAGAAGAAGTTTGATTGATTCCTCCGGGACATTTTTACATTTGATGGTGGATGTGATTTTATTGAACCATCGAACGTGATCTTGAGGATCGTCCCTCTCAAAACCATAGAATTGACGTGATGTTACCAGGTTTATCA
The DNA here is from genome assembly GCA_021014915.2 of Artemisia tridentata subsp. tridentata. Taxonomy (NCBI): domain Eukaryota; kingdom Viridiplantae; phylum Streptophyta; class Magnoliopsida; order Asterales; family Asteraceae; genus Artemisia; species Artemisia tridentata. The sequence continues at coordinate 65,863,505 of CP139506.1, forward strand.
ACCCAGTCTTGAGCTCAAAATTCTCAGCCACGATGGCTGAAACAATAATGGCATCTCCATAACCCTCAGTGGGAGCCTGGAGAAGCTCATTCATAGGGCGGTCTTCTGCCATGATGACAGGGGTTTCGGGATCAGTCCGTATCTCGGGTACGACTGATGGAGCAGAACGTCTCCGACGCCTTCGAGGTATTTTTCCAAGCTCACGGAGAGGGCTTGTAGACCTAGAAGAACGAGTGCGCATGCACTTAGCAAAATTTTTAATTAAAATCAAAATCGAGAGAAAACACAAGTGAACTTAAACCAATAATCAACAAGCGTACGGTAGCTCTCTAAAAGATAAACGCACAGAGTGGCGGAGAAGCAAAGGTGGGCGATTAAGCTCCTTAAAAACCCGCTTCTTTCAGTCCGACAATTTAATGTCAGACTATCCTAGAACCTCCGTTAGAGTTTGTTTATCAATTAAAGGTGAGCCGATATTCGCAAGTGATACAAAGGAAAAGTTTTAATTCTTTGGTTTGGGAACTTATTATGGTCGCACCCCCAGTTAGGTAGTGCTCTGTCTTGGTTCTCGATGGTTAATTTTTATTGTTTACTATTAAAGAAAACGGAAAATATTTTTGGGTTTTTTAATTTATATGATAATTATAATAATAATATATATAGAAAAGAAAAGAAAAATATTTTTGGTATTTTATATTGTTTTTGAGAAATAGGAACTTCTTATAGAAGGATCTCGAATCACTAATCGCTAAAATTCTTCACAATAGTCGCAGCACACCTCCCCGGCAGCGGCGCCAAAATTTGATCCGTCTGAAAACACTTATCTTTTATTTCTCTATCACACAAGTCAACCACTTGTGAATGGTCAACCGTAATAAATGATAAAAGACAAACAGTCTCAGAACGAATGCTCGTGTGTAGTGTGTGAAACCAGGCAAGTGATCACCCGGATCGTTTCCCAACGAGATGTGAATGGAAAACTGTGAAAAGTTAGGATAAGAGTGACTGATGATTTAGATTGCTTTTGATTTTGCTTTATTTAACAATTCTAAATAACAAATAAAAACAGATATACACAGGAAAATTAAACGCGAATAAAATAAATTACAAACGCGTAACGGGACGGCTAAAATGGGACTAAAATTAAAATTTATGAAATTTAAAACCTAAAAATGTAAAATGACTTAAAACTTATTTAAAAACTTAAATTATATTTTTTTATACTTTTTATCTAATTATTATTAATTATTAATTATTTAATTATTAATTAAACTAATTTAAATTATAAAAAATACTAAATGGACAAAGAAAAATCTAAAACTTTTTCTAAAAATATTAATAAGTAATTAGAAACTAAGAAAATTATAAAAATGAAAATTACTTAATTAAAATTTAAAAAGATAAATTCTATTAAATAGAAACTATCACTTTATTTCTATTTTTGATTTTCTTAAGACCTAAAAATATTTTTATATTTTTCCTAGATTAAAAATGACAAAAGAAAATTATGAAAATTGGATTTATATTTTTCTGATTATTTTTCTATTTATTATGATTTAAATACTATCAAAAACTAATTAAAATGATTAAAAATATCAAAACTATTCAGAAAATTATGAAATTTTCTGAGTAAATCTAAAATATTATTAGAAAGATGGGAAAAATAAAATGAAAAGGTTAGTAAGCCAAATAAGCAGAAATGGGCAGATAAGCAGTTTGGAATAAGCCCAAATATAAGCAAATAAGCACTAAAATTAACCAACTGATTAGGACAGACTTAATACACTATTATAAGCACAAAACAACTTAAATCCAACAGATAATCCAACAAATAAGCACAATCAACCCCAAATCTGTTTCAAACTTAAGACAGAAATAAGCAGAAAAAGGCAAACTTGCAGAGTGAATTAAGCTATGAAATAAGCTACTGAGATGCAATATTATGGGGGCAAAACTTAGCTTAGCTTATGAAATATCTTAAAACACTAAAAGCCCTATCAGAATCTAACCAATTGAAGTCCAATTGAGTGCTAGATCAGCAACTCAGAACACTCAGCATACACTGAGTTTGACTTATGCAGTAAAACAAGAGATTTGACTTTGGTGGATTTTGGGCTTAATCTAATGCTTGATTATGATATGTTAAGCTATGATAAGACTAGAACAAGCAAGATTAACAACTTCTTAACACAAAAGCATGATCATGGATCCTAAATCCATATCAGACAACAAAATTAGAAGGTTCAAAAGCTATTTTGACTTTTAACTGATTAGAGACTAGTTTTTTATGGCTGGTCTGAGCTATTCTTGACTAAAGTGACATATGACAACAATCAAAAACAACACACACAATCAACAACACCACTGAATCAGTAGATCCAAACACCCCTGATCAGAACAGGCAAACAAGAAATTCAAAGCAACTTGATGTTTTGATCCTCAAATCTGTTCTCTAACCTTATACTATCATCAACAAAGATCAAAGAAACAAGAAACATCAAGAACATAAGCCTCAAACACAGAAATGACCTAAGTGGTATATTGACTGCTATGATGAGATTTTTAGCAACTATGATAATCAATGAACAAGTTACCTAGATTAAGCTATATCTTAACTTAATAACACCACAGAGACATAATAGAATCAAAATTCAAGCAATAAGCAAATGATACAGTGAAATGCTAAACTTGATCAAAACCTTACAACTGAGAGAGTGGCTATAGGGATAGCATGCATAGGACAGGACTATCTAGCTTGTTAAAAGCAAGCTAGAAAACCACAAAAAGCTTTCTTGATCAGCTTATACAACCCATGGAAGCTTTTAAGAGCTTATGTTGACCATGGTTGACCATTCTTGTATCTTGAGTTTTAGAACTGAGGTACACTAAATAAGTTTATAGTAGGCTATATTAAGCTTATATAATCTTATTGTAAGGGTATGGGAGCTTGTGAGAGCTTTTTAATGATGATTCGAATCTTAAATTCTCAACAGAAACATACACTTTGAACAACAATGAAATCAGACACAATATAACATAAAACAAGATTCTTATAGCTTAAACAAACTTTGATTACAACTGGGAATAAGAAATTACAAGATTACAACTGAAATAAGTAAAGTGCGATTTAAACTAAATTAGCTACTACTGAATTATTTATTACATTGCTCTATTTATACTAAATACAAGTGGGAAACCCTAATTAGACATCTCTGAGCACATCCCCACCCTTGAATTGCCTTCTAGTGATCTCAGCTGTTGATTCATCATTTTGGCGCCAAAATTGAGTTAGTGGATTGAGCAGGTTTTAGCATTAAATGCAAATCAGGGAGGTGGAGAAGAAGCATTGAATGTTTCTTGTATTGTTAGGTGAGCTGGATTGGATGGGGAGTGGTTTAGCAGAGAAACCATGGGCAAGGTTGTTTAGGCGGGTTGTGAGGTTGGGGATGAGTTTGACCAAGTCAAACTGGTTTTTAAATACCAGGCTTGGGTCGGGTTGGGTTTTAAGGGAATTGGGCTTGTTGGGCTGGGTTTTAATAATAGGATAGTGGGTTGGGTTTAGATAATTAGGATGTTGGGTTTGTTTGTTTATTTATTTTTAGGTCCGGTTGGTTTATAGCAAAATCACAAGGACCAAAAGTGTAACTTTCTGAAACTTGAAGGACCCAACCTGTAAATTCACAATACATATCACAAGGACCAATTATGCCATATATGATTAGTACAAGGGTTATATTTATTAATTTCCACATTTTAAATACCCGAGGACTAAATTTGACATTTTTCAAAGTTGAGGGACCAAAGTTGTAATTATGCAATTTTTAACTTCAAAGGACTTTTTTAACAACTTATGAATCCCTAAGGACCTAAAATGATATTTGTACAAGTTTTTAGTGATCAGGGACTAGATTTGACAACTTTTAAAAGTTGAGGGACTGAAACTGCCAATTATGCAAACTTTGTTCGTTTTTCACTTGTTTTTAAACATTTTGCATCTGAAACATATAAAACACAATTCTGGGATAATTTCAGTATTATGATGCATTTCTGAGTGTTTTTGGGAGTTTTGGCAGCTCAGATTAGGTAAAAATGATGAGTATTTAGACACTCATCATGGAGGATTACTGATCCTTTTATTTCCTTTTCTTTTCATTTCATTCTTATTTATATTCTTTGCCTATGACTTATATATCCCAATGCACTATACCATACATGTTCGTTTCATTTGCTTTCGTTTCCGTTTATTATATATCTGTTCACTGGGCTTTTTAAGCTCAGCCGCGTTTCTTTTCCCGCGGCAGGTTTTAGTTGGAAGCTGGGTATGAGTGAAGAGACTTTTGGACTTAGAAGACCTTGATAGTTATTCTGAAGTAGAAGTTATTAGAAGGATTTGCAATTGCAGACTTAGTATTTAGCTTTTGCTCCTTTGTAGCCTTGTGTATTCAGTATTTCATTTGTAACCTTTGAGAATCCTTGTATTACTATTGAATGTATGCTGTGTTTTGATCTGATATGAAACCATTAATGTGATACTTCTACCCTTGCCAGGTTGGGGTGTTACAGCCTCCCTCCCTGCCCGTTGGCCAGTTTTGTCTTTTTGTGGGGAAGGTTTTTCTGGAACATTTTTACTGATTTTGGTTAAAAATTTGAATTCATAAATTTATAATGAATTAAACCTTTTTATTTATTACCAAAAATGTTTTTCTAAAAGATATAAAATGTTTTTGACATTTTATAAAAAATCTAGTGTTTAAGAAAATGTTCCTTTGATCATATAATGCATTAAGCACTTGTTTATTCATACCTTAAGTGATTAAGTTGTAGAAGTGAATATTTACAACTAAATACTTGTTTATTTGATAAGTTTATGTTTAATGAGTTTATATTTTGTGATCATTAAAACATAGAGATATGAATAATGTTTTTAGGCATTATTTATGTCAACACTTTTTGTTGTTTTCGGTTGGAAGTTGTGATTATAGTGCTTTTTTTTTTCTTTGGTTTTCTTGATGGGTTGATTATGTTTACTGCTGTTTGATTACAGTTTAATGTGTCGTTGCGAACGTGTGCCTTCTATAATGTAGTATTTTTTGTTTGAGTATAGATGCGGAGGAGATTAAAGGTGCGACTATCCGAGAAGTTGACATTCACCGGGGATTATAGTTCTTGGAATCATCAAAGCTTGAAGCTGAGAAACGAATTCCTATCATTTTCGTGTATGCAAGTTTATTAGAGTTATTGTTTTAGGGTTAGAAATTTATAAGTCTTATTACACGGCCTGGGTAGTTTAGGTTTTCTTCATACAATTTAGATTTTATATTTTGGTTATGGGTTGAAGTTGGCATGTGTTTGTAACTTCTTTTACTGTTAACAAAGACTTACCATTAAAAGAACCAAAAATTTAAGTGACTTAAGACTTTATGAAGTTTATGCTTTCCTTTGTAGATGATAATCTGTGTATAAGGTGTATGTTGTCGTCATAATGATATAAGTGTTTTTTGTAGGTCATCAGGATTGTCTAGTGTTGGGTCATGAAAAAACCAAGAATACTTAAAACATGATTTGGACACAAATTAACTAAGTGTTAACTTAAACCGAGAACAATTCAAGTCACTAAGAGAACAGCCTCTCAGTGAGTCATCTTCAGGATGCTTAAGGCGAATTCAAATAGAAGGATTCACTACGCAGGAAGGCGGTACTCCCTGAAGTAGCATTTAAGCCAAAGAAGAAGATGATGGTTCAGTGAGTGTTGGACAAGAACTCACTGAACCCCAGTCTCCTCAACAACAATGAAGAAATTATGAATGATAACTGAGAAGCGTGTCCTGAAGAACTAAGTGCCTGAGAAGAAAGGCAGAAATATCTAGGAAGGATTTAAGATAAGATCAAATCTTATCTTGTCAGGAAGAAATCCTTCCTAAGACGGCTTAAAGTCTTGGAGTGTCAGACCAACCACTCCTAAAGACTTAATAGGCCATTTCTATTGGTTCTTGGAAATGACAATTACTGTTGTAATTGTCAGACACGCTTGCTCAACAACTTGTAATATTTTAATTACTTTTACTCAGATTACTTGTGTATAAATAGATTGAGAAGGAGAGAAGTTGAGTGTGTTTTGTACAATTAAAGCTTAGACTTTTGCAAAACAACTTCTCTCCTACAAAGAGTAACGCATCCCTGAGATAGCTCAGTGAGGTCGCATTGTTACCACTCAAGCAAAACTTGAGTTTAGATAGGAGACACCACCATACCTTGTCTATTCAATCTCAAGTGTTTGTTCCGCAAAACACTTGGGTATAGATTCTTTGATTCATTTCTAATAAGAATTTAAACGTTGAAAATTACCTTGAGTTTTTATATTCACCTTTTATAACTGTTAGAATTAATCATAACATTGTATTAGTCATAAACACAAATAGATTAACTTTCTAGTTAACTCTAAGCGTGTAAAGGGACCAACAAGTGGTATCAGAGCCTCTGGTTTATAAAATCTTTTTAAAACAATCAAGAGTGCTCTAGGTTTTTAAAAAACCAAGATCCTACTATGGCTGATATCAATGTACCCCAGCTAGTCAACAAAAAGGGTGGCTGATGCGTGGTTTTGCAACCTTACAACAGGTTTTACCTCTCGAGGGATCTCAAGAGGCTTACAACCCCACCAGGCAGTGTACCTGACCGATGTAGTATAGTGTAGTGGTAAGTACGGGGGATTGATCGTTCTCCACAGGGAATAGTGTTCGTTAGGTATGAAAAATTACTCTAATAGGTCTAAGGGTGAGAGAAGATTCTTTTTATGTTTTTATATTTTTATGAAAGCAAGTAAAATCTCGGGTTTGAAAGAGTGGGCGGAATTAGTTGCTAGTCAACTAACCCAAATTACTACGAATGCAAATAAAATAAAATAACAGAAAATGAAAATGTTGGTGAAAACTTATGTGGAGGGAAATGTGTTTACTTAGATTTCCTTACTCCCTAACTATCTTTTACCGGTTAATTAGTGTGCATTAGTCGCGTGGATGACGGGTGTATTCCTTAATACCATTCGTGGGGTGGCGTACGTACTTCCCCAACTCTACAAGCTCCTACTTCACTCCTATGTCGAGCCGGCTAGGAAGCTCCTAACATGGGATCACTAGAATTCGCTTGTGCATTAAATACAACCATAAAAACCTTAGTACGCATTGGTTCATGTTTCTTAAGACGTTCAAGCAAGTTACCGAATAGGAAGTTAGCCAGTTTTCTTAAGCCTAACATAGATAAACAATCATCCAATACAACTAATAACACACTAATAACCAATAATCAATAGCTAGGTTTCATTAGATCTAAGCAAACACAAGATAAATCTAGCCTAGCATGTTAAACAAAAGACAAGAACAAGATAGAATCAAACAACACATAGACATATTGAATGATTAATTGATAACTTATCTTCAATGTAACATGGAAGATCTCAAGGCAAAAAGCCTTGAAAGAGCTGCCAAATTCGTCCTAGTGTTTTCACACACAAAGTTCCCCAATAAGTTCCACCCTAATGACAAAAAATTAGAAAACTATATATAGACTTTCATATCTGACGGCGTCACGTTATGGAGTGTGACGCCGTCACCTCGCCGCTTTTAGGGTTCTCGGATGACCTTCTTGACGCCGTCCCTCTTTAGCTCTCCAAAATCCGTTCTGGCTTATCAAGGCTTGTCGCCCTCAGACTATGAACGTGACGCCGTCCCTCTTTGAATTATAACGTGACGACCTTGATCAAATTAAAGGGTGACGCCGTCAGAATTTCCATGCAATTTCTCTGGCTTATCATGAGTAAATTTCACATCCACCACTTTTGCCAAGCCATGACGCCGTCCAGGGTTAAATATGACGCCGTCAAAGGTAACTTTCAGCCGATTTTTGAGACTTTGCTGTTTTCTTCACTTTTATGCTCCAAAAACGTTCAAAATGCCTCCTTTTCCAGATTTCTCCTCAAAAGTACCTAAAATGACAAAAGGAACGATTTAGGGCGATATTTGATCAAATAAATACGATTTAGGGCTTAAATGACCCCTTAAAAGCGGTACACTTTTCGCTTCATCAAATACCCTTACACTTGAGATTTGCTTGTCCTCAAGCAAATGCGCTTTTATTCTAATCAAAATACAAGTTAGGGGTCATTTAATGCTAACATAAAAGTAATTACAACAAATAATCGTTCCACTTTAATCATAATAAGCACGGAGATTACAAACTAGCACCTCACAAGTAGTGTTTAGATACTCACATCTCTCAAGTGTCATCAAAATAAATCTCATAAATGAAAACGGATAATGTCTCTCACTACCTGTCATAGCAAATAGATTACCATAGGCTTGGGAAAGGATCGAAAACCTCCTCCACTAGGCGTAAGCACCTAAGATAAACTATCAAAGAGGGCTTTTACATGGGTTATAACGTTAGGTGTAGGGATATGATAAACACGGATTTGTTGGATAAGGGATACTTTACTGGTGGCGAGTTAAAGATCTTGATTAATTACATGTACTATACAATGTTGCTAAGCCAAGACTCGACTCAATCTTAAGCTAAAAACAAAATAACAAAAACATAAAATAAACATAAAATGAAACGGGATGGTAGTCCGTATGTTTTTTCTACTTTTCTTTTTCTCATTTTTTTTGTATTTTTCTTGATTTTTCGATTTTTTTTTTTTTTTTTTTTTTTTTTTTTTTGTTTTTTGCATACATTCTTACCCCTACCATCCAAAATAATACATCATAGGGGCATTGCATTCCCCTTACACTTGAACTTTTACATAACTTTACAAATAACTATTCTAATGACTCGAATTAAGATAATTGAAAAACATGGAGTACTTTTAAAACATTTAGCACATATGGGGGTAATAAATGATGTTCTTCCCCATTATTCCATTATACTAGTACTTTACCCATGAGTCCCAATCGTCCCAAAACAATATGTACAAGGATATGACTCGACTTAGCAACCATGTAATCAACTAGATAATTAACTTGGGTTTTAAACAAATGTTGTAACAATAATGCACTAAAAATGAGTGCATACAAGGTAGGCTAAGGCGATTTGGGTGTACATTTTAGTGGGGTGTAAACAAATTCTTCCTTTAAGTAAAATGCTTAAAGGTCGAAACGAAAAGATAGGCTATGAGGGGTGTACTAGGGGTATCGTGTACTAAAAATGAGTACAACGCAAAGGGTGTGGGAGAATTACTTGACCAATGTAGCCAATGTAATTATAACAAAAACACAGGTGTAAAACAATGGGTTAATCCTAATGCCTCTTATCATGTAGTAAATCTAACTACACGAATGTAGTCTCACTTGTGGCCTCGGAATGGTCCTAACGCAAGTTCTAGAATCTAAGTGCTACCGGTACACACATCATAGCAAAATGCTTTTCCTACCAATTCTAGGGGCGAACCTCACATATTTGGGGGTGGAAATTTTTTTTAGTGGTACGGTTTTTGTGCTAGTTATATAACTCCTATCCGTGAGACGCTCATTAAGATCAAAGTTTCACTCCTATATGTTGTAAAAAAATTTAAATTTGGCACTAAAATTACCCTAACAGGTATTTATCTCAGTTTTATTACACATCTACCATCAAACAAACAAAAATCAAGCGCAATTGTATTCTCTAAAAATCGTACTTTTACCCCCCCCCCCCCTTACACTTAAGATGAATATTGTCCCCAATGTTCAAATAACAAGATGTAAAAGAATAAAGTAAAAGAATGAAATCAAATACTCCCCTGATTCGCTCGGTAGATAATGAAGTAGCATGGTTAGATCTTCTTCCAAGAGAATGTTGAAGCTCCATGACTAATGCATCGCCAAAATCTTGATCAAAAACATTTCCTTGTCCAAAATAACCTGATAAACCTGAGAAAACAAACACGAAAACCTGCATAACATCGGCGGGATAAACTCTATATATAAGGATATAATGCTTGTGGAATGATAACTTTGCAGATTCCTGGAGATTATAAGTTATAGATTTAATAAAAACTTTTTATGAAAACAAAACTTTCAAAAATTTTCAGAAAATTAAACCTGACGCCGTCAGGTTGTAGAGCCTGACGCCGTCAGAAATGATCTGACAGAATTCTCATATTACGTTTCCGGAAAAATTTTGGAAAAACCTACACCTTACTTCCTGGAATTCCTGCAAAACATCATTATGACTCGATACAAGCATTTGACTCAAACAAATACTAATATGTATGTTAATTTATTATTATTATGATTCATGTTTATTTGTGTTCTAATAAACCGATTTAGATTTCCCTTACACTTAACTTTTGCAAAATACCTTTATATGTAGTTAAGACGAAGTTAAAAACAGGATAAAGCATTTTCACAAATTACTTTTTAACATGAATCAATAATAATAAAACTTAAACACACATACGGAAACAAATAAAATCAAACAAACAAACAAATAAACACATAAAGCAAATAAAACAAATAACGCTTGGGTTGCCTCCCAAGAAGCGCTTGTTTTTGTTCGAGTCATGAGCCTGACTCTACCCTTATTTAATGGATAAAGGAGAGGTTTTCCCTACACTTAGGATTTAGTGCGGGTGATAGTAGCGATACATACCAGCTCGGTAGGAGTATGCCACGTGAGGAAAGAGTGGTGGATGAATTAAATGCTCAAAGGGGTGTGCTCCTTTCATCATAACCTTACCTAGTTCACTTTGGTCAATGGGTGAATTAAAGTTTTCTCCTAAAAAGGGATCATCTTCTATCAACTTCAAGAGATTCCTAGTTGGGAATCCATCTTGACCTAATAAACCCGGTTTAAACCCATAGTGTTTCTTGTGATCTATCATGAATGGGTGATGTAAGTATGTAAGGTCATGGTTCACTCCTATATTAGCTTCCTCACTACAAGGCTTAATGTCTACTACCTTAAACTTAAGACTACCCGGACTATATGTTTTGATGGGTGGATCGGGACCTAATTTAATTCCTAAATTTTCATCCAAGGATGGAAGATTAGGTAACGGTTTTGGTTGAGGCTCCGGCTCATCAAAACTAGGAACTTCCATAGGACTAAAAGAAAGGTTGTGATCACTAAAAGCATTCAAACCTATTTCTTCTAGTTGTGTTTGGTCCAAGGGCTCTACCTCTATTGGGGTTCCTATAGTCTCTTCTACATCTTCTGGGTAAGTAAAGGGCGGTGTGTATGCCTCAGACAATGGTGGGACTTGTGGGGTACTTGGTGGGCTTGGGTTCTTTACAATATCCTCCATCACATTAAGATCACCAATGTGTTCATCTTGTATTATGGTAGGGCCTAACCATGACATGCACTTAGGTACCTCAACTCTACCCACCTCATTCCTAAACAAACCTTCCGATTGATTTATCCAAATACCAAATAGGTCTAAGCTTGCATTTTCTGGGTCACATGTTCCACTTCTTTTTTGGACGAGAATCTCAAAGATTTCCCATGCCTCTTCATCACCATAATCCCACATTTTCCCATCTTCCATATTTTCAATCTCCTGCTGGGTTTGGCGGTCGATACGAGTGTAAAAGATTTGAAGTGGAAACAATAAGTCAAGACCATGATGAAAGACCTTTTTTAATAAGTATTTGAAACGAGTCCATGTATCGGAAAAAGATTCACCATTATGTCGACGGAACATAAAGATGTCATTTTGGAGTGGAAGGGGTAGATTATGTAGTGGATTCACGTTCTCCATAATGGTGAACGGAAGAGTCAATGGAAATTTCTTTTACGAACAAAGACACAAAGAAAAAGATAGACTAAAGAAAATCCTAGAAAAATAAAATAAAAATCTCACTAGAAAGGAATCTAGTGAGTAGACCTATAAAATAAAAATTCAACCTAAACAATAACTATTCCCCGGCAGCGGCGCCAAAAACTTGATGCGTGGTTTTGCAACCTTACAACAGGTTTTACCTCTCGAGGGATCTCAAGAGGCTTACAACCCCACCAGGCAGTGTACCTGACCGATGTAGTATAGTGTAGTGGTAAGTACGGGGGATTGATCGTTCTCCACAGGGAATAGTGTTCGTTAGGTATGAAAAATTACTCTAATAGGTCTAAGGGTGAGAGAAGATTCTTTTTATGTTTTTATATTTTTATGAAAGCAAGTAAAATCTCGGGTTTGAAAGAGTGGGCGGAATTAGTTGCTAGTCAACTAACCCAAATTACTACGAATGCAAATAAAATAAAATAACAGAAAATGAAAATGTTGGTGAAAACTTATGTGGAGGGAAATGTGTTTACTTAGATTTCCTTACTCCCTAACTATCTTTTACCGGTTAATTAGTGTGCATTAGTCGCGTGGATGATGGGTGTATTCCTTAATACCAATCGTGGGGTGGCGTACGTACTTCCCCAACTCTACAAGCTCCTACTTCACTCCTATGTCGAGCCGGCTAGGAAGCTCCTAACATGGGATCACTAGAATTCGCTTGTGCATTAAATACAACCATAAAAACCTTAGTACGCATTGGTTCATGTTTCTTAAGACGTTCAAGCAAGTTACCGAATAGGAAGTTAGCCAGTTTTCTTAAGCCTAACATAGATAAACAATCATCCAATACAACTAATAACACACTAATAACCAATAATCAATAGCTAGGTTTCATTAGATCTAAGCAAACACAAGATAAATCTAGCCTAGCATGTTAAACAAAAGACAAGAACAAGATAGAATCAAACAACACATAGACATATTGAATGATTAATTGATAACTTATCTTCAATGTAACATGGAAGATCTCAAGGCAAAAAGCCTTGAAAGAGCTGCCAAATTCGTCCTAGTGTTTTCACACACAAAGTTCCCCAATAAGTTCCACCCTAATGACAAAAAATTAGAAAACTATATATAGACTTTCATATCTGACGGCGTCACGTTATGGAGTGTGACGCCGTCACCTCGCCGCTTTTAGGGTTCTCGGATGACCTTCTTGACGCCGTCCCTCTTTAGCTCTCCAAAATCCGTTCTGGCTTATCAAGGCTTGACGCCCTCAGACTATGAACGTGACGCCGTCCCTCTTTGAATTATAACGTGACGACCTTGATCAAATTAAAGGGTGACGCCGTCAGAATTTCCATGCAATTTCTCTGGCTTATCATGAGTAAATTTCACATCCACCACTTTTGCCAAGCCATGACGCCGTCCAGGGTTAAATATGACGCCGTCAAAGGTAACTTTCAGCCGATTTTTGAGACTTTGCCGTTTTCTTCACTTTTATGCTCCAAAAACGTCCAAAATGCCTCCTTTTCCAGATTTCTCCTCAAAAGTACCTAAAATGACAAAAGGAACGATTTAGGGCGATATTTGATCAAATAAATACGATTTAGGGCTTAAATGACCCCTTAAAAGCGGTACACTTTTCGCTTCATCAACAAAAAGGGTGGCAGCTACTCCGCTGTTGCACCCAGACTTGAAGCTGGGAAATTTAGCAAATGGAAGAAGCGTATGATTTGCTATCTTACCGGTATGGAACCCTACTACATCACCTGTATCAGGGATGGCCCATTTGTCCCTAAGACAGCCGCAGGGCTAAACAAGCCTGAGGCCCAATGGACCATTGATGAGATGATGGAATCAGTCATCAACTGTCTAACAACCAAGCTAACTTGGGATGACTTGGTAAACAGCTTTGAGGGTCCCTCAGATACCAAGGAAAATAAGGTCATGGACCTTAAACTTGAGTATAATACTTTCAGGGCAAAAGACTCTGAAAGTCTCTCACAGACCTACACCAGATACAAGACTTTGATAAATGAATTATCAAATGATGGTGTTGTACTGTCTAAGCATGAGACAAATGTTGGCTTTGTCAACAGTCTCCCTGAGAAGTGGCTCAACTTCTCACAAGGCCTGAGGAATGCTAACCACATTCAGACCCTTGAGCTCCCTGAAATTTATGGGAAGTTTGTCTATGAAGACAACTTGACCTCAAGGAGATACCCTGACTCAAAAGCTCTTGAGTCCAAAAAGGCCTTAACCTCCACACCCATATCAACTGCTTTCTATTCTAATGGTGTTGTGCAGGATACTCAAGAGGATTCTGAAGAAGAAATTGATGAAAGGACTGGTGAGGAGTACCTAAACGACCTGAACTTGGAATTCCAAGAAAGGGCACTCCTTGCTAGTTCTAGACGTTTCATAAAAAGAAATCAGTCCAACTTTACAAAACCAAAAGCAAATGAGACCACTGAATGCTTTAAATGTGGTAAAAAGGGTCATTTTGCTAGGGACTGTTATTCTAAAACTATCTCAGAACCCTCTTACAAATTCTCAGGAACTAGCAAGTTTCAACCTAAAATGTTTCAGTCAACCCAACAATTTCAAAACAAGGTTCAAAAGGATTTTGAAACAAAATACAGGAAAATCAAAGCTAAACTTGCACTTCTTGAAACTAACCCCATATTGCCTCAGGCTGCTCAAACACCTAAACCTATTCAGACAAAGAACAAGGTATTAGTAGCTGAAGCATATGATTGGGATGAAGAAGAGGCTTCCTCAGATGAGGAAATAAGAGTTAGTGCACTGATGGCACTTTCTGAAGAGGATCAGGTGGCTGTGGGAAAAAGCCATGCTAGGAATGGAGAGTGGGTCAACATCACCATGAAGAAGGTAAATACTTTACTTTCTATGGATGATGATTCTGATTGGCAGTCTTACATGAATTATATTTGTGTTGATCTAAAGTTTGTTGAGGAACAAAGGCTTAACCTGTTTTCAAAATATAACAATATTGTGTCAGAATTGAATAAATGTAGAGATGAACTGCTTGTACTAAAGCAAGCCAAACTAGAAACAATAACTCTACAAATTCAAAACACTGAGATTTTGAAACAAAATCAAGCCCTTCAAACTGAACTTAACAAAGAAAAGGCTGTCATCCAAAGCTGGACCAAGAAGAACCCTAAGGTTTTTGACACTGTGGGATTAATCTCTCAGAAAACTATTGGTATTGACCCTCTTATGGTTGATCCAAATGTGTGTCACAATAAACTAAACTTTGTTCCAGCTGGCATATCTTTTGAGCAAGAAATGCTTCCCAAGTCTAAAGACTGGATTGTCAGGGACAACCCAGTCAGTAAGTTACCAAACTTTGAGACTGGAAAGGTCTTGCTTCCTGAAAGTCAGGCCTTGAAAAATATGCTTGGACTTACTGAACAACTCAGTAAGCTCGAACTCACTGAACAACTCAATACTGAGTCTGTGAATGAGTCTGAATCAGAATCATACCCACCACTTCCTCCACTGAATACCCTTCAGGGTGCTGCACCTAACTTAGGCCTCCCACCAATGGTCTTCTCACCACACTCTCCAAAGGAGAGATCAGGAAAGGGAACAACCATCCTGAAAAGACCAACCCTTGATGTCTCATTAAATACTGATGACTCATCAACTTCAGTCCCCTCTGAAGTATCAACCCAAAGCCCTGATTCAAAATTTGATCAGTTGGCTGAAATGGTCAGGAAGCTGGGAGAGAAGATTGCATCTTCTGAGAAACCTTCTCAATCCAAGAAGGAACAAAAACCAACTTCCTTAAAGACCAAACCCAAACCCACAAAACCCCTGAAAAGATGTGAACTATGCAACTATACAAATCATCTCACTGATGATTGCTATAGAGTCCTTTATTGCATGATTTGCAAAAAGGAAGATCACAGGACCTCTGATCATAAACAATGCTCAGTCATGTCAAACTTTTCAGGACTTAAGGCTCAGTGCCTGAACTACCCTTCTGATTCTAAGCAGAAACAGAAGCAAAAGGCTAAGCCTTTTCTACCTTGCCCTTTATGTGGATTCATTGACCATCTTCCTAAGGATTGTCAAAAAGACAAACACTATGAATCTAGTGGAAGTTCCACTCAGAAATCCTCAGGAAAAGAGAAGGTCATTCAGTCAAGAAGAGGAATGAATAAACAATCCTCTCAGACTACTGAGGCTACCCTGCGACTAAATGCAAAACATGTGGTAGCTCAGTCCACTCAACCACTGACCATGAATCAATTAATACTTTCATAAAGACCTACAATACCAAACCCTCCATGAAATGGAGTCCTAGAAAGAACTGACCCAGTTTACTATTTGTGCAGAAGCATGCCAGGGATCCTATTTGGCATCTAGACAGTGGATGTTCAAGGAGCATGACTGGTGTTAAGGAGTGTCTGCACAAATATGTGGAAGAACCAGGACCCAAAGTGATATTTGCAGATAATTCATCATGTCTCACTGAGGGTTATGGTTCAGTAAACTGCAATGGTATTGTCTTTACTAGGATAGCTTATGTAAATGGTCTTAAGTACAATCTGATCAGTTTCAGTCAACTATGTGATGCAAAATACATAGTTCAATTTGATGATAGGAAAGGAACTATCTTCAACGCAAATAAGGAGATTGTCCTCATTGCACCAAGAAGACAAGATGTTTATGTACTAGACATGTCCAGTTTAACTCAGGATAGAACTTGTCTCTTTGCTAAGGCCACTGGTACACTCAACTGGCTTTGGCATAAGAGACTCACCCACCTGAACTTTAAAAACATAAACAATCTTGTAAAACAAAACAAGGTCCTTGGCTTACCATCACTTGTGTTTTCAAAGGATAAACCATGCTCAGCTTGTGAAAAAGGTAAACATCACAGAGCATCCTTTAAAACCAAAACCAACTTTTCCATCCGGAACTGCCTACATCTTCTCCATATGGATCTATTTGGACCTATTAGTCTAAGCTCTACTAACCATGAGAAGTATACTCTGGTCATAGTGGATGAATACTCTAGATACACTTGGGTATTCTTCCTGATCAAAAAGAGTCAGGCAGCTGAAACAATCATGTCCTTTGTCAGGAACATTGAAAATCAAAATGACATTAAGGTCAAACAGATTAGAACTGACAATGGGACTGAGTTCAAAAATTATGAACTTGAATGTTTCTGTGATGAGAAAGGTATTTCCCAAAACTTTTCCTCTCCATACACACCTGAACAAAATGGTGTTGCTGAAAGGAAAAATAGAACACTCATTGAAGCTGCTAGGACAATGCTATGTGGATCAGTCCTTTCCAACCATTTTTGGACTGATGCAGTCAAAACTGCCTGTTATACACAAAACAGATCCATCATTGTCAAGAGACATGGGAAAACCCCATACGAGTTATTCAAAGGAAGAATCCCTGACATCAGCTACTTTCATGTCTTTGGGTGTCCTGTGTTTATTCATAATCACAAGGATCACTTAGGAAAATTTGATGCAAAAGCTGATGATGGATACTTCCTGGGATACTCACTTGTCTCAAAAGCCTTCAGAGTGTTCAACACAAGGAGACAGCAGACTGAGGAAACATTTCATGTTACCTTTGATGAGAGCACTGATGCAATCAGGTTCTCAACTGCCTCAGTAGAAGAGATAGGAATTGATAACTCTTCAAGATATCCTCCTAATGAATATCTTCCTGAAAACAATCCTTCTACTCAGTATCAAGATGATGCTAACCTCTCCTATTACATAACCCCTCACAACCTACCTAACCCAACCATCACTGAGTTTGTTGAGGCACATGCAAACACTGATGAAATTAATCAGTCTGTTCAATATGCTCAAGAACCAAACAATCTCAGTGATCTGGTAGACACTCAAGATCCAATCAATGATCATGTGTCTACTCCAGAACCAACCCCTCTATCCAATCAGGCCTCCACAAGTTCAAATCAATATCCAGGACCTCAGGAAAGTTGGACTAGGTCTCAGGACATTGAACTTGTCAATATTATTGGAGAGCCTACTGAAGGCATGCTCACCAGGAGCATGGCTGCTAGTCTAAGAGCAGCCTCAGCCAATGAATGCCTATTTGTGGACTTCATTTCCACAATTGAACCCAAAAGTGTTAAAGATGCACTTACACATCCAAGTTGGGTTCAGGCCATGCATGATGAACTGGAACAATTTGACAGAAACAAGGTAATGACCTTGGTTAAATGTCCTGAGAATGTCTCAGTCATTGGCATGAAATGGGTATTCAAAAACAAAACTGATGAAAATGGCATAGTCATTAAGAACAAAGCCAGACTTGTAGCCAAAGGCTATAATCAACAAGAAGGCATTGACTATGAAGAAACATTTGCACCAGTAGTAAGGATGGAAGCCATCAGAATCTTCCTTGCTTTTGCTACATACATGAACTTCAGAGTATACCAAATGGATGTTAAAAGTGCATTCTTAAATGGTTCACTGAAAGAAGAAGTTTATGTTCAGCAACCTCCTGGATTTGAAAGCCATGAGTCTCCTGATCATGTCTGTAAGCTTAACAAAGCCCTTTATGGACAAAAGCAAGCTCCCAGGGCATGGTATGAGACTCTCTCAGCCTTCTTAATCCAAAACAAATTTGTCAGAGGCAAGATAGACAACACATTGTTTATCTATAAGACAAATAATGATGTCATACTAGTACAAGTGTATGTTGATGACATCATCTTTGGCTCAACAAGTTTCAAACTGTGCAAACAATTTGAAAAAACTAATGGCAAAGAAGTTTGAAATGAGCATGATGGGAGAACTGACATACTTCCTTGGTCTACAGATCAAGCAGACTGATAGAGGAACCACTATCAGTCAAGAGAAGTATGTAAAGAATCTACTGAAGAAGTATGATCTCAGTGACTGTGCCTCAGTCAAAACTCCCATGGTCCCCCCAAACAACCTTGGTCCTGATCTCACTGGTAAACCAGTAAATCAAACTCTCTTTAGAGGAATGATAGGATCACTAATGTATCTACTTGCATCAAGGCCTGATATCCAATTCTCAGTATGTCTATGTGCCAGATATCAATCTAACCCAAGAGAATCTCATATCACTGCTGTGAAAAGGATATTCGCGTACCTGAAAGGCACTCCTAACCTTGGATTATACTATCCAAAGTGCTCAGGACTTGATCTTAAAGGATACTCAGACTCTGACTATGCTGGATGCAACATGGACAGAAAAAGCACCTCAGGCTCTTGCCAAATACTTGGTGGGAAACTAGTCTGTTGGAGTGCTAAGAAACAACAATCAGTTGCCTTGTCCTCAGTTGAGGCTGAATATGTTGCAGCAGCTAGTTGTTGTGCAAATGTACTCTGGATGAAAAGTCAACTCAGTGACTATGGAATTCAGTATAAGATGGTACCCATCTTTTGTGATAACACAAGTGCAATTGCAATCTCAAACAACCCTGTTCTTCATCAGAGAACAAAACACATTGATATCATATATCATTTCATCAGGGACCATGTCATGAATGGTGACATTGAATTACACTTCATCCCTACTGAATATCAGTTAGCTGATATCTTCACCAAACCTTTGGATGAACCAACTTTCACAAGGCTGAAAGCTGAATTAGGAATGTTGGATATAGAGAATCAGTCCACTGATTGAATCCTTCCAACTGAAGTGTAAATTCTTAAAACCTCAGGTCCCTGACTCAATGTGTACATCAGTGAAAACAAATCACTGAATCCTCAACCTCAGGAACTAAACCCAAGTTCCTGAAATCTTTAGGGTTCAGGAACTAAACCCAAGTTCCTGAATCCTTGTAGCTCAGGAATCATTCCATATTCCTGAATCATCAGTGACTAATCCCAAGTCCCTGAAAAACCATCACTGAATGAAAAGTCATTCAGGGCCCTGAAAAGAGACATTAAATACTGACTTAAATGCTCTAAGTATCTAGTTAGTAAATGTCCGAGGTTGGTAACTGAACTCATATTTAATTCAAGAATATTTGTTCTTTTTTGCCTTTCTGGCTTCCACCTCTGGGCCACCACATTCCCACTTGGCATTAAATGCCTCTCCAATCACATTACAGATATGTGATGACTCATCTCTGCAAATTACACTTTTGCAGAACTGCTCAACTGTTCACCTTGACTGTTGCGCCAAACCAGGAAAGTGGAGTGTTGGCATTAAATGCGGATCCCAAAACATATTATTCAAAACAATTTCCAATAATTCTTTTTGAATAAATTAAGATCGCTCAAATGTCTAAAACACCCCCATCTCCACTTCCCTATAAATAACCCAACCAAAAGAAACACACACACGTTTTTATAGAACTTAAGCAAAACTCTGCCATTTTAATTCTCAAAAACAAATTGTGTGTGTATTCTTAAGCTTTAGAAACCCAGAAACCTTAGTCAAACCCATACTTACCCACAAATGGATTCTTCTAAAGCTATCGCATACGCCCCCAATGTGGAATTCCTCACTGGGGACGTTGACCTAACAAAGAACAATGTGGTTGGAAATTTCTCCTATCCACAAAACTACCCAACCTACAAGAACGTTATGAAATTTCTTCGTAATTGTTTTCTTGCAAAGGCTTTCACCCACACACCCTCAGTCATCTACCATGACTATTTGAGGGAATTCTGGTGCACGGCTGTGGCTACCAGCCCCAAAGACACCAAAGAGTCAATCATCACCTTCACGATGATGAATGGGAGCAGAACCCTCTCCTTTGACTACTCAACCTTCATCAAAGCCACAGGCCTTGACTTTGCTGAAGCGTTTGCACCCAACCCTACTGATCAGGACATAAAGAATGAACTGATCTTTTTAGCACCCCATGATCCCAGACGTCCTACAACGTCTGCTGGAGGCTTATTGGAGAAAGCTCCAGTAGTCAAAACATGGTTCAATCCTATCTGGAGGATACTGATGACATTTGTCATTCAGGTCCTGGGTGGAAATAAATCCTCTACGGAACAATTGAACTCATCACAACAATTGATGCTGTTCAGTCTCCTTGAGGGTACAAAAATTGACATCGGAGGAATAATCTTCCGAGACCTTGTTGCCAAGCTCTCAGGAAAACATAGGCAAAGGCATATGTCCTACCCTAGATTTGTTTCTTGTGTGCTTCAGGACCTACTTAGTTCTGACCATGTGAGGCCTGATGCAGAAAGTACGAAGCCTGACGTCCTGCACAAGTCAAACTTCACTAGTGGCATCAGTGAGGTTACAAATATTGCCCTGACTGAATACATGCAATCAGTCATTCAGGGTAATGACGCTATCTCACCTGTTCCTTCACCGACCAAAAAGGTGAAGAAGACAAAGAAGGGTCAGTCCAGCCAGGTGGTTAGACCCAAGCCACTCGCCACTGAGACTGATCCTCAAAACCAACTAAACCTTAAAAAGAGGTTGAAAAAGGCCGAGACCTCTGAGACACCCATTTCTGAGACCCTCTTGACCTCAAAACAAAGGCCAACAGAGGTCACTGAGCAATCATCCTCAGTGACCTCGGGCACACCCTTTCCACATGGTTCAACTGACATAAACAAGTCAGAGGGATCAGGAAGCATTCCCCCCTCACATCCCGATGAAGGTACTGATAAATCACAATCAGTGCCCAAGGGAGGAAAGGGTCCTGAATCCTCGGTAGGGCAGCACCACCCTACTGGGAAGAGGACCCACACCCCCTCACATCCTGATGAAGGAACTGCCAAAAAACAATCAGTTCCCAAGGGAGGAAAGGGTTCTAAATCCTCGGTAAGGCAGCACTACCTTACTGAGAAAGGGACCCACAAACATTCACATCCCGTTAATGTTCCTGAGCAATCACCCTCAGGATCTCAGGGAGAAAAGGACCCTAAATCCCCAAAAGGACAGCACAATCCTGATGGGAAGGGGGTCCACCAACTTTCACAATCAGTACCTAGTGATACCACTGGAAAACACCCATCAGTGGTTGAAGGTGCTAAGGGGGACAAAGACTCAGAGGGAAAGAAACAACCCGCTGATATGGAATCCATAAACCCCTCAGGCGGTTCGATTCTCTCAGGAACTGCCCCCAAAACCTAGGCTGGTGTTACCCCAGTTATTATGGCTAGTCAGGCTGAGCAAACCCACTCAGTTATTATGACAACGGGGTCAGTACCTGGCCAAACCAAAGGCGAGTCTTTTTATAAAGAGGAGCCGATTGAATTTTTGGGTATTGAGTCCATGGGGGACTTTCAGGCTCTTATCGAGTCTGATGAAGAGCTCAGGGAAGAGAGTGAAGAGGAAATGTTTGAGGCAGGTAAGGATATGGAAACTGATGTACAATCTGAACAACCTGAACAATCACATCAGTCATCTCCACGCCAAAGTGAAGAGTCAGGTTCTCAATCTTCTGATTCTTCTGATACTGGGGACATCCTCAAAAAGTATGATGACTCTCTTCCCCTCACTGAAAGAAAATTGGTCAAATTCCTACTCAAGACCAATAGAGCTCTTTTCACTGGTCTCACTGAAGAGATGTTGGATCATCACACTGAAGCTGCTGTTCACTATGCCAACCTGAAGGCAGATGTTGAAAGTTTTCATGATGATGTGATCAAGATACATTCTGACACCAATAACTCCCTGACAGCTATTGATCTTCATTTCCAGAAGTTCAATCTTACTCTTGAAGGCATCACCAAAAGCCTTGGAACTATTCAAACAGCTGTCAAGGATGACCCCGAACTCAACAAGAAGGTCCTTCAGGCTGCTGAGACTTACCAGAAGCAATCAGTTGAATTCAGTGATCTTCTCAGCTTACTGAAGGATTCTAATATTCAGGGTCTTACCTCTTCATTGGACTTAATCAGGACTTCCTTGGGCCTTCAGGAAAAACATCTGGGTACTTGGGCACAATCTTCAACATCTTTGGCATGGTCTCTTGGGTCAAGGATGTCAGGCATCGAAGCTTCTCAGGCATCTCTGGGGGATAAGATATCAACTCTTCAGAAAGACACCTCGGACATCAAATCAATGATGACTGAGATCTATCAGGCTTTCAAGGGTCCTGCTGCTCCAGTGACTCCAACTCTTGCTATCACCATGGCTCAAGCAACAGTTGAGGGGGAGAAAGACACTGGAGTCCCTGAAGTTTCCACAAGCCAGCAACCTCCTTCTCCTCCTTCTCACATTGAAGGGGAGATTCCTGAAGCTTCTTCCACCCATCAAGAAAAAGGCAAAGGCATCCTCACTGATCCTGAGCCTCAACCAGCACCGATCTCGGTAGCAAAGGATCCTGAATCACCACCCAGGATCCCGTATGATATTGATGGAGTTCTTCACCACTTCTCAGCTGATGAACTCAGTGCTTATCTGGAGGAAGAGGAAGCAAAGAATAAGTTAAAGGAGGAAGAGAAGGTGAGCAAGCCTGCTATAATTAAGGTTGTTCATGAAGAGGCTGAGAAGATTGGTCTTGAGGCTAAGGATCTCTCAGGAAGAGAGGGTGGTATGACCTTCGTAAAGGCTCATACTGAGGAGATGATCACTCTCAGGAAGAAAAGGGAGGAAAGGAATAAAAGGGCTGAAGAGATCAGGCAGAACAGGATTAAGAAATATCAGTGGTATATGACTAACAGGTTGAAGCCAGAACCAATCACTGATGTTCATATTCATCGAAACACCAATCCTGCCATTGTCACTGTCTATAGAGGTGCTGACAAAAGAGACTTTTAGGTTCATCAACCCTTCAGATTCGCTGACTTTGGGATCTCATAATTGGATGAGTTGGGTCCATTAATAGCAAAGAAATCAAACGTTGTGGTCCCTAGTCTGATGAAGTCCTTGAGTCTGAGGTACGAAAGACTGGCAGCTGCACCTCAAGAACTTGGCACTCCATCTCTTCTTCCTGATTCAGCACAACCAGCTCCCTCTCAGTCTTCTTCAAGGAAAAGAAAGAAGATTGAAGCTGAGCCTGAGATCAAGGTTCCTGGTCTTGACTACAATAGGGCTCTCCCTGAAGGTGTTCCTTTCAGGAACAATATGGTCATTGAACAACCTGAAAGAGGTTTGTTCTTCATTGATGAGTTCGAAGACAAAGCCTTCCAAAGGTGGAGTGATATCGATTTGTCAGGGATCAAAGCTATGCTTGGTTTTCTAATGATGGCCTCTCCACTCAAGAGTCCTGAAAATGTGAAGTTTTGTCAAGATCTGAAAAAGAAAATCCATGAGCACCCTGACCAACAAGAGCTGCAGTCAAAGAAGCCCAAGCTTGACGCCCTTGGTATTAAGTTGAACTGATAGATCTGCCTGAATACCCCCACTATCCCTTTTTGTACTTAGCTTGTTAGGACTTGTAATGATATCAATAAGATGATGTTTTTATTATTTCAGTGTCCTTATTTACATTCTAGTACATTCAGTATGAGTAGAAGTCATTAGCTCACTCATAACTGATCAAAACACTTAGGAATAATTTATATCCAAATAGGGGGAGATTGTTGGGTCATGAAAAACCCAAGAATACTTAAAACATGATTTGGACACAAATTAACTAAGTGTTAACTTAAACCGAGAACAATTCAAGTCACTGAGAGAACAGCCTCTCAGTGAGTCATCTTCAGGATGCTTAAGGCGAATTCAAATAGAAGGATTCACTACGCAGGAAGGCGGTACTCCCTGAAGTAGCACTTAAGCCAAAGAAGAAGATGATGGTTCAGTGAGTGTTGGACAAGAACTCACTGAACCCCAGTCTCCTCAACAACAATGAAGTAATTATGAATGATAATTGAGAAGCGTGTCCTGAAGAACTAAGTGCCTGAGAAGAAAGGCAGAAATATCTAGGAAGGATTTAAGATAAGATCAAATCTTATCTTGTCAGGAAGAAATCCTTCCTAAGACGGCTTAAAGTCTTGGAGTGTCAGACCAACCACTCCTAAAGACTTAATAGGCTATTTCTATTGGTTCTTGGAAATGACAATTACTGTTGTAATTGTCAGACACGCTTGCTCAACAACTTGTAATATTTTAATTACTTTTACTCAGATTACTTGTGTATAAATAGATTGAGAAGGAGAGAAGTTGAGTGTGTTTTGTACAATTAAAGCTTAGACTTTTGCAAAACAACTTCTCTCCTACAAAGAGTAACGCATCCCTGAGATAGCTCAGTGAGGTCGCATTGTTACCACTCAAGCAAAACTTGAGTTTAGATAGGAGACACCACCATACCTTGTCTATTCAATCTCAAGTGTTTGTTTCGCAAATCACTTGGGTATAGATTCTTTGATTCATTTCTAATAAGAATTTAAACGTTGAAAATTACCTTGAGTTTTTATATTCACGTTTTATAACTGTTAGAATTAATCATAACATTGTATTAGTCATAAACACAAATAGATTAACTTTCTAGTTAACTCTAAGCGTGTGAAGGGACCAACATCTAGCTTATGTGCAGCTGGAACATGATGGGTCAAAGCGTCCTCTATCTTGGCGAGGCATCACGATCACGTTCGTATTTGCAGCCATGTCAGGTTCGCATACCCTTTTATCCGGTTACACCCCCGTCTCCTTTGTAATGTTTTCCATAAGGCTATGATGATATCTTTAATGTGACACAGATAAACTGTGTCTTGAATGATCTGACCATAAGCTGGTGGGGCAACAACCGGATGGCATAGTTTAAATACTTACTATGCAACCGTGTTTGTTTGCAGCCATTACGGAATAAGGATAATTTTGTGACTTGAACCTTACATACAGATCTGAGCCAGTTTGTCGCAGCATTTTAGTGGTTGGATACTTTTTATGTCATGTTTCGGTGTTTGCCATGTGGTAGGGTGGATTCGAGCAACCACCTGGAAAAAGGAAGCTGGAATACGAGAAGACTATTGCAGCCTACAACCAAAAAAAAAAAAAAAAAAAAAAAAAAGGTAACAGTTTTTGTGACAAAAGGAATAAGGAATGCGGTATGGTAACATGCTTCTGCCTTTAGTGCGCCATTCATTTGATATAAACGAATTTGATATCCGTTTTGTCTGGCCTTTTGTCATTTCCTAGAAAGTGGCTATTATTCACTTATGTGTTTATTGATGGACGCTTTTTCTTTGTCGTGAGGTTAGCTCAAGTCCTCTTTTTCAGTATGTTTTTTTTTATAATAGCAGTGCGTATTTTGGAAAATCTTCAAACAAACCCTGTTGTTGTGGACCTGTACTAATCTGATCAACTTTCATGAATTTAAACCAAACTGACCTGTTTTGCAAGATATTAAAAAGTATATAGTTACCATCGGCAACCCCTGGGTCTTAATGCTGTTACAAGTCCAGTCACAATGGTGCCGAGTAATACTCTTTCTTTGTTATGTGCCGTGTCTTGCCGGGGTGAGAACATTTATTATGGAGGTTATTTGTCTAGTTGTCAAACAAACCGACTCCAGTGATGTTTCAATCATCACTTCTGATATGGAAGCTATTGAATACCAGGTGTCAGAAATGTGTCTTGCCTTCAAACTCACTAGTAAACCATTCACATTGTATCCCTTTTTATAAATCATTTTTCATGACAAAATATTTTCTACTGTTTTGATCATAAAATTGAAATGTGACAGATAGAATAGGGGCTGGTCTAGAGGTGGAAACGAGCCGAGCTGCTCGTGAAAAGCTCGGGATCGGATCGGTAAAAAGCTCGAACGAGCCGAGCCTAAATGAGCTCGAGCCTAAGTTTGGGCTCATTTAATACTTGAGCTCGAGCCCGAGCTCTATACAAAAAGCTCGTTTAGGCTCGCGAGCCTAAACGAGCCCTAGAAATATATAAAAATATACACGTAGCTGAAAGGCCCAGTTTTTTGTTAAAATTTGGTTTAAAGGCCCAAGCATCAAATCCACCAACCCACCCTAATCATAAGTACTAACTCTAAAAGAGTTACCCTAATTTTACTCCGTACACACATAATAGTCACCCCCATCCTACCTTTTCTCTCCAACACAACATAACACTCCTCTAAAGCTGCTACTATCTTCATCTCATTCCGGATATATCATCTCCAAAATAAACACATCAATATCCTCCCTTATTACTCCATCTAAACAACGCAGCACCTACCTTATTCCTCCATAAATCATAAATGCATCTATATGCTTCATTTCAAATTCCTTATCACTCCATAACACACATCAATTACCTCCTAAACCAAAAGCCATATCACTTTCTTGTTCTCAACACATGGAAAATAACCATGTATTGAGAGTTGGGGAGTGAAAGTGAGTTGAATGGATTTGTTGTGCAACTATCTTAGTTGGTTGTGAAAAACAAAACGTGGAACACAGATGATCACAAGGCATCTTTAGATCTCATTTCGATATCAATCTTGTTTTGCCAAAAAATAAAAATAAAAAATTGTATGTGTCGTTAATGGTGAGAATTCCAAAAAAAATACCAACTAGCTCGTTAACGAGCTCAACACAAGTAACGAGCTCTAGATAAACAAGCTCAAGAAGCCAAGCTTAGGTGCATCACAAACGAGCCGAGCTCGAGCTTTATATATCATGCTACGAGCCGAGCTCGAGCTTGAATCTTAAGGCTCAAACCGAGCCGAGCTCGAGCTCTGGCAGGCTCGAGCTCGGCTCGGCTCGTTTCCACCCCTAGGCTGGTCTCTTGCTTTTGATGGTGTTTTCTCAGTCAAAGGTCTTAAAGAGGCAGTTGATGAGAAAATTCTTGTCTCGGGTGGTAATGATGAAGAAACAATCTGGTGTAAGCTCGTGCCTCCGAAAGAAAATGCATTTGTGTGGAGATTAAAATGTGGTCTGATTCCCGTCAGGTCTTTGCTTGATCAGATGGTCATCGATCTCCACTCAACTTTATACCCTTGTTGTGACATTGCAATAGAAATAATCGATCAGTCTGAGTAAGTTTGCTCATGATGTGTGGTCTATGCTTTATTTATGATGGAATATCGGTCGCTTTAATGGTGCAGCCTTGTTTGACATTCTGTACGTGGATGGGTTTGTGCCTTCTAAATTTATAGATCGTTTGGCAAGCTGTGACATGGAGCTCGTTGTATATGATATGAAAAGCAAGAAATACCAAGGTATTTCAGTCGAAGCAGGTGAAAACTGGTGATCTTTTCTTCGAATTCAGTTGATATCTTTCTTTTGGATCTTTCACAAGGCATAAAAAGCTTGGTAATAAGTTTGGATCTTTCACAAGGCATAAAAAGCTTGGTATTAAGTGGGTCGACTGGTACAAAGGTTCGTGTTTCTCGTGTTAATGGTCTACATGTTCAGGTGGCGCTTATTTCCGCATTTTTTTCTCATGTTGCTCGGGGTTACTGGTCCAGTGAAGTTGAGGCATTGTTTGGTCTTCGGGTTGTTTTTAGTGGCCTGCTTTTCTGGTCTTGATTTTTTGCAGCAGTTTTTAAGTTCTGCATTTGTTGCTGCATTTGGTAGGAGTTAAGGGTGTTCGGTTTTTATGTTCTTGGTTTCCATCAATTAGTGGAATGTATCTTTTTTAAAATAGCATCAACAATTATTCAACTCGGTTATTGCCGAAAACGCACGATTTGATAATTTGCTCTATCAAATTGGCGTATCCAACGCAATAAGATAATGCTAATCTCAAATTAGGTGAACCACATACATCACAGTATATAAGCAAGCAAATACACCTATCATATTTCAGTGACTTAACATTTTGAAAAGCATTTTTATAACATGAAAAAGAGTACAAGACAATTCCCAATTCGATTATGATATACAAGTATACCACAGTCATACATATTAAGAACCACGCAAAGTACAAGATAATTTCCAGATTCACAGAAGGTGTATATCAACATTGTAACATAACTATACTAAATATCGTTCCATATAAAACCTGATTTCAAGTATATGTAACACTCTAAAAAAGAACTACAAAAAGATGGCAATATAGAGTCATAATCTCTAAAGATGAAAGAACATCACTGATTCGGGTCTCCATGTCCACTAACTTTCCATATATCCCTGTAAGAATTGACATTTATATCAATGTAGATTAGAAAGAAACTTAACTGGCCCATTTTGTTTTGGGACTTGGGTGGGTTCGACATCATAGAAGACAGAAAGGATTGAAACTTACAAGGATGATGAGAAAACCGAGAAAGGATCAACTCGTCAAGATTTTTCATCATGGTTTTCTCATTATCCTTGCAGGTTTCAACACCTTTCTGTTTAAGACCATTAAAAATAAGGCCAGCAAAGTTAAGTTCTTGCAACTATCAAATGATGTTCTGAAGGTCTGA
The DNA here is from genome assembly GCA_021014915.2 of Artemisia tridentata subsp. tridentata. Classification (NCBI taxonomy): domain Eukaryota; kingdom Viridiplantae; phylum Streptophyta; class Magnoliopsida; order Asterales; family Asteraceae; genus Artemisia; species Artemisia tridentata. The sequence continues at coordinate 65,892,544 of CP139506.1, forward strand.
TGAGTAAACCCAAGTGCGTGAGTTTATAGTGTGTTTGACCTGAGAGAAATTTGTAGATGGGGGCGGATGTTTTGAGGAATGAAATTAGGGTTGTGCTAAATATTAGGGTGTTATATATAGCCTAGTAATTAGGTTATGTTGCATTTCTTTGGGCTGAGCATTTCGTTTGAATATTGGGCCTAGTTATCATTCACCCGATTTTTTTTAAAAAAAAATAAGAGTTAGGTTGCTAGTTGATAAACAACATTTTGACAGTTAATGGAGCTTATCCGATATTAATATTGGTTGTGATTGGGATATTTTTTATTAAATGGTAAATTTCGTATGTTTTTTATTATACAATATATATAAAGATGGGAAATGTTGGGTGCCCAAAAAAATCTTCAAATGTAATTAGCAATGTCATTAGGGGCTTGATGTGTGGCTGATAGCTATGCTTTGCATTCATTAGCACTGTTCATTGCACTGTTTTTAACTATTCATCAACTGTAGCGTGTAATTAAGAAGTGTATTAGTAGACAAATTGTGGTCTACTGTAGCTGTAAAATATCTGTTTGTCTATATATACGTGCTTAAAACATAAAACATAAAACATGTGATACACTTAACATATACTCTCCAGAAACTTCATCATTATACATTCTTGATGCTGCTTCAATCTGCTAAGTGATACTAATCAATCTTCAATAAATAACTAAGAAAGGTAATAATCCCTTTTATCATTCTAGCTTTTTCCTCATTTTAGTGGCCTAATTTTATTTCCTATGTATCCTGCAAAAGTGACCAAAAATTCCAGTTAGTTTACTTCAACTAAAGAAATTTCTTTAGTAGCCATCAACAAATAACAAAGAAAGGTAATAATCCCTTTTATCATTCTGGCTTTTTCCTCATTAATACTTAATACTTATATTTCAGTATTTATATGTCCAACATTTTTACTTATGCATTTCATTTTGCTAATGTTTTAACTGTTATTATGTGCTCATAAACTATTGCCTTAGACTATATTGTGCACACAAAAATATGGCTAAAAGATTATTAAATGAAGAAGTATCAAAAAAATTTAATTATTATATGAATAGCCTAGATACATCAAAAACCCAAGTATTCCAGAACTGGAGCAATATCAAGCCGAGTAAGTCATGTGCCCAAATCTTTATGACAACTACCCTTTAGACTAAATCACTTAATGACTAACCCACAATTGTACAACAGGTATAGGGACGCCTTCAACCTAAACCCACCACTGGAAATAATAAGACAACCATACCAAGACAAAGAAGAAGAAAAAATGAGGAACAGGATACCGTTAGCCATACTCTTACGTGAAAGTCCACAGGCATATGCCGTAAGTTACATTACATTTTTAAATCAAATTATTCAGCAACAACCTAAAGCTAATAAAAAAAATACTAACACTAAACTCCTATTTCTTGAAAAACCCAACAGGGCATTCGCTTTACTTGCAAAGGAACCATCGTAAGCCTTAATTCAACACACGATTGGTACTACCCCTCATGCACATGTTGTAGTACCAAAGTCCAGCTAAATGAAAGTGTCTTTGAATGCCGAAATCATGGCCCCATAGTGTCTCCAACTTACAGGTAAGACTATATAGCTTGATTCTTTCAAAAATTTCAATATTTTCTCACATAACTACCAAATATATGCAGATACTATTTTAAAGCATATGTAACAAACAACACGGAAACCGCTATGTTTACATTTTTCTCCCCAAAAGCAGATGATATCGTCGGTATTGACTGTGAATCCTTGGTCAAGTCACTAACAAATCCTGAACCTCTAAACTTTCCAGATAAAATATTTTCAATTATTGGGCAAACACATATCTTCCAATTTCATTTCAACACAGCTTCAAAACAAAGACCCGTAAGTTTCATTTTTAACAGTATCTTAGACAAACCCGATACACCCCAACTAATTGCAGACAAGCCTTCAGGTAATAACCTAAAACTTTAACTATAAATGAATTATATTATTAATTGTAAACATCCTGTACTTTGTGAAAAACCTTATCTTTCTTCCCCCCAGCATCAACATCCACACAACAAGTTCTTGAAGATATTGCAGTAAACAAACCTCAGACAGAAGGAATTTTACCTTCTTTGGAACATGGCTCCTCAACAACTACTCCTACCGTAGTCCAAGTGGCACCAACAGCTGCAACACAACATGAACATCCACCACGTAAGAAACCAACAATATAATTTTAAAACATACCCTAAAATTCTATACATAATACGTATCTACATTTTTGTTATCATTACAGCCATGCCTTTACAAACAATAGAACGTAACACAATAGAATCAGCAATAGAGAAAGAACCACAAGAACCACTCAATCCAGGTAACAAATTTCTCTAATTTTATGTTTTTTATTATGCCATCTGCTTTAAATTCAAACAATTATTCCCAACTATCTATTACTGCAGATACAACACCACCTCCACCAGCAGACATACCATTGGACACAATATCAAAACAAGGAAAAAATGTATCCACAGAAACTCCAGGTCAAAAAAATAATATGCTCTCCATACATGTAGAAAAAAAAATGTAAACCAAATATTCATTAACTTTTCAATTATTTATTTACCACAGGTAATACAAGTGGAAAACCTATGACTACTAAAAGGTCCCTGTTCCAAGAGAAATCGGCAGAGCGCAAAAAGAACAAAAAAGAATGAAGACATACACACTACTGGCGCTTTTGATAATCCATGTATTGTTGCACTCTCCAATAAAACACCTACTAATGTAAATATGCAACTATCCTCTACTATTTGGTAAACTGCCTTTTGTAACATTAATCATGTTACTGTAAACACTCTATCATATATATATATATATATATATATATATATATATATATATATATATATATATATATATATATATATATATATATATATATATATATATATATATATATATATATATATTATATATAACAGGAGGCGTTACACGTAGATAACGCCACCTCAATGCCACCTCAATGCCATGTAATTGTTATAGCATCCATGTCATCACATTCTGTCCATGTAAGCAATATTTATAATTAATTTTGTATTTTTCTAATTAATTTCGTATCCATGTCATCACATTTATTTTCGAAATTTATTTAATTTTGCAAGACTACGTAGATAGCCATGTCATCACATTTATTTTCGAAATTTATTTAATTTTGAAAGACTAAAATTCTGAATTTTTTTAAAAATATTGACACTTACAAGGATTGAACCAAGGGTATTGATAACATTAACAAGAATGATAACCACTAAACCAACACATTTTTTTGATTATATCTTGCAAGCCCAAATTTATAAACCTATGCAAACCATTTTTATTAGATAAATAGTAACCCTAATTAAACATATAAACCTATGTAAAAAAAACACGGTTCATTCATATTATTATAATTAATATCCAACTTTTATTCTTTTATCACCCAAACCCTAATTTTCCCTCAATCAAAGATCGATGATGATGATTATGGTGGATGATATAAACGTTTTCATCTTTGCCGCCCCCTCTCTACTTCATTGCTCGACCAAAAAAAACAAAACATCAGGTTAGTTGGTATGTAATATAATTATGCAACTTACATATTAGTTTTTTTTTTTTTTTTTTTTTTTTTGCTGATATATATGTTTATATATATGAATCTTTGTATCACGTTTTATGGTTTTTGTTTAACTGGCCACATACAGGAAAAAAAGGTACGTCTCTTTTCCCTCGAAACCCTAATGATGAAACTTTGTTACTGTGTATGCGTATGTTGGTTTCTTTGTAGCTTTTTGCAGGTTAGATGTCTTCTTTACAGGTTAGTTCTCTTCTTTTTAACGCATGTTGCTTTAATGATTCTTAAAACAACATGTAGGTCTGTTTATAACTCATTTATTCAACAGATTCTATCATGTACATATGTTGCTGAAAGCATACAAATACTCCTGATATAGATTGACAGGTATAAAGTTAGAGGAAATCTATTTAGCATGAAATAAAAAGAAACCTTAATGATGAATCTTAACTAAATTCATTCTTTAATATTGTATTTACCTTTGTGCAGGTTACTTGTGATTTCTGCATGGTCATGTTTGACTGGTCTCATTGCCAGGTGTATTCCCTTCAAGTTTCGGTATTCTGAGGGCAGCAATGGTAACAAATATGACAAGATTTTGGAGGTACTAATGATCAACTCTACAAGTGGACCTGGTCTTTTGTTACCAAAGGTACAACTTCTTGATATTGTATGTTGTTATATATGTGTTGGGTAATTATATATATTAATAATTAAAGGATGCTTATGATTAATCAAAGCTTAATAATCGAGGATACCTTTTTTTGCTTTGAGTATATTTTATCTTATTCCTCCTGGTCGCTTTTCCTTTTACCACATATGCCTATATATGTTTCAGCTCAATTTGTATTTTCTTTTTACATGCATGACTAACGAATGATTTAGTTACCTTTAGTAGTCCTTAATCTTATCTGATAAATGATCAAACAGTTGAGGAGACAGCTGTACGTGAAACATGGAACAAGCCGGAGTCCGAGGGGATTTGATGGTGAGTTTTAGATTGTTTCTTTTTCCCCTTGATTACATTCTAGCTGTATTTTCGTAGACATGCATTTGTGCTATCTGTGCTTGCTTTTTTTGTTTCTACTTTGTCATTCAGTTATCTTCTCTATGCTTTCTTAATCAATAACTTTACTGATATCTTTATTTTTTATAGATAGTTGATTTCCAATTATAAGATTATACTAATATTAAGAAACGACCATTTGATACTAATATTAAGAAACGCATATCGTGCCTTTTAAATAATCGGTTCTATTTTATACATGTTTATATTATTAATGTTCGTTACTTTTCTATGGTTTTATATGAAGATGAATTCGGATACTGATCAAATAGTTGACATGTTGTTCGACCTTGCTGCTGATTTCCACACGTACTCCATCCTAAGGAACCATCATCATGTTGTGTAAACACTTCTCTCCAATAGTTTACTTATTTACATTTTACAGTTATGAAGTTGTTTATCAATTCAGTAATTATCCAGTCTTTGAATAAATTGCTATAAGAGATTTCCTTTATCAGAAACACACTTTGGCGGACGTTCATCTAATTTCCTTTTCAATATTGGTTTTTAACCTTTTTTGAGATAAAACATACACATTACTTCTCTGTAACATCAGTGTCTACATTTTTAGGTGCTTATACGTCCAAATATCTAAGCTTTGCGCCAACGGATATTTTTACTTCATTATGCATATTCGGCTATTGTTATGTGCTCAACAAGACTTTTTTCTTACATTGCAGAGCGCATGGCAGTATGGCACATAGAATATCAAAGGATACCAATAATACCATGTTGAAATAAATTGTCCCACTGTGATATATATGAATCAAATAATATACATCAAATTAATGGTTCCACTGATACATCAAATGCTTAAACAAATAACCCTTTTAAGATACATTATAGTAATTCTGTATATTGTGGATTTATTTGTATCCACTTAAATATTTGGATCATAGTCATCTGACAGGAATCAGGGAAAAGAAAAAGGAAATCTACAAGATCACTTAAACGGTTTGTCTTTTTAACTGTCTCTTAAAAGGGTTATTTGTTTATGTTAGTATTTATTATTTGTATCCACTTAAATATTTGGATCATAGTCATCTGATAAAATTTATTACAGGAATCGGGGAAAAGAAAATGGATTGGCCTGTGAGGCTTAAAGTGGCAATTGGTGCAGCAAGAGGACTTGCTTAATTGGATTCAAGTTCTGCTGTTGGAATTCCTTTTGTACATAGAGACTTCAAATATCTGATAAAATTTATTACAGGAATCGGGGAAAAGAAAATGAATTGGCCTGTGAGGCTTAAAGTGGCAATTGGTGCAGCAATAGGACTTGCTTAATTGGATTCAAGTTCTGTTGTTGGAATTCCTTTTGTACATAGAGACTTCAAATCAACAAACATCCTTCTGAGTGATGACTACGAAGCGAAGGTATATTTATCTTTATTTCGTTTACTATTATTCTGTTTCTATTCATTTACATGTTTCATTCCATGGTTAGGCAAATCCTCAAATGACCCTCTTTACGGGTAGCTCAAGAATATCAGGTAAAGTGGCTTATGACCTAAACGGTCAGATTAAATTGGAAGATGCAGGATTCGACTGGAAGATTCTTAGACCTGACGTTCAAGAGGTTCAATACTTTGTATATTTTGGGCTATAAATTAGTAACTTTATATGCAGAACTGGGGCAAAACCTCACTCATGAGTCAACTGAGTGAACTTGCTGGGAGGAGGAAGCTTGATAATTTGACAATTGGCCCGGTTCTTACAGTAAGTTCTCACTATGTTACAAATAAAGAACATCTTAAACTTTGAGATATTAAGATTTTAACTTTTCCATCTTTGTTTTTATTATCAATGTTTTAGAAAATCAAAGTTTTACGAACCTCAAAAAATCTGATTACTATGCTGTAACAACTTTGAACAACATAAGCTCATTCAAAGAATATTTTCTACTACCTGTTTTACTACAACTGATATGAGCCGCTTTCTTTTTTCCCATTCTTATGTATATTCCTTAGAAACTGTTCCAGTTAGGACCGTCAACAGACAATGTTCCTCGGGTCTTCAAGCAGTTGCTGATGTAGCTGCAGCTTCAAACGGTTTGTGTGACACTTTGGGTGATGTGTCTGCTGCTAATGTTGAAATTAAAATGACACACTTGGCAGCACTATAACTGGCGTGGTCGCAGAAACATCTGCTCCAAAAGATGGTAGTAGAACCGGACCAGAGTTTCGGCCACGGCAAGTTATATGTGGAATTATCAAGGGCGACATCTCCCGGAGGGCTGAAGATACTTATTAACCTGTCTGCGCATACCCTAGGTGGTTAACAGCTACTCTAGCATCCCCACTTTAGAGATACTCTGTCCTCCTAACAATGCTAATATTCCCATCTTATTTATAATATGAACTATATCTCCATGCTATATGCTATATCCTTTATGTGTTTGCCCAATCTATTTACTTATTACATATTCTCAGTAGTACGACGACACATACTCAATAATAATTATTTATTGCATACTATAGATATGTCGTCTGTGTTTGCATACCATAGGTTGTTAACAGGTACTCCGGCATCCCCACATTACAAATACTCTCGCCTCCCAACAACGCTAACATTCCCATCTTATTTATGATATGAAATATATCTCCATGCTATCTGCTATATATAGCAAGATTTTATGATATTGGGATTGGTGCTGGTTTGGAATCCATGACTGCCAATCCGATGGATTGGGACGGATCGGTTAACCCAAGGGTATACTCTAATCTCCGACTCACCTGTGAATAAATACTCACATATCTCTATATGTGAATCCGTATTATGTTATATGCTTATACTTTGCTTGTGATTAACATTAACAGGTGAAGACAATGGCACAAGCTCAAGATTGTCTTCTTCCAATGGGGATTACGTCAGAAAATGTTTCACAGCGCTTTGCCGTGACGAGGAAGGAACAAGATCAGGCTGTGGTGAGTTGAATAGAACAATTTTGAAGGTATCAAAACTCTTCGTAATGAAGGTGCTGCTCTTGAGGTATATCTAATTCCCCTTGCAATAAACTAACATGTTATCAAGAACACATATATGAACTTCCGTCATATCAATTTGTCGCCAATATTTATGCAAACAAAGAGTCAAATGGCTGAAACATTTTTCTAAGCTTCAATGATTCACATAAATTTCTGATTTCCTAACAAAGTTCCATCAGAAATAATCTATAATGCTATGATCCACCCTCTATTTACGTCATTCATGAATACCAAACAGTTATATATTGGTGCCACACTCAATACTATCAAACATACATGAGAAGCTGGGATTGCATTAGCAACGCACCTTTGAAAGAAAATTACTGGAGCGGGATTTGAGTTCTTTATGGCAGCGATAATGGCATGAGCAATGAAATTTCAGATAAGCAATCCACAAAAAAAAAAACCCCACACATTGTCGAAACTGCTTATCTACTTTTTAGATTATTGAACCCTCTCTGAGTATGAATACGATGTGAGGTATCACAACTTCAAGCGAATTGTGTAGTGTGGAATATATATAATATGATACGATTATTAAGCACCATCCCTGGCCATCACATAATAATAATAATATGCAAGTTTTTTTTTACTGTTTTCTAGGATGATTGGAGTTACCTGTTTCCAAATATTGTTGCGAAAGAGACACGCATAAAACTCGTGTCTCCTAGATCAACAGAGGATAACCCACACGGGACCTTGCGCATGGTAGTAATCTGCACTTTTGCTTTCTAATTCATACCATCAGATTTTTTTTTTTTTTTTTTTTTTTTTTTTTTTTTTTTTTTTTTCATGAATGAATGAATGAATGTCTTGCACTTAGGTCTACAAAGAGATGCAAGCCAATTCACCCATGGTTGCCAACAGGAAGTTCACTCTCCTTAGATCGTGTACACAAATTGGTCAAGCCACGCGGGTCATTGCAGAAATTTCACATTCTCACTCCCCAAATAATTATCGTCGGCTTCCTTCTGGATGCTTGATTCAAAAGATATCTGAGGGATTATCAAAGGTTAGTTAGTATACAGAATGCACACACACAGGCACATCGTTTATACACACAGTCCCATCATGATTCCTCGTGTGCTGTTATGAACAGGTAACATGGGTGGAACATACGGAAGTTGATGAATCACATCAGAGGATAACCCACACGGGACCTTGCGCATGGTAGTAATCTGCACTTTTGCTTTCTAATTCATACCATCAATTTTTTTTTATTTTTTTTTTTATTTTTATTTTTTTATTTTTTTTTTGATAAATAAATTTATTCTTATCCAAATGAAGTTAATTATTAAGGCCTCAATCAACTCTGGTGTAAATTTGTAGGCATTGGCTCTTGATAAGCGTTTTGTTGATCCACGGACCACGAAGATCACTTAACCCCACACAAGCTGAGAAAGAGGAGGGTCTTTTACCTCTGGCCGATGCTTTACCAATTATTTCTCAGGTGAGTGATTTTCTCTAGATACATGCTAGAGAGATTACACTGTTAGTCCCTAAACTCCATGCGTATTTCGCATATGGTCCCCAGGTCTGTATTCGTTTCATAGCGTCAGTGGTCCAAACCACTAACAGCCGTTAAAATTATATTTAGACATTTAAATGAGGCTTTAGTTCAGGTTTTGAGTTGCTCTCTAGAAAACACTCATATCCCCAAGTAACCGAAATTGATCCCATTGTAACTTAGATTGCATGTTTATGCTCATAACATTGAGACAGTTAAACGCCTCCAGGGAATTGTAAGAGATCCTCGAGCTGGGTGAGTAGTTAAATTTCTTTCATTTTTGTTGATTTGTTTTGGTACTGGATGCCATTGAAAACTGCATTATATGAAAAAGTGATTAGCTGAAAATTCTTATTAAAAGCTAAGATAGAAAGTTTGTTGTTGGTGTAGATTTGAGCAGAGTTAATCAGTCATCCGAAAACATTCAAATCTTAGCAAGGAAGGAAGGAATGATCACCAAGACATCTAAATTGTTCGGGCATGAAGAAACTGATGATGAGTTAAAGGAAGCCATGGCTGATTTACGTGCCATAGATGTTGACATCATGACTGATGATGAGTTAAAGGAAGCCATGGCTGATTTACGTGCCATAGATGTTGACATCTTGATTCTCGGACAAAATTTACTTTAATGTTTCTTTAACTACTTTTAGGGTGTATTTGTGTAAGGAAATGGGCATGTAAGTCATAGAGTATAGTTGTTCAATGGTATGGGTTTAGAGACTAAAATTGTTGCCTGTGAATTAACAAAAAGAATAAGGATCCATATCATTTTGAGACTTATATCATTTATTAATTGAAGGGGACAATTGTTATCTTGAGTTTTAATTTTTTTACTTCTTTGTTAACATGGTGGTTAATGTTTCTCTCAATTTCTATAGGTAAGAACAATTGTGAAACCAGGTAGTTCTCAAGACTTTCTGTAAGCTTCATTGAGTGCCATGTTATCTATGACGGACATTCTTTCCATCATCAAGACTTTTGGGTCTCAAAGTCGGTCGATGGGTTGAGTAATGATTCAAAACAAGTTATCGAGGCAAATGGTCGATAATGCTCTGAATATTTTTCTCATTCATTTGTTAGATCTGTTTTTTGTAGGAACTATTTGTGAGATATGTTAACGGAATCGTGTACAATAGTACACTCTCCAATAAAATGTCATAATACTTATTATGCATGATCATTTTAAAGTTACTTCACAACATTATATTCATTTATATGCGTATGTAGGTTCTAATTAAGAGGTTTCAAGGCTTGTGTTTTTGCTCCTAAGCTCCTAAAGGTGATTCAGGTGACATTCAATCATTCTAATTTTACTTTCAATAATTTCAATCTCAAATTGACTAAGTTATGTGATTTAATAAGTTAGTAATAATAGGGTGTTTGGGTAAACGTATTTGAAAAGTTGCCTTTTGATACTATTAACACGTTACACATTTCTTTAGCCAAATTGCCTACCTTTGTAGACGAATTATACAAGTAGATATTTAAGTGAAAATTTAAACACTCTACTATCTAGAGGTATATCATTGAAAAGTTCGTTAAACGAACTTTTCAATGATATAACTTTCATCAAGTATTATATAATACAAACAAAAATATTTACGGTCAAAGTTGAAGCAAGAAGACCTAAACGAACTTTTCAATGATATAACTTTCATCAAGTATTATATAATACAAACAAAAATATTTACGGTCAAAGTTGAAGCAAGAAGACCGTGTTTTGGGTCCCACGACAATTAAAATGGGACGGAGGGAGTACAACACTCTACATAATTAATTATAACATGTGTTTGAAATGTATATAATTTGTATTATACAACAATGTAGACTACATAGTACATCGGAAGATAAAGTTATGCATGCATTTGGCACCATTATATATAAAGGCAAAAAAAAAAAATAAAAAAAAAAAAAAAAAAAATACCTCCGATCATTTAAAACCATAAACATCCGATTTATCATCATTCACTTATAAAGACCAGAAAAAAAACACACCACCTACATAATGAAAAAAAAAAATAAATAAAAAAAAAAAAATAAAAAAACTCTTAGATAAAATAAAAAAACACCATTAACAATTTACATGTACGTCAAGCACAACATTCTTAAAAAACAAATAACGTAAACTAATATGATCAAAATATTAGATAAGCTCCCCGTTCAAAAAAAAAATTCCTTTAACTAACACCTAACTAACACCATCAAAAGAATAATTATAAGTCATGCCCGCCCATCGGGCGGGCTTCGAAATCTAGTATATTATATATATATATATATATATATATATATATATATATATATATATATATATATCTATATATATAATATATATATATATATATATATATATTATATGTGTATATATATATGTATGACACATTACCACATCACAAGAGAGCACAACAACAAAATAGACAAAAAACGATGGGTTTTATTCATATACTTATTATCATACAGCCATCTTACATCAACTACTAACTAACACGAAACAACATAACAAAGCTTTCCCTTTCATCTTGACACGATTAAACACGATACGTAATTTATAAAGTCGAAAATTTTGGGGGTGATTTTTTTGGGGAAATTTCAGACAAACCTTGGATCTAAAATTTTGCCCTAATAATAACTGATAAGGACGAACAAAATAACGAAAAAAAAAAAAAAAAAAAGATTGGGTCACCTACATACATGACATACCAGGCTCAACCTGATACTAATCTATCTTAAACAAAAAACAAAGAAAGACAAAGAAAGGTAATCATCCATTTTATCTTTGCTGTTATATGTACATTACACAATAATTCACAGAAAACAAAGACATACCACATTTTACATTAAAACTTCAAATACTTAAACAACACTAGAAACAACACAGCAAGATTACATTAAACATTAATCTTCATTGAAAAGGGTACAATTTGAGGTATCAAGAAGATTAACCTGGGAAAACAGGACCCTAAAATCCTATAAAAAAACATTAAACCATTGTAATTTACCATAGCCCAAAAACCAGGTTGCACCTTCCTTCATCCTCAAATCGCACTTAACTCGACGCATAATCATAAGACCCGAACCCACCCCTACCCATTTCTTGAAGTACTAAACTAAACTAGACTCAACATAAAAAGACTCAACTTTGACGGGTTGTGTATCACTAAAGCCTTTGTGACTAGAAAACCGACTAGCGGGCCAAAGATCCACAACAAAACAACCCCGCCACTACGAAACTAATACTTGCACCTTTATTATGAGGGGGTGGGTGGTGTAGTTCAATAAAGGATATCTCACCTCCAAAGATTCTCAACAAATTTGCACATTAATAAGAGAAATCTTAGATTTTCTTTGTTGATGTTCGATTAGATCAAGAACACAAGGTACAAATTTGTTATTTGGTGGCTGTGAGTGTGGCTTGCGTTTAGTGAGAGTGAAATTTGGTTGCACACTTTAGGGATTAGGTTAATTGGTATTGGACTTACACTTGGGCCGGGAATTGGGTTGATGGTCTCAGGCAAATGACCCAATAACTATTTTTTCCAATTTTAAGATACAAACCAATACAAATAAAAAAAACACCAATATGCCAAAAAAAATTTAAAAAATATATGTACATTACCAAAAAACACGTTAAAATTTTTTTTTAGAAACCCGTACATACAAAACATAGCATTCTTACAAAACACCATGCCGCACACACGTATTTTAAAACCCTTACATACAAAACATATAACACAAACTATGAACACAACACGTCTTACAAAACACCCCGCCGCAACACGCGGGCTTCCCAGCTCGTTTTGTATTATACTGTGTTTTTATTTGAATGAACAAAATTTAGTTTGTTTGGAAAAATTAAAAATAAAATAATGGGTAGGTGGGGCACAAATGGGGGAAAGTGGTATGCCACTAGTGAAGGGGAGTTTTGGAGTATGAGTGTTGAAAGTGGAGATGTTGGGGTGACGCTCAGGTAGCACTGAAAATTTAGTTTGTTTGGAAAAAATTAAAAAAATAAAAAATAAAATAAAAAAAATAAAAAAATTGTGGGTGGGTGGGGCACAAATGAGGGAAAGTGGTATGCCACTAGTGAAGGGTAGTTTTGGAGTATGAGTGTTGAAAGTGAAGATGTTGGGGTGACGCTGAGCTGGCACCGAAAAGAAAAAAGTGGCATGTTGCGACATGTGATGCTCTTTGGAATGGATGAGCTTGAAATGGACCCTCTAGAGTTATGGACAATTGGACATTTCTACAAACTTGATAATGTATTACTTGATGCATAACATTAGTTTCTTAGAATAACAACTCTAATACTTGTTCTGTGCTAGTGTGATTGATTCATATCATTTTTGAGAGGACGAGGAAAAATTTCTTCTTTTAGGGTGAGGGGTTGGTACTCGAAAAATGGCTTGAATAATATCTTCACTACCAATTTTTTTCATCATTTTTTTTTCTCGTTATCCTTGTAAGTTTCAATACCTTTATGTTTAAGACCATTATAAAGATGGCCAACAAAGTTCTTGCGAGTGTCTTCGCCTTTAAAGCTTAAGAAGACATCATACTTAAAGGTCTTTGGAATTGATGAGCTTCAAGATGCGCCTGGAGTTATGGACATTAGTTTCTACAAACTTATTACGAAGAAAAGTGAATGAAACTACTTGATAATGTGAGGGTGATTGTGTTTGTGTCATTGTGTGGAAATAAAATGTGATTACGTGGAGAAATGAGATCCCATCATTAATTTGGTGAAACAAATGGTTAATTTCTACAAAAGTTACTTTTTTCATAAGTGAGCCCACTATTTTTATTTGTCTTAAAGTCACTTAGGCCTTGTTTTTTTTTTTTTTTTTTTTTTTTTTTTTTTTTTTTTTTTTTTTTTTTCCTTCACTAACAGAAATAATGAGTCCCATGTATGTTACTTTCTCTTAATGGGGAGGAGCTCATATTTTACACCCTCCATATATAGATGAATTAGTGGAAATGAGTAGGCCCCACTGCAAAATGAAATACGAGTACTAAATTATGTTTAGTGGGTCCATATCCTTAGCTAAGAGGAAAAAGAAACGGCCCCTTACTTGTTTATTAAACTAAGCGATTATCCACGTATAGCGGTGAGGATGTATAATAACGTTAATTTGTGTGTGCACTTTTTTTATGTATGTGTGTCGAGTAAGTGAGAGTGAAAAAAGTTAATGGTTCAAATTGTGAATTAAGTATTTTAAATAGAGAAAATTCCGAGATTAGACCAGTCGCTCAACTTTTATACCTTTTCTAGACCAAAAAAAGTGCTCTTCCCAAACTAGACCGAGCGACTTGCGACTTTTTTACTTTTGATAAGAAGGTGTCAAGTGTCACCAAAAAGTTTGTGCCAATTCAATTTTTATTCTGCATGTGTAAGCTATAAAGTCATGTACTTTTCGAACGACCTAATTTAAGCTACTTTTATGTACCTTAAGCGACCTTCTATTTTGTTGTTTTCTAAAAAAAAAGTTAACTACATTTTTGGTCCTTGTGGTTTACCAGGTATTTCAGTTCAGTCCAATAGTTTAAAAAGTCTTGGATCTACACCAAAACCCGACGACCCGTAACAAGTTCAATCCATTTTTTTAACACCGTTATCACATTTATATTTAAATAAATAAAAATAATAATAATAATAAATAAAATCTTAACACATCATTTTCATCACTCTCATTTTTTTCTCCATTAACTACCAACCATTTATTCCTTTTTCTTACTTGTATCTTAAAAAACATCTTTATTATATTCATTATCACACTTATACAACTACACACATTGACTGAAAACCCTACCAAATATCAACAAAAATCTACAAAAAATCTAGAAAATCAACAAAAACCCAAAAAAAAAACCCACGATTGTTGTGGCTATGGAAACCCACTATCAAGCCTACAACAACACAACCTCCATCCCATCATTAAACAAGAAACATTCGAGGACTATAAGAAATCACAACAACAACTCAATTTCGAAACAGAAAATAAGAACAAGATCTCGAGTATCTAATATCATTAAAGATTTTCGAAAATCAAGAAAACCACATCATTGATCTTTGAAAACCGAAACTCGAGAACAACAAACCTTGGTCATTTAAATCAAAAGTTAATTCCCAAGAACAAAAAATGCCTACCTTGTCTTCATCGAAACCAACAAAAGAACTCAAGTGAGTGTATTTCTTCAAACAACAACCATAGCAACTACAACAACCACAACCATAATTCCATCTCCATATCACAACTACATCTTCATAACCAACCAAAAAAGATTCGAAAATAAAAAAGAAACATTACAAGATTCAAACTCAATATCTCGGGTTTCTAATATCATTCAAGATTTTCAAAAGTCAAGAAACCCACATCATCGATCTTTAAGAAAACCAAGGAATGAAAATTATTTAGCCTTACCCTAGACCTTAACAAATATCTTGTTGGCTGAGTTATTAAAGGATGATTCGCATGGATTTTGGTGGTTGAGATAGTATAAAAAACAATATACAATTGTCTTCTTGTTTTTATATAGATTGGGATAAGAAAATATAAGAAATGAAAGTGAGTGTGAGTTTATGGCTAAGAAAATATAACAAATGGATACAAAGATAAAAGAAAATAAGAATGTGAGTTTGTGGTTCCCACCTGGTTTTTCTAACATAATATGATGAAAAGACGAAAATACCCTCCTAACTAACGGTCAAATGTAGTCAAACTGACGGTGTTAGTAAATTTGGACCAAACCCGCAGCGAAAGTTTCATTTTGGACTAAACCCGAAACTTTTTGAAAAATTGGACTGAAAGTGAAATACTCGGCAAACTACAAGGACCAAAAATGTAGTTAACTCTTTTAGAAAAAAATAACAAAATAAAAAGACGCTTAAAGTACATAAAAATCGATTAACTTAGGTCGCTCGAAAAATACCTGACTTTATAGCTTACACATGCAGATTAAAAAATGAATTGGCACAAACTTTTTGGTGACACTTGGCACCTTCTTATCAAAAGTAAAAAAGTCGCAAGTCGCTCGGTCTAGTTTGGGAAGAACACTTTTTTTTAGTCTAAAAAAGGTATAAAAGTTGAGCGACTGGTCTAATCTCGAAATTTTCTCTTTTAAATATTCTACGTATCACATTTTCTTTTATAAGTAAAGGTGTATTAGTATAATAACGTTACTTAAATTTTAAGTTTTCATGTTTAAGCACATGTGTTTTTTATGTAATATAGATTAGAAAATTATTTTAAACTTCAAATGAAATATAAAAATCTTCATGCAAAATTGAAATTGAATTCGTATGAATCTTATCAGGAAAATTTGCTTGTCTTGACAGGGACTATTTTTTAATATTCAATTCCTACAACAATAATTAACTAGATGAAATATCCTTAACTTTTACAAATAAAAAAAATATCATAATAATTCCTAGTTATAGTTAAGTCAAAAATTTGTAATGACAAAAGAAATATCATGAAAACTCCTAGATCGACATATATGATGATAAAAGAAATATCTTAACATAAATATCATTCTTAGACCTTATTACCATATGAATTCTTACAATGTGGACAAAATAGTAAGCAAGTATCACGCTTCGTTACAAGTATGAGAAACTTTAAGTTATATATTAAAAAAAATGCGTTAAACCAACATATAAACAAAAACACTTATCAAATATGTTTAAGATCATATTTGAATTTCTTGTATGTTTAGTCACATACAATTATCCTTAATACTCCGTATCAATATCAAAACAAAAAACACCCTCATCAAAAAACCTTATTTACTAGTTATATATAGAAGTTTTGGTTGAGATAAGTATTTAAAAGCAAGATAGTTTTGTCTGTGCGTTGCAATGGATGCAAAACATTCATTCTATAGTTACGAAAATTATATGTTTTTCCAATCAAAACTATTAAGAATTTAACAAAGAAATGTTGCAACAAGGTAAAAATATATAGTTTAAAGTCACTTTATTTTGCATACTTTTATTTTAGTGCTTACCAACGGATAAAACCTCACTATCCATCTAGTTTGATCTAATGGTGTGGATTAACATAAGATTAAATATGGAAACCTAAGTTAATTTTTTTTTTCCCTTTTTCTTTGTCTTTTTGTCTTTCTTATTATTCACTTTTTTTGTTTTTTTATTTTATTTTAATTCAAGTTTTTTTTTTATTCATTTTTTTTTCGCTTTCATATGTTTCCGTCTATTTTAATACGTTTTCTTCTGTTTTCATACGTTTTCGTCCGTTTTCATACGTTTTTGTCCGTTTTCTTACTTTTTCGCACGTTTTCATACGTTTTCGCTCGCTTTCATATGTTTTTATCCATTTTCATACGTTTTTGCCCGTTTTCATACGTTTTCGTCTATTTTCTTACGTTTTCATTCGTTTTCATACGTTTTCGTTCGTTTTCATACGTTTTCGTCCGTTTTCGTTCGTTTTAACACGTTTTCATCCGTTTTCTTTCGTTTTCGTCCATTTTTCATACGTTTTCGCTCGTTTTTAGACGTGTTTTTGCGCTCTCATACGTTTTCGTCCGTTTTCATACATATTCGTCCGTTTTCATCCGTTTTCTTACGCTTTCGTCCGTTTTCATACGTTTTTGTCCGTTTTCATACGTTTTCGTCATTTTTCTTACGTTTTCGCCCATTTACGTCCGTTTTCATACGTTTTCTTCTGTTTTCTTATGTTTTCGTTCGTTTTCATATGTTTTCGTACGTTTTCATACGTTTTCGTCCGTTGTCGTTCGTTTTAATACGTTTTCATCCGTTTTTTTTCGTTTTCATCCATTTTTCATACGTTTTCGTCCCTTTTCAGACGTGTTCGTCCGTTTTCATACACATTCATCCGTTTTTATCCGTTTTCTTATGCTTTCATCCATTTTCATACGTTTTCGTCCGTTTTCTTACGTTTTCATACGTTTTTATCCCTTTTTATCCTTTTTTTTTTTGTTTTAGTCCATTTTTCATACATTTTCGTCCTTTTTCATACATGTTTTTACGCTTTCATACGTTTTCGTTTGTTTTCATAAATATTCGTCCATTTTCTTACGTTTTCGTTCGTTTTTAAATGTATTTGGCCGTTTTCAGACATTTTCATACGCGCTTTCATACGTTTTCGTTTGTTTTCATAAATATTCGTCCATTTTCTTACGTTTTCGTTCGTTTTTAAATGTATTTGGCCGTTTTAAGACATTTTCATACGTTTCTGAATATCAAGTGAGATATTCAGAATATCACAAGTGAGATATTCAGAATATCAAAAGTAATATTCTGTGATATTCAAAATATCACAAGTGATATTCTGAGTACCACAAATGATATTCTGAATATCATAAGTGATATCCTGTGATATTCAGAATATCACACACAAGTGATAGAATATCACAAGTGATTTTTCTGAATATCACAAGTGATTTTCTGAATATCATAAGTGTTTTTCAACTAATGTTTTGTAACATGAAAATCACAAGTGATATTCAGAATATCACAAGTGATATTCATAAAATCACAAGTGATAGATATTCAGAAAATAACAAGTGATATTGATATTCAAAAAATCACAAGTGATATTCTGAATATCAATTGTGATATTCAAAAACGTATAAAAATGGACGAAAACGTAAGAAAACGGACGAATACGTATGAAAATGGACGAAAACATAAGAAAATCACAAGTTATATTATGAATATCACAAGTGATATTATGAATATCACTTGTAACATTCAAAAACATAAGAAAACAGATAAAAATGTAAGAAAATGGACGAATACGTATGAAAACGGACAAAAACATATGAAAGCGTAAAAACATGTGTGAAAATGGACAAAAACATATGAAAAATGGACGAAAAACGGATGAAAATGGACGAAAACGTATGAAAACAAACGAAAGCATTAGAAATCGGATGAAAACGTATGAAAATAGACAAAAATGGGCAAAAACGTAAGAAAACGGATGAAAATGCAAGAAAACGGACGAAAACAGACGAAAATGTATGAAAGCATAAAAACACGTTTGAAAACGGACGAAAACGTATGAAAAATGGACGAAAACGAAAGAAAACAGATGAAAACGTATTAAAACGGATGAAAGCGTATGAAAACGAACGAAAGCGTATGAAAACGAACGAAAACATAAGAAAACAGATGCAAACGGACGTAAACGGGCGAAAACGTATGAAAACGGACGAAAACTACAAAATCGGACGAAAACGTCTGAAAACAGACGAAAACATCTAAAAATGGACGAAAAAGTAAAAAACGAACGAAAACGGACAAAAACGTCAGAAAACGGACGAAAACGTATGAAAACGGACGAAAAATGACGAAAACAAACCAAAACTTTTGAAAAGAAACGAAAACGTAGAAAAACAATCGAAAACGTATGAAGCAGACGAAAACGTATGAAAACGGAAAAAAAAATGAATTAAAAAAAAGTGAATTAAAAAAAAGTGAATTAGAAAAAAAACCATAAATAAATAAATAATAATAATAATAATAATAATAAGAAAAAAAAAAGACAAGGACTTAGGTTTCCATATTTAATCTTAGGTTAATCCCCACCACTAGATTAAACTAGATGGATGGTGGGGATTTGTCCTTTGGTAAGCACCAAAATAAGAGTAAGCATTTGAACTTTTCTCATATAGTTTAATGGTTCGGTGCTAATAAGTTTACGAATCATTTTCATATTATTATCAAATTTAAGAGGTGTTTTTGTATATCATGGATGTTAAAATATACTTTTAATGAGCTTAGAGGCCATTTTAATTGTTAAACATAAGAAGATTTCTATTGGTATCTTTTTCTCTTTCTCGTAAAGTGTGAAAACGTAAGGAGATTAACGGTGTTTTTTTAAAAAAAATAAGGAAAGAACAAAAGTTTAAGTCTAGTAGTTTCTAAATCGGCAATTATTGATAGCGAAATTTTAAGCCTGTGTTTCGCTGTGGATTGTTTGAATTCGACATCTCTAAGATACGTCGAGAAACCAAAACCGAGGGGTATGCAAGTAATTAGCTATTATTGTATAAAGTAAATGCATAGCAATTGTTAGAGTAAATCGGCCCATTCATCAATACGGGAATAAAAAATGCTAAGTCATTATGAATTGATAGAAACAAGGTGTAGGAACCCGCCGCAACAAATCTGGAATGGCATCTCTATCTAACGGGTTTCATTTGAGAAAAACAAAGCTAATATATCTGAACCCGACCTCTACTTATTATACAACTTAAATACATTAAAGCAAAACAATGAGATCCTTTGCTGCTATATGATGAATGAATTTGTAGCAAGAGGACATAAAAAAATATAGCCTTTCTGCAAGCGTTAGTGAAATGGCAAGATCTCGTCCAAGTTGTCTTTTCACCTAACTAAATCACACATGTCCATATTGCCATCAATTGCCTACTGTTTCCAGCAAGATTGTCCCTCAGATAGTGAAAAACCAACTTCCTGAAACAATTGAATGTGCATATATAAGACACTAAATTACCTGCAAATAATCATGCATGCTCATAGCAGTGGCAGATAAATGCTTTTGCGGAGAATTGACCAGGCTTTGGGATAAAATGGGTATCCGAAAAAGGTTAGCTAAAGAAACGCGTAAAAAATGTTTCCATTTAAACTATTTATAGTATATTTTTCTCATTTGACCCGTTATAGAAAAAAATCAACTTGCCCATTGAACTTTCCAACTCTAACTTCATTCCTGTTGGCGAGGAACCTGTAAATTTACCGGTATTGAGCCTTTTACCAAACCCGCCCATACTGCCGCTGTTTCAGCCTTGAGCAAACCTGCTGAACTTTTTCGTAACCCGACAACCCACCAATTTTCCACGTCCAACCAAGTCGATCACCCGTGATTATTTTGTTGATTCCTTCTACTGCAGCCACAGTTGAGAACGCCCAACAACTCCCTGCACCATTTCAATGTTTTAACATTAGTAACAGCATATTTTACTTGTATTATTGTTACAAAATTTATTAAAAGTAACAATATATTAGCAAACAAAATGAGCTAAAAGCCTAAAACCATTGGTTTGATTCATAAGAAAATGCTCTCATAGGTAACAAATTTGGTCGAGTTTCGCTTGGTAGGTCTGATTTTTTATTTTATTTTATTTTTTTTTGGGTAAAGGGGATTACCCCGGTAAAATAATGGTGGGTCAGATTAACATAGCCCAAGTACGAACATGACCCGTTTAAACCCTTTTTTTCAAAATGGTTCGACGGGTTAAAAACAGGAGCTCACGCACGTTAAACATGTTAAATGGGTTGGCAGATCACTATAAGCCGAAAAGTTTCAAAATAAGCCACAAAAAGCGAGCTTATGAAACATAAGCCGAAAAGCCGAAAAAGTTTCAAAATAAACCACAAAAAGCAAGCTTACGAAACATAAGCCGAAAACCACATAAGCCATAAGCCCACTATATAATTCGAAGCAAACACCCCCTAACCTATCCCCAAAACACGACCTACTTAATAAACCGATTAAATGGATTCACTGCCCATTAAAACCTGTTTAAATCTGTTTAGTTGTATCATAATTTATTATAATTTAGTAACAAAATGCAAGCGTATGTTTGCTATAACCAACATAAAAAAAGCATTACATAAGTAAAAAAATTAAGATAGATTGAAAAAAAAAAGTTATATATACCGCAGCTTCTTTGATTTTTGATAGGAGTAACAACACCAGTTTCTCTCCAATAAACTTTTTGAGGCAACATATCATTACTCTTAACCATATAACGCTGACTAAACTCCCCTCGTTGCATTTTCTCAATCCTACGACTAACATCCCCCCTCATACCGAAATGCATACTCCTATACTCTTCATTCGTAAGATCAGCAAACCGGTTTAACCCGACCTTATAAGTCAAGTTACCTGAAGCACACACACACATATATATATATATATATATATATATATATATATATATATATATATATATATATATATATATATATATATATATATATATATATATAAGAAGAAGGTAAAGACATACCCTTTTTTTTCTGGTCCAAGCAACTCTTTGCTCTCTCCAATTGTCGGGGTAACTGAACACTCGTTTAGGACCTAAAAGGGGGCTGAATGTGAATAGACAAACTTACTCAAACCCGAACAAAATACGACAACACCTACTCTTAAAATCAAATAATACTCAAAAGTCAAAACTGATAATTTAATTAGGGAAGGTACCGTATTTACCTTTCTAAAATATAAACTGATAATTTACCTGTATGAGACCTTTAATGCGTCAAACATTGTGTTTTAATACCACAATCTTTGGATCGTCAGGATGCATGGACTGAAGCTCATCTCTAACAGAAGCATAGCTTGCGTTATGCACAGTTGATAATTGTACAGCAGAGACTCCTCTAACACCCCTATCGGCTCTCCCTAACACGACTCGTGAGTCTCCAGCATTAGCAACGTATACCAATCCGTTTCAAATAATACCCACCAAACAACATGTCCCTACGGACGCTATTTGGGGGCAGTATTGCCATTGTTCTCTTACAACAGAAAGAAATTCTTCTTCTGTTGCTAAAAAAGCCTTCTTGATAACATCAGCAGATATTTTTTGATCTTCAGTTGCAAATTCTGAATC
Organism: Artemisia tridentata subsp. tridentata; assembly: GCA_021014915.2. Lineage (NCBI taxonomy): Eukaryota > Viridiplantae > Streptophyta > Magnoliopsida > Asterales > Asteraceae > Artemisia > Artemisia tridentata. Next base: position 65,915,328 of record CP139506.1, read on the forward strand.
AAAATAAAGATCAAATTTTTTCTTAGACAGATTCTTAAAAGAGACCATAAATCCAAAATTTCTAATTCAGGGGGTGTTTGATTTGCTTATTTTAAACAGCTTATTAAAGAGGGTATTTATTTAGGTACTTATCCTCCTAGATGCTTATTTAAGTGCTTATCTGCTTATGTGATTCTAAGAGTTTGGGCAAAAATGCTTGTATACTCTAAATTAAGTTGATAAAAGCAAACACTTGAAGTCCTCATTTGTTCAAAAATTATAGCAGATAAGGATTGAAATAAACAATCCCAAGCACCTTAAATTTATAACTTTCGATGGATAAAAGATGATTAAAACAACATACTTAAGTACTTTATAAGATCATAAATAAATAAAATACATAAATCTGACAATGGAACCAACTTACTTTTAACATTAGCAAACAGCTTTTCATTAACGAATCTTGATGTCTCCGGTCCACCATGTCCATCATAGACGCCAATAAACGTCCCATAAGGTCCTGAACCCGACGAACTCAACGGCCCTGACTCAACTTGACTCTGATCCTCTAGCAAATTATTCGCTTGAATCACAGCCATTGAAAATTCACCACTTACATGAGCCCCTAAATCCTTATACCACAACAATCCATCCGTTCGCCCGATTTGATCACTCGATTTCCTTACACAACCTCCATCACCTTCTACTGATGCCTTCCAACATGGTTTGACCTCCCAAAAATTGAACTGCAAGTAGCCAATGAGAGATTATGAGTTAGAAGCATTCCATAGGTCTAAGGTATACCATATATGGACCCAACACTATTAGCAACTACAAACAAAACAAACCAAAACTGTGACTACAATTTTTACCTAGACATTTCATCGAACATTTGGTGTGCAACCAAACAAAAACCCAAGATTTTCATTAAAAAAAATAGTCTTTTTTTTTGTTAACCCTCAATCTCACTCACACTCTTCCTCACCAACAACAAACAACATAAAAAAATCACTAACTAATAGTTAACCAAAAAGAAATTAGAGTGAATTTTGTATATATGTATTGTTGGTCCACGAATTGTATGTGGATCTCTAAGTAGTCTTGAATACCTAGTAGATGGTTGGGATAAATCCAAACCAATCTAAGTGAGAAACCCTAGGCGATTGTTGATGTTAATGCGGAATCTTAACAAGAACAATGAAGAACACATACAGAGATATCACTAACTTCGTATATTGATTTAAATCACAATAGTGAACTCGTACAACTCACACGCTCAACTAACAATCTTTAGGGATCCTTTTATAACACAAGGAAACCCTAATACTAACCGACTAAGAAGATATTCACAAATCTTCTATAAAGATACTTACACGTTTTGTATCTTTTCCTAACTTATCTCTAACAGACTTTCCTAACTTCACGACCAGACTTAACATTATAAGTCAACCAGACTTAAACATACTACAAGACTTAACTTTGCATTACTAGACCTAATTACAAAGACATACCTAACTCTGACATACTACCAGACCTAAGTTGTCTTCTCTTGATTCGTATCATAATTCCCAACAATCCTCCCCTAACTTGATCTTCATGCTCCATGAACTTCAAGTTCTTCTAATTAAGCCTTCTAAGGATTGAATCTTGAACACTCTGAATTTTATTTAGGTCTTGATCCTTTCTAGCAGCTTGAATCTTGATAAGCTCTTCTGATATGGTCTTTGCAGCAACATTGACTATATGTACATCAAATTCATTTAAGTTCCAGACTATTCTCATCACTTCCAAATGTGTTACCATCTGTGAGAGGTGAATCATTGAAAATGTAATGGATTTGAAATCTCTTTACCAATAGCCATTACCACTGGAGTAGCCAATGTTTTGGTGTGTAAGACCATGGTACATTAATAACCATATGATTTTTAGCAAATCATCAGCTTATCAACGGATTTGTTAAGTCTTTACCAAAAGCCGTTTGCTTCTGGACTAGTCAATTCTTTGATGGAAAATCACCTCATCATGGTGAATTGATTACCATTTATGGTTTTCCACAGCCTTTACCACAAGCCATAACCTTGTGGGCTAGCCAACTCTTCACTTATTCTTAGATATGGTGAGTTGAATACCATACAATTTTTGGCAAATTGTCAGCCATAAACGGATTTGAGCAATCTTTACCTGTTAGCCGTTTGCTCAGGATTAGCCAATCCTTGTGTTGATGAGACAAGGTGGACTGATAACCTTTTGATGTGTTAGTGCAAAGCACCTCCACCAAGTGAGAAGTTCCAATAGTCTCACTCAACAACTTGTCAAAATTCTTTCAAACACCCTTAAGCTACATCCTTCAAAGACTGCCTCTTAATTAAATCCAATAACATCTCATATCCTTCATCCTTTTTACCAGTATACAACTTTTTGCTCATCATTTCCTTGCAAACACTTGATGATAAAGGATATTCCACTTCTGCAAGCATATAAATATCAACATTCTTTAATGAAACACAATGTACCTTGCAGATATGAAAGTATCTCCAGCTGACAATATTTTGCTCTTCAGGAAGTTTCCACACTATATCTGACTCAGTTGGTGGCTCAAACATCACCTTCAAATTACCCCAAAAGACTCTTTCAAATTCATCTTCAGGTGGATGATCTCCATATTTAATGTTTAGCAACTGATAAAGTTCTTGAAGATCCTCCCTATTCACATCATTTAGAATTCCAGCAAAATTCATATAAACAATGTCAGAATTATTCTCCCTTATAATTTGATATGCAGCTCTTTCACCAGTCATGATTAATTGATACTTGACAACCTTAGTTGGTTCCTTTGTGCTTTCAATAGTCCCCATGGTGGCTCCTTCAGATGAAGGTTCTTCCTCTAATTCCTCTTCAACAACCACTTTCTTGGATTTACTTTTTCTTTCCAAACCTTTTCTTCTTTGAAACACAATAGGCTTTATTACTTCAGCTTGCACTTCTTCTGATGACTTTCCAACTTCAGGTTGTATATCAATCATTTTATCAGGTTTAATGACCAGTTCAGTCTCTTTAGCCTTTCTACCCTGAAAACAATATTTCTGCACATCATCATAATTAATAGCTTTGTAACCTTGATCTCTCTCAAATGCCTTGAGATAAGCTACTTGAATTTCCTCATATGACTTCCCTTTCATCTGTTCCAAAGATAGATGCATTTGATTCTTAAGATACATCTTCATATCATGTTTCTTTTCTGCCATAGACATCTTCTTGGGAATCTTTGATTTCTTCTGAAGCCTGAACTTTTCTAAGAATCCATCCAATGTATCATCATTATTTCTTGCATTTATGAAGTCAGCTAACTGTTTGGCTCGTTCATCAGCAGTTAAACCTTCAATAGTTAGAAGCTCCTCATACTTTGCTCTCACTTCATCATCAACATTGAGCAGCTTTGTAAATTCATCAGATTCTTCAGCCAATTGTCTTGCATAAACTGCATCTAGCTTCTTTTGTCTTTCTTCTTCAGCAATATCTTGTGCCTTAATCCTCTCAATTTCAGCCTCAGATGCTAGTTCTTCTCTTGTTTTGCTCTTAGACTTCTTTGGCTTTGAAGTTTCATCCACAACCTGCTTTCCCTTTCTTAGTGCAGATTGTTGCTCTTCATTACCAGAACTAAGTTCATTACCAGACTTTCCTTCACCAGACTTTTCATCAGATATTGTCCCAAACTTTTCAATCTCTTCCTCAGTAGACAAAATTAACCTTCTTCTCTTCCTATCCTGTTTAATTTTGCCCATTGATTGAGCCGAAGTCTCTGCTACTTCCAGTGTCTCTGGACTGATGGTGGTGACATTGTCTTGAACTAGAGGTTCTTGAACTGGTGTTTGAAGAATATTTTCTTGTTCTTGTTCCAAATTCCTCCCCTGTTTGGAAGAATTTTCAGCTTCTCCCTCCTCATCATCAAAAGAAACACCCTTTTTCTTCATTGCCACTCCCATTTTCTTTACTTTTTGCACCAAAGTCACATAAGCTTTTCTGAGTGCCTTATTAGACTTTTCCAAAATGGCAATCTTCTTTTGCAGTTGAGGAACTATGATAAGAAGATTTTCCACAGTTATGGGAGCATGTTCCTCCTCCCTTGCAGGACTTGGAACATTTGGTTGTAAAGGTGAAGATTGTTGGATAGGTGTAGGTAATCTTTCAACAGATGGTGAGGGACCTGGTTGAGATGATGGAGTTGGGGTAGATGTAGGTGTAGCAGACCTAGATGATGCTTGGTCTTGTTCCTCATCAGGGTGCACTTGTGCAGCTCCAGAAGTACCTGCATTGTTAGTACCAAGCATAGCAGCAAGCAAAGGTCTGTGTGTCCCTTGAAAACCCCTTTTTATATTTGCAAAAAGTTTGGGAGTAAAGGCCACACTGATGTAAGGCACTTTATCTTTAGTTTCATAATTCAAGATCATTTGCAAAAATCGTGGATACATTAAAAAATTTGGGTCCTTAGCATTTTTCACCATTCCTTCAAAATTAGTTTTGAAAAGTTAAATTTCCTTCCAAGTGATAAACAGACCAATGCAGAAGCAATTCTGCTTCCAAATTGATCCCATCCACCACTCTTGGGACTTAAGCTCTGAAGTAAATGATGTACTAAAAACCTCCACTGAGGTGTAAAATGACTTTTCCAAAAGGTAAAACTTCCATCTGTGGGGTACCCAATGTTATTCAATCCCTCCAAAATATCATCACTAGGCAAATCAAATTCTCCTAAAGCATCATCCAATTGAAGACTTTCCCTAATGGAGGCTTCAGTAATGGTAAAACCATTTTTATCTATAATTGCCCTTAAACATGGTGTCCCATCATCAAGAGTCTCAGAGGTAACCGACCTCCAGAACTGCTTGACAAGGGACTGATAAATAGTAGGAGTATGAATTAATGAATAACAAATGTAAGAACCTTTTAGGAAATCCACAATCTCCTCGAAACCTGCACTTTGATCTGGCTTCTTCAAGAAACCAACTTGATTATGCTTGTCAACAAACTTGAGGTTAGCCATGGATGAGTTAATGATTTAGGTCTGGTTGATTGGAAGGGTAAGGTTTTGAAAATATTTGCGTAGAAACAAAGTCGTGAGTTCAAAATAAAGATGATTTAAATTTGGAAGCAAATAAAGAATAAAAGGAGATAAAATATATCAAATTTTAATCTTATATACTTCATAAATATCTCTTTTTACCGAAAATAGTGCAACGGTAATATTTTAGATAAATCTTTATTACTCTGACTAGATCTAACGGTCATAAATTTAACACTACCCGACCTAAAATGGTCAACCAGGCCGAATCATAAACTTACCAGACCTAACCAAAAGAGTGGACTTACACACTGAATATAGCGAATGCAAGGCTTTACATCATCTCATTCCAATCTTTTCTGCAAGAATTAGTTTAACAACAAGAAAAAGGAGACAAAAACTAATCTTTGCAAGACACACAAGCTACCAGATTTAACACTTAAGTTTACCCGATTAAAAAAAACTTGTAAAACTTGTACATTTGCCTCCCCTTAAATGTACATTACCTCCCCTTAAGTGTAAATCCTCTCTTTTTTTTAAACAAAGATACTTAACCAAAATAAGAACTGTGGTCAACTTTCCAAAAGTACAATTAATAACTCTTTGCCTGCAAGTATTAACCCATACACCAACCGAGCATTAAATGACATTAAACCTTGATTTTCCCAATAAAACCACCCATTGTTTTATCACAAAACCATCACAAACCAAAAGAAAAACCTTATAAACATAATGGATCCTTCCAACTCAGAAATCATAGAGATTTCATCCGAGTCTTCTTGGGATCCAAATGGCTCATCTTCTGATTCATCATCAGGAGGATGGGGTGGATACTTCCCACCAGGGTATTCTTCAATCACAAGAAACAAGACATTAAGAGAATCAACTCTGAAGCAGTGGCTAGCTGCTTATGATCTTACTGAAAAGGAACCTGACGATGAAGCACCAAAGACTTCAAAACCAATTCCCCCTTCTGATGTAGATGATAGAAGTGCTGAAGAAGAAGACCCCTCAAATGATGATGAAGTGACTTTTCCTTCGAAGGTTGTGCCATCCTTGAGAAGTGGTTCTATACCACGTCCACCACCAAGCAGTCTGATTCTTGGACTCCCATGCCCAAAAGCGTGGAATCATTTTGGTGGCAGAGGAGCCAAGAAGTCCATTCCTGACTTCATGAGCAAAGGGAAACAGAAAATGTAGGTGGTGGTGTTTGGCTGGTTTATGTTAAAGCTTTTGTCTTATGATGCATTGTAAATTGCATCCTTGAATGCAATCACTTGTTAATAAATAAAAAGCTCCATGGTTTTGTTGTTTTAATATTCCACATATGAATCACTTGCAATAGAGAAGAGTTAACAACTGCAAAAGAAAGTTAAGCACAATATACCAAAAACAAACATACTATGGAAAGTAGAAAACAAAATAACTACTGAAAATAAGAATAACCAAGAAGAATAGCAAGATTAAAACAAACAAATATACAAACTATACAAAGTTAAGAAAGAAAATCAGTTTTTCTTAACAACCCAGGCCTGAGTGGGCTTGAGTTCTTTCTGTGGAGCAACATACTTATAGGTTTTATATGAACTTGCTCCAGTGAAACCATGTTTGGACTTATAGGTAAATTCATTTTTAAATGGATTCCAGCCCAACAATCAGAGAGGTTATCAGCAGAACCCCCATTTGAATTTGTTTGTCTTCTTACAGGTGAATGAGTTTTATAAAAATTATTTCTTTGAAAATTTGCATTCACCTGTGGTTTTTGAAATGGTTGTTTGGGTCTCACATAGCCAGTGTTCACATTAGATCTCTCAGAGTTAACATAACCAGTATTCACATTAGGCCTCATAAAATTACCATTTTGCCTATTCACATTAAAGTCCCTGTAGCCAGACCTAAAATTTTGTCTACCAGAATTAACATAAGAGTTAGGTCTGGTAGAGTTATTGAGTTGGACAGATCTGGGAACAAACTGGTTGGCATGATTAATTCTACTAGCATTATTCCAAACTGGTTTATTTGAACCATGACCCATATTAACATTCATTCTCTTTTGCTCAGCCTCTCTCTTCATTCTCTTTTCATGGAAGTCACAATCTCTTATTAAATGACTCAAACTTCCACACACAAAGCATCTTTTAGGAGCATAAGTATAACTACTCCTACTTTCTCTGTGAACACTATTGCTTCTAGGTGACTCACTCATTTTAACAGATCCCCTAGTAGTTTTTATGTGATTGACACAACTAGGTTTGACTGTCTCAGCCTTTGGTTCAGCCACTACAGGTTTAGTAACAACATGTTCACACTTCTTAACAACCTTAGGTTCAGAATTCTCTTTTACCTCACTTTTTGACTCAGACTTAGAGTGATCAGAGGAACCATCAATGGATCCTTCAGAGTCATTGGATTGACAAGAAGAATACCTACTGGATTTTTCCTCTGAGGTGGTTGGTTCAGGCACTTGAGGACCTTTCTTACCATACACAAAGAGTGAATCATCCAACTCTTCTTTTTCAAGAGGAGTATAGTCATCACTCAAAGGTGGTGGTACTCCCTTAAAGTCACCAGTTTTAACAAACCTATTATACAAAGGCTTATCAGTATAGTCTTCTTCTTTATTCTTAAATATAGCCTTATTCTCATTTTCCTCATATCCTAAGCCACATTTTTTATTTGACTTAATTTGAGAATCCCAACACTTAAACAGGTTATTATTTGAATTGTTCCACTGATCTACCCTTTTTCTCAACTCATCCCTCTCCTTCTGAATTTTAAGGCCCAATTGTCTATACCTTTTAAGCTTTTCATCTTGTTCATATATTTTATTAGCTTGAAAGTATAGTTTTTCATTTAAAGCAGCATGTTGGTTTTGAAGGGTGACCTTTTGTGCCTCTAATGTTTTTACAGCATTTTTATGTGCTAATAGATTTACTTCTAGGTCACCTATTTGTTCTAACTGCTCATCACACAAAGCCTTAACATGATTATATGAGTCAGTGCATAATTTAGAGCATAATGATACCTCATTACCAATGGCCATGAGAGCATGATCAGACTCCTCATTCACTCTTGGATGCTCACCCCAGTTGACTCCTCTAGCTTCCATTGTCAGCAGGCTCATCTAATTCTTTTCCATCTTCCCATCATCATCTCTTTTCCCATCAACAGGCTTCTTCTCTGGACAATCTCTTGAAAAGTGTCCATGCTTGTGACAGTTGTAGCATTCAACTGTCCTCTTTGTGTATCCCACTGGTGATTTGTTGTTGAAGTTGATGGTCCTCCCATATTGCTTCTGAAATCGTTTGACCCTTAAAGCAACAATGGCTATGTGCCATTTTATGTCCATCTCCTCAACTTCAGCATCATTAATCTGTTCTAAGTCTTCACTAATAAAGCTTTCATCTTCCGTTTGGTTGGCAAAGAAAGAATGTATCACCTCATCAGTAAAACTTGAAGCAGACCTTTCACTTGAAGGAGTTTCATAGATACCAGACCTAACACTACCAGATTTAACCTTGTAAGTACTGCTTTTGTTTTGTGACACAAAAGCAACATTTGATGAACTGGTTGAAGCCTGAGTGTTGTTACCGATGTCCCTTTCAAACATCCTGAGATTATTGTATAGGTCATCAGGTGTCATTGAATCTACTTCCTCCTTAATCCTCATCGCCACAGATACATTGCCCCATTCTGATGGTAAAGATCTAAGGAACTTGTGGTTTGCATCCTCATTTGAAACTGCTGCACCATGAACTTCCAGTTGTGTTAACAGATGTTGAAATCTGTCATAGCCCTTCTCCAAACCTTCAGTCTTTGAAACACTGAATGTCTCAAATTGCTGTTTAAGAACAGCCTTTTGCATCTTCTTAGAGTTTGCATTGCCTCCAAATCGTTTCTTGATAGCCTCCCACATCTCCTTTGCATCAAGGATGCCATGAAACCTTTGTAGATGCTCTTTAGGAATAGCCATAAGAAGCAAGGTTTTGGCCTTCTTTTCCTTCTCCACAGCCCTAATCTCCTCAGCAGATACTGGTGGCATTATTCTGATCTGCCCATCATTCCCTTGTGAAATTCTTTTCTTAGAATTTCCCTTTTGAATAACCTTCCATACATCACTATCAATGTACTCCAGATAATGTTCCATCTCCATGGCCCATATATCATACTCTTCTCTTTTTAGTAATGGAAGTTTTATGTTTGAGATTGTGGTTGTGGAAGGGATGGGTTGTTGTTGTGTTTGGGAGTTACTGGTTTCAGTTTTTCCTTCATCTTCATGGTTTGATTTCTCATCCTCACTGTTATGGATTGAGAAAGTTTCAGTGTTAACAGGCTTATCGAATTCAGACATTGTGTAGGGTGATTTGAGTGAGAATTAGGTTTTTAAGATTAATTGTTCTTCGAATTCAGAGTCTCTCGCCTTGCTCTGATACCACTTGTTGGTCCACAAATTGTATGTGGATCTCTAAGTAGTCTTGAATACCTAGTAGATGGTTGGGATAAATCCAAACCAATCTAAGTGAGAAACCCTAGGCGATTGTTGATGTTAATGCGGAATCTTAACAAGAACAATGAAGAACACACACAGAGATATCACTAACTTCGTATATTGATTTAAATCACAATAGTGAACTCGTACAACTCACACGCTCAACTAACAATCTTTAGGGATCCTTTTATAACACAAGGAAACCCTAATACTAACCGACTAAGAAGATATTCACAAATCTTCTATAAAGATACTTACACGTTTTGTATCTTTTCCTAACTTATCTCTAACAGACTTTCCTAACTTCACGACCAGACTTAACATTATAAGTCAACCAGACTTAAACATACTACCAGACTTAACTTTGCATTACCAGACCTAATTACAAAGACAGACCTAACTCTGACATACTACCAGACCTAAGTTATCTTCTCTTGATTCGTATTATAATTCCCAACATGTATAAGCTGCAATACCTATTAAACCTAAAAGAAATCAGAGTGAATTTTGTATAAAGAATTTGGTACCTTTTCTTGTGTTTTTGGATTTTCTTTAGCAACCTAATTCGTCGCCCTCAGATATGGCGCGGTTCTTGAATCTTCTACAGAAAAGTTCTGGATTGTAACAAAAAAAAAAGAGGACCAAATAAAGATGAATAGATAATAAGCTACCTTTATTAACATCAAATAAGGCTTGCTGATGACCAACGAAAACATCGGGAAGGTGGAAGAGATAATGGGATTTGAGTCAGTGTAGATGCATCTGGAAAAGTAATGGCAAGAGGCGGTGAAGTTTATCTGAATATGTATATTATGCTAATACGCTACGCAAAGAAAAGAAAACCACATGGGCCGGACGTTGGTTACCAGGCCAGAAAAAATTTCGGGAGCCCAAAAGTTTTATTATTATTTTAAGAATCTGGGAAAGCGGGCCATTGAGAAATGGTATATAGATAGAACGAGTGGGACGACCCCGCCGCGTTGCGGTGGTGTTATTCATTATATTTCTAAGTACGTAGCGTTTACAAAAATTTATTATAGAGTGAAGATATTTTACAAAAAAAATATGTTACTTTTTACAATAACTAATACATTGTTTTAGGTAACGTACTGATGGAAGGAGCGAGTTCGCCTCAGGACTGAAACATGTCAGCAAGAGGCTCCCGGTAACGTCAGCGATTATTGCTTTCAAACAATAGCTGCAGGTGAAACACGCAATGGAGCACGTCAGTTATACTGATGATGTATGTTTTGCGGTCTGGTAGTAACTATTTGAAAACGTGTGAAGAGCATCTGTATTGTATTTTAACATATGGGGTTTGTACATGTAGTTTGCCACCAGTTTAGTCCCAGGTTCTTAACAATGCCAATGTGGTCGGCCGTCTTCAATTTTGTTGTTGCAGGTCTTGCATCTATTGAAATACCAACCTTTGTCTTCTTCGATCGTCATTATCACTGTGTCAGTGGTAAACCTTTGTTGTTGATGTTTATTGCTGCCAATTAGTGATGAAAACATCGTAAAAGTTCCAATAAAATGTAGAAATGCCATACCATTTAAGTTTTCAGGGTTGATCTCCAGTAGTGCGGCTATTGATATCGCTTCTTGAGCTGCGGGTTCTTGCTGTGGCTGCTGATGTGTTATTACTAATGGTAGTGATATGGCTGGGCCAAGAAGTTTATTGTACCTATATTGTAACATTTATGATCATGTATTGCCTCATAACTTTGGTTATTGTAGTTTGTATATATATATATATATATATATATATATATATATATATATATATATATATATATATATATATATATATATTATATCACGTGCTTATACTCCACGTATGTGGTCTGCTCCGGGCAGCTTCGGACTTAGGTAATAAATATGTGGCTGGTGTTGCAGATAGTTGTATGATCCCTGTTTGTCAATTAGTACATACTTATTTTTCAGAAGGAAATATTTTAGGTGTTTGTGTTTTTGCAAAGTTTCGTACCTCCATATCTTTTAACCAAATATGAGCTCACCGCTATGATCATTGGCTGTTCCAAGTCCATTGCAATTTGTAGTTCAAATGTTGTAGCCATTTCATTCCAAAGGCTTAGAGAAACAGTATTTCCACTACAAAGAGTGTCTGTTTAGTATGCGTGTGTAATATTTATAGAACTTAAGAATGTTGTGTCTGTAAGAAATCATACTTGAGATTTTGAATCTCCAGGTTCTTTCTGAGTATTCGGTTTGTTGTTGGACCTCCAAATTCTTTGATCCTACCCACGTTACGGACAATGCCTATGTAGTCTGTACATGGTTCCAAATGTTATGAAAAATATTCGTATAAATAGGTTTTGTGTTTAGAGAAATATATCTGTTACTCTGTTAGGACAGAATTACAGGCGTCTGCGCAGGTGCCATGCAGCAAACCTAAAATAATCATTCGGGAATCCCTCACCTTGGCAAGGAGTAACTCCTGTGTATTTTCCAAAGAAGAGGGTAACGTTGTTTTCCAAGGTGCGTTGCCATTTGTCGGTACGGTTGCAGCTAAACCCTTGGTTCCTGAAACATGAATTAACCTGCAGGTTGATGTCAAATTATCTCATGTCGCGGACCTCAACGTTTGCCTGCATGGCATTGCCCTGTATAAACGGGACATCAGATAAAGGATATGCTATAGCCGTTTGTTTCTTAATTATTGGAGAAAATAAATCAGCTTACACGTTTTTCTGATAGGATAAGGCATAGTCTTGTTGGGTTTGGATCAGGCACATTTCGTGATGTACACTTCCCATAAAATTTGACCTCCAGAATGGTTTGCGTTAGTTGGGTCGATGTCCGTGATATCTACAACAGTTGAGTCGGTTACAACCAGTTTGCCTTTGTCTTTTATCTCGGCTGCTGGGCCAGTGTCTGTTGTGATTGGGTATCTTACATCCTTTGAGGTGACTTCTTTTTGCTTCTAATCAGCCATTATTCTGCAAAATGTGACAATTTCGGAAAACTCTGGTCAAACAACTCGATATGTTATTTTTGTGACAGTGAGTCATATGATGTAATTTGGAACATGACAGTGTTTCCTGAAATGAGGGGCGCCTAAATAGTGACACTGACTTGTATGCAGCTTACGGATAGCTAATTTGTCTAACAGATTAAACGACGTTTGCATATAATGTACAGGTAACAGATAAAAGAGGGATGTAGGCTAATAAGTGAATGCAGGGTTATCGATAATGAACTGCAACCTATGGCGACTTCTGAAAGTAACTAACTACATATTTTCTAAATGGACCGCAAGTATCTGTACTGTATTTGTTAACTGATAAACCTCTCTTTTTTCCACCTTGCTTGTTACACCTCTTTGTATTTGAGAACTTTTAAACACTCAATTGTCCTTTCGATTTTGAATTTCAATTCCTTTGCCTGGTCTTAAGGCATGGATATGAATCCTACAAAACACAGTATCCCAACATCATCGTAATATAATCGTAAATCCATGTAGTAAAAAAGCTATCATGTATTAAAACTAAATAATATAAAGAACAGAAAATGCCTACCTTGATTCGCAACCTGCACCCTTGCACACTTTAGACTTAGCAACGCCCGGTTCCATTTGCATGATTTTACCCGGATTCAGACATTAACCATCGGCCGACAGATTTATTCGTTAAAATACCTGTAGCCAATGATACCAAAGTAGATTTATATTTGATGATAGATGATTTGGGTACGACAGCAGGCTTGAATAATGTACTATTTGACACACCCGCAACCCAAAAAACCAAAAAGAAAACGGGAAATTTTTTTTAGAAGATATCCAAAAACGAACATGTATCTATTGGTTAAGATACCTGTAGCCAATGAGTGAACGCGCGTGTTAGTCTGATGCGAGTAACAGGACCGAATGTGATCTGATTCATTTATACCTGCGAAAATAATAGAATGGTAAAGGCTATTCAGACATAAACCATGTTCTCGATTTGAACATTTATTCATAATTCATAAAAGAATGTTTCTTACCATGGTCTCGACTTCAGCTTTTTAATCTTTCCTAGAAGGCTTTCAACCACACAACGGTTTGATCCTGTGCAGTCCAAAAAACTTAGTTATCAGCGTGACTAACAGCAGCATGAGTATTTGTTTTGGTTTTACTTTTGTTCGTCGTCACCGTCGTTCGTAACACTTACCTTGCTCAATCGTAACTCTTCGAAACTCACCGCTACGATATTGTCCAAATCAAATTTGTTCCCCACAGGACATGTATGGGGTAGTGATTAAAGCTTTGTAAATTTCTATGAGTATCTATAAACTTCACTTTCACACAAAAAAGAAAAAAAAATGTCTTTTGATAAGCAATTTTTTTATTATGACCTGTTTGATATGTCAGTATAGGAAAATTCCATTCCAAATAATCAAAACGTAGCAACCAAAACCCAAAATTTTATTTATATAAATATGAAATTAATACACATAAATTAAGTCCAAAAAGCCTACCTGATGATTGTTCGAAGACGCCGACGCTGATCCATTCTTTCAAAAAATTCGCGACAAGTGAGCACTCGTTCAAGACCTGAAAGGGGGGTGGATGTCAGTAGACAAAGTTAGTCAAACACGAACCAAATACAACAGCTGTTCTTAAAATCCAAGAAAACTCAAAAGTGAAAACCACTAGTACAAAAATGGGTTTTAGTCACACATGTTGTTTTTTGAACGGCCACACAGTAACTTTTTTATGTGACTAAATGTACCAGAATAAAATAAACAGCCACACTTGATCCGACTTGTGTGACCATTTCGCCTTTCCAATTGAGGCTACAGTCACACATTTGAATATTTTCGTGACTAGAAGTATCTTGTAATTTTTTTTTTGATTATTTAGTCACATATAATTTGGGACGTGTGATGGATACAAATAAGTTTAAAACATTAGTCACACTGTATATATACATATGTGACAAATATATGTCACACAATTGAAAAGTGTGACCAAAATCCATATATGGTCACATGAAGTAATTGTATATGTGGCTAAATCATATACTCAAGTTTGTCACACATTACTATTATTTAATGTGTTAAATTTATATGTAATATATGTCCCGCACTTAGTTTTCCCAAACTAAAATTTCCCCTTTATCTTTTCACAAGCCCCGCCTAAATTTTTCCCCGAAATCAAATTGCCCTCCTTCCCAAATATTTCATTGACCTGCCCTGTTTTACAATACTCCATCCCAAATAAACTAGATCTGGTATTCTTCTATCTCCTCAACATTCGCACCAAGACCACAGCTCGCACCAACACCTTGCTAATTTGTATGTTTGTATTTGAGGGTTTTTGTTAGACCGCCAACACCACACTCTCCTCACCTTAGATATATTTTACTTGTCGACACGATTCTTTTTGTTAAGAATGCTTTGGAGAATAGTCTTCCCTTTTCAGGCAAGTCTATAGGGATAATTATCGTGATACTACTATTCTGATGTAATTTCTTATTATTCTGTTAATCAATCGATGTGGTTGACATTTTACTTGTATATCATGCTTTATCTTGCAGTTCTTAGAAAAATAAGTATATAACGAAAAATTATATTTTATGTCCGGTGGTTTAAGCTTAGATGCCAAAATCCTTAGCTGTTTGGTCCTCTTTTCATGATCTACTGGCTTATAAACGTTATTCTATATAAAATATAGTGTGTATGAGTGTATCTATTTTGATTGGGTAGAGTGGTGTTCTGTAGGTCTCTTGTATGTTTTGCTTTCATATGAGTGACGTTTTCCTTTTATGATGTATGCAGCCAATAGCATTTGCTGATTTTTTTGTAGCAGATATATTGACCTCAATGTCAAAGGTATGTATCTGATTGTTAATGATATATTGCAACATGATTCAGTCTTTGACTTTAAACCCATTTCTTTAATAAATATAACAAGTATGTCCAATAGTATGTGCACAAAATGTGGATGCATCAAATGCTCTCGTGTGATGTTTATGTTTGTCAAATTAGCTGAAGTCCAAGGACGAGATAACTGCTATATTCAGAGAGTTGGATGTTGGAGGGTGGGAATATGTTTTAAGAAAACTTAGCATTTTTAGTTATGTTATGTACAATACTATGGGAGAAGTTTAATGTGTATGTACAGCACAATCCTGCATCTCTTTATGTGTTTCTAATGAATTATTTGTGGCCAGAATTGTGAAAATTGCTGATACTTATTAATCTTTATTTCAGTATTTAGTTTGCCTTTACATGTTTTTAGCTGATTCCCTTTATTTTACCTGTTATTATGCAGACCAGTAATGCTTAAGAAGTTTGAGAGCAGGGTTATGGTCATCCAATACAAGTCTCACAGTGATGAAGAGGTTATGTTTTTTCAGCACGTGACACTGGTGATAAACAATTAAACGTTATGTCACTTCTTCAGTGGTTCGGTTGATGTTGCATCATTGAAATCTGGATTGTATCCGATTTTAGCTTCTGCATAAACATAGGATTTACTTGATTTTTAATTGCATTTGTAGGTATTTTCTAGGATCAGATCACTAGTACAAAAGCCCGATGCCCTGCAAAGTGGGGTCAGTGCTACTGATGCTGCAAGGATACTCAGAATTGCTCCAGGTATGGCCAAGGAGCATCTGCTTGCTGCTGAGAGCAAAGGTACGTGATAGGACCCGCATAATATTTAAATTAACGCGGCCCTAACAGTAGGGTTTGAAAATTGTTATTGTTCACTGGTTGTTGGTATGATAGATTGCGTAACGTATCTTGATTAAGCAGGTAAGAAAAAATTAAAAGATTTGCTGCATCAAAGTGATAATCGGACATGTGCTGATTGTGGTGCGCCCGATCCTAAATGGGCGTAAGTTCTAACAACCTCAAAGTGATAATCGGACATGTGTTATTGTTCACATATAAAGCAATAGAGAAAAAGGATCAAAATGAGCAAAAAAAAAGTGGCTTCTATACTGGGCAGGTAATCATTGCTGTTAACACTGTTATATATACATACACCACACGTCATAGGTGGTGAATCTCTTATTCTAGCTAAATGCGTAATAGGTTTCATCAGTACTTTAGGTTTTAACTATCTGGATGAATTCATTCAAGTTTCGGTTTATTTATACTGCACGGGATCTTTTGTGAATCGTTAGCTTATTATATTAGGAAGTGGATTGCATGAAATTGGGTTATGAAATTCTTAAAACTTGTATAAGAGTCTCTGTATCAAGGGATCTTTTGTAGACAAATGTGCAAGGGATCTTTTGTAGACAGTTGTTACGGTATTGATTATTTCATGGTCATTGTTTCATTTTTCAATTCCTTTTTATCATCTTACTGTTCAATCATAGAGTCAAATGTTGAAACCTGTCATAACAGAACTGAGCTACGGATTTGAGATATTATCAGCATAAATATTACGAGTATTTTACTTTGATATTAATGTGTTCTGCTGTGCTCATTACAGGATGCCAACAATATTGACAGTGAGATGTTTGAATGGACTCAAAGACCTTGCTCTCCCGAGCTTTGTGCTAGTCCTGTGAAAATGCAGGTATTATACTTTGTATATTGTTTTAGCAAGCCAAAAATAAAAGCTATTTCTTCTCGTGTGTCACACCCCTCTTTCCTAATAATCACACAATTTAATTTGGAATTGTGTTACAGGACAAAATTGGAGAATCAAATAGAAAACCATTGGCACATGGGTTCCCAAAATTGGAGAATCAAATAGACAACCATTGGCGATCTTGAGACCAAACTCTCCTCTTCGTGCAGCGTTAAATCTGTTTGTGCAAGGTACGTTTTATGCTCATCAGATGTCCCACTTTATGAAATTGGAATTTAATAGCATGTGTTTATATTGGATTTACTTATCTATGTAAACATTAAGTTCACGACCCATATGAATCAGTTGTGCTATATGATTTTTCGTAAACAGATTGCACCCATTTTCATGTATTAAATATCCTTTTTCTTTTACAGCTGAAGTTAGCTAAATTCCCATTGTTGATGACAATGACTCGTTGTTGGATGTTTACTCTCGAAGGTAAATTTATCTTTGTGTATCCTTATCAAGTCCAAGCATAGTGTTCACGTAGTTTAACAATTAACATCGTTATTACCATGCTGGTTTTTGTCTGACAGCGATATTACTGCTTTGGCAAAGGACAAAATTTATACACACATTAACCTCGAAGAAATGACTATTCATCAGGCAAGTATCGTTTTCTCCATCAATTTACCCTTTTTATATCAAGTCAAGTATGAAAAGTTAATCCGGATGAAGCAATTTCGACCCATTCACTTATTAGTCAATCTGGGATAGGTAAATTTTCTGAAAAAAAAAGTGTCAAATGGGTCCGGAGTTGCCCAAAGTCTATGATAATACTATGGACAAAAAGTGTTTTGCAAGAATTACCCGGTTTGACCCACTATACAACCCCCCACCTCTAGCTGAATCATACCTTCATCTACAGTTACTTACATACGTGCTCTTAACATATCTGGTCATAAAGAATAGTAGGAGTAACAATCCTGTTAGCGACAACTTAGGGGCTAGCAACACATTAGCAAACACAAGAAATCAATTCTTCAGCAGGGTGTATTTATGAAGAGAAAATCTTGATCATTAATTGATATGCAGCTTAAGATGAGTGTGATAAAGCATATGTCTCGCACGAGTTCATTGAGCTTTTTATGAGAGTCGCGGCTACCGTGTAATCTAGGGTGATTGTAACGCTTTTTTTGATATTTATTTATTTTCCTTTTTTTTTTGGTCAGAAAATCTAGCAGGCAGGAAAGTATCTATATAAAGTTATAACCCGAAGGTTGATGAAGACTGAATTAGATTGTTTTAAAAAGAACACAAGTTTACTGGAGCTGATGGTTTGAATTGGCCGCGGTATACTGAAAGTAAGTCTGACTGGTCCCATTTATTTATAGTTCTACCGGCTTTCAGTGTATGTGGTTAAGTATAGATGGTTCTTTTTGCAGCTTCTGAGTGAGGAGGTTTTTGATTTCTCAAGGGGTGACTCGAGAAAGACTTGCTAAAGCTCATATCGTTGGTAATTTATAATCACCACCCACAAAAGAATTCTTTGTAGTTACCATATATTGGAATATCGGATCAACGAGTTCCAGGTGAAGCTGGGTTGGCCGAGGAACAAGTTAGGGATCTTGGAGCTGCATCCCAGGCTACATACATACACATAAAAAATTATGGACTGAAGCAGGAAGATCAGATAGATCTTGCATTCATATAGTTAGTACTACTTAGTGTGTTAGTTACAACTGTTAGTACTGCTAGTGTATTAGTTACAACTGTTAGTTATAAGTTAGTACTGTTGGTTCATATAGTTAGTACTGCTTATATGATATGTATTATTGGTTCTGTTATATACATTCCAATTTTATTGTATTTGAATTTGTTTTGATATATATTGATTTCTTAAATGTGACTAAAAGATGTATATAGTCACACTTATTAACACTTTTGGTCACTGTTTGTTTAATTCGTTATGTGACTAAATATTACAAAAGGCCACATAAAAAAAATTCATGTGGCAATTGGATAATCAATAGTCACACAAAATACAAATTTCTTCACTTTAAACAGCATATGGTCACACTTATTAACACTTTTTGTCACTTTATGCTTAATTGTATGTGACTAAATACCCAAAACAAACATGCTTTGTGTGACTAAATATTACAAAAGGCCACACACAAAAAAAATCATGTGGCCATTGGATGATCAATAGTCACACAAAATATACATTTCTTCACTTTAAAGAGCATATGGTCACACTTATTAACACTTTTGGCCACTTTTTGCTTAATTGTATGTGACTAAATACCCAAAACAAACATGTTTTGTGTGACTAAATATTACAAAAGGCCACACAAACATAAAATTCAAGTGACCATTCGATAAACAATAGTCACACAAAATACACATTTCTTCACTTTAAACAACATATGGTCACACTTATTCACACTTTTGGCCACTGTGTTTTAAATTGTATGTGACTAACTCCAAAAAAACAACACACGTTGTGTGACTAAATCATCACAAACGTCACATTTATTATATATTCATGTGACTATAAAGTGTTTACGGTCACACAAAAATGATTAATCCAACAAAACTTGTGCCTAATTTGTCACACATATTCGGGTTTTGGTCACTCTTTTTCAATGAAAACGGTCACAAACTAAACAATGTGACCATATAGCACCTATAGTGGCGCGACTTTTTGTCACACTCCCAAAAAAAGGTATGTGACTATATGCATATCGTCACACATTTTTTGTATGACCAAAGCCCAGTTTTGTACTAGTGAACTGAGAATTTAATTAGGGTTTTGACAACTTCAAGTTTACCTCCATTTCTACTAAAGCTCCATTTTCCAGTGTAGCAGTTTCTTTTTCAACAACGGTGAACCCTTGCACATTTTCAGAAGCCTTTATTGAGTATATTATACATATTCGAACCGCACACTCAATCCAATATGCATACACATATCTATATCAAATTAAAGTAACTAAATCAACAACAATAATAACAATAAAAACCATAAAAATTATACCTTTGATCGACATGAGCAACAACAGACCTTCTACCAACCAACCACAATAGTGAAACCGCTGAACAATAAAACCCTAACACGAAGATTTTATCCTGGTGGGTTTCATGGGTTCCTGGGATCTGGAACTGAATCGTTTGTGATAAGAATGAGAGAGGCGGTGACATATACTCTAATATTTTTTGGATGAATAATTTTTTCAATGATGTATAGAAATAAATAAAATAGCAGTTATTCAAAACAATACAAAGTGGCAGCAATACACACTCACGTCTTGAATAACTGCTGGAGCGAACATTGTAACAGCGTAACCCAGCATACGGAAGACAATGATCGCAAACGAAATTTAAATAACCCATACCTTTCATCTCGGATGTAACAGACCGTTATTGTATTGCTTTGAAAAATAGTAACAGACCGTTATTGTGATGCCGGAGCAAACATTGTTGAGCAACAACAACTCTCTTTTTCAAAGTCTTTTTTGCCTATGAGTTTAATTAAGCGATCCCACAAACCCTTATTACATCCTAAATCACCACTTCAACCATACCGTGACGGCGTAACCCACCATACGGAAGACATTGATTGCAAACGAAATTTAAATAACCCATACCTCCCATCTCGGATGTAGATGATAATCTTTTGTTGCTGATAGAAATTCTCTTATTGTTCATAAAGGGTTCTGCCACGCAAAATCATTAAAAGCAATTAGCAAATAAATAAATAAATAAATAAAACAATGAATGAAACATAAAGTAGATACAAACCAATTTTAGAGATTAAGAATAACTGTTAGTACCCGGCGGAGTCGACCGACTCCATAAATCACCTGCAAAATTTTAGCATAAAAAACAATAACAATTTTGCATCGTGCTAAATAAAAACATGAGATTCTGAATTCATTTTTTTGCAATACATGAAATTAACGATCCTGGAAACATAGTTTGAGGAGATAATTTAAGGAGATTCATGAAACATAAAAAGGCGGTGGTTATATCGTTCTCGTATCTAGGGTGGACCTCGTCTTCTTCTTCGTCAAGCAAGTCTTATTGATGTTCACTGAAACATAATCCGTATACTTATATACCCAAAAATTTGATATTCTTCTTACATCTCCATCGTATAATGAAAATAAAAGTGACAAAAAAAGGTAGATGCACAGTAAACCCAAAAAGGAAAAGAAACAGACAAATGTAACGTAACCCAATGGCAGAAAACGAAAACGATACCTGGAAACGGAGATCAGATCTACTTTCAGTCGGTGTGGTTGGTGGTTATGTCATCAACTTTATCCTTATCTCACCTTCTGAGTATAACATATGCGGACCAACACAACAACATTAGGCCTGCAGTGGGCTAACAAAACGGGCTACGCGTATACTATATTTTATTTGAAGGTATAATATTATATTGGAGCCGACAATGCTCTTTAGTATATATAGATAATTAGCTAGTACATCATGACGTCCATATTTGAAAATAATACATACATACTACAAACATTGTTTGTGTAACACCCCGTGCCGCTTTAACCAAAAAATTAGAACTTTTTACGCGAAAACGCTTGACTTTCATGGACATTCTGATAATCTTTTGACAACTGACAAAAATCTATAAACATTCATCCCTTGAGACAATTTTTAAATGAAAGTACATTCAATTACCTTCAAAACGACGGGTGGCACGACCCGTAACGACTTACGATTTAAAAGATATGTTCTTTTGAACAAATATGCAAATTCTGAAAGTCACTGCCCAACCGCCAATATGCAAATTCTAGGAATATGCAAATTTCAGCAATATGCAAATTTCAGCAACTTACTCTAATTTCCGGAAAAACCAATTTTCGAGACTCGAAACTTAATGAAACTTTCCAGAATTCATTATCACATCATAAACATCATTTTCATTCAATAACATCACCCGTTTGACCACCCGAACTAGTACTTTACAAATTAGCCACTTTAGACCCATTTTGACCCATTTTCACCATAACCCACTTATAGCACTTCCATTTTACAACAAACTTGGCAACTTCATTAACTTATCATAACAATCATGTTCCAAAGATGCTTGACCTGTTTACCACCCAAAATGGGTACTTTTACACATAATCCAAACATCCCTTTAACTTTTACTAAAAACACATAAAACATACTTTGACACATCATTAGGCCACCAAATCATTAGGACTGCATTATCATACATTTTGACACTTGACTTAACTTTAAAAATCAATAAAAGACCAACGGGGGTACAAACTTCATACTTGAGCTCGGTATTCTACCTAAGCTCCTAGCACATATCAAACCTTCTATCCTCCACATTAGTAAACCTTTATCCTTAGCTCAAGCTTACCATTTTCGTCACATACAACCTACAAAACATTAAACACTTAAACCGTAAACACGAATGCTTAGTAAGTAAAACGATAATAACATACAATTATACTTCAATCCACATAAGCATCATATACATAAAACACTTACTTCATGGCTTCCTACTCAAGTCTCATCTAGCACATAACATCAACATATTCCATAACATCAACTCATCACATAAGCCATTTTATGGCATCACATAAGCATATTCCAAGTCCATATACTTGACATACAACATACATAACACATATGTTAGAAATCCATATAACACATGTTACCATCATTTTACTTACCTTAATCCAAGCTAAACAATATCAAAGATCATCATCATCATCACAATCTTCCATCATCAACATCATCCTTTACAATATACCAAAACTTATGGGAAGATCATTACTAAGGAAGACTATTAACACTTGATCTTCACCTTCTTCTTCTTAGATCATCATTTAGCTTTTCCCTCTCTTTTTCTCCTCACTAAGAACCGGACATAGCAACCTTATCTAATAATGGAGGGAATTGTCTAGAATATCCTGGATAAGGATAGTTAGGTGACAACTTTGGCCAATTGGCAAGAATGGCCCCTCAAGTCTCATTCTTTCTATTTCAACCACATACATAACTTAATACTTTTGGTCTATTGCAACTTTAACCCTTGAAGTCTATTTCCTTTCTATTCTTGCCACATAATACTTTCCATAGCTATACAATACATACTTTGACTATCACTTGACTAACGGGTTGACTATAACTTTACATTTATTGATTAGCCAATCACATAAGGCCTTAATCCATTTCATCTAGGGTGGGGTCCCAATACCCGGGAAACGGGTCTAACAATTCTACCCCCCTTATATAGATTTCGTTCCCGAAATCTCCTGTCTATCACTATCCAAAACCAATTCACGACATATACATGTCCTTATTCTCATGCTTTCTAAGCCATTACCTTGCATCGATCTAGGTGATCTTGCAAATTCTAAACCCACTATACATAACCATGGCTCATAATCCACTAACAACACACTTCTCATTACAAACTTATTCAAAATTTCCAACAATGACGACCTGTCATCCGGAAACATATGCCATTTTGACTTTATATAAGTCAAACTTCGACACTATATCCGCGTCATATGCCCATGCACTAACATGACATAACATCATATACCGGCCAAAATCGCATCCCACATAATACCAAAACATATCAAAATAAAAAACCGGCAACTTATTTCAAAATATACAAAGTACCATACAAACGACACCTTTCAAAATTCTTTCACACGCATCACTTAAGCAATCTTTCACATCAAATCTTGGGAATGCTCACCAATTAACTTTTCAACTTACTGCACAATTCATTTTAGATGTCTATCTTAAGGTTTCACACATGACCTTAACACTGCTACCAGTTCTATTCATATCTGTCTTTTCTTATGACGTCTAACATTTTTTTTTTAATTTTCACTTTCTCATATCACAATCCGTACTCACGTCATATCGGCTACACATAAGTCCACTCATTTATAACTCTTTATTTACATAAAAAGGCGTCCCAATCTATGTAAGTAAGGAATTATAAACTTATGGTTCGGCGATTTACAATTCTTCATTTAAATGAAAAGGCGTCCCAATCCATTTAAATCAAGAAACCATAAACTATCCTACTTATGCGCTTCCGACACAACAATTATACTTATTTTACTTTCCATATTTTCTAGCCTTGGATCCAATCTCACTAACTTTCCATCCATGCCATAAAGGCAAGCTAGGCTATTCCGAAGGATACCATACTATAACACATAGCCATCCCGAAGGATACCATACTATAACACATGGCCATCCCGAAGGATAACATACTATATCACATGGCCATTCCGAAGGATACCATACTATAACACATGGCCATCCCGAAGGATACCATACTATATCACATGGCCATCCCAAAGGATACCATACTATAACACATGGCCATCTCGAAGGATACCATACTATATCACATGGCCATCCCGAAGGATACCATACTATATCACATGGCCATCCCAAAGGATACCATACTATATAACATGGCCATCCCGAAGGATACCATACTAGAGCATTGGATCCATAACTATATCTGTCTTATCATCTTTTCTCATTTTATCTTTCATGCACTTCTATCATTAGGCACACACTATCATTTATTCAATTTTCATTGCCTTACGTAATCTCAACATTCACTATCATGCTTACTATCATCTAGACAAGTTTCTATATAACACTTGTTGATTTATTATCTTTGCATTTTCATAATGCAACTTATCATTCATCCGTCAATCCCAAGTTGACTCATACACTCACTATGTGCCATATTTATTTTAGACAAGTTCTGATTAATGCTTGTCCATTACGATTTACACATTTTCTACGTGTTCTTACAACACACTTTTACTAATACCCGTCAACCCCTTGTTGACCATATTCTCAACTTATACTATCACTTCATTTAGTCTGTTCAACTTTTACGCATATAAACCTTACATGGGTTTATTCTATCACACTCACATAAATCTCATCATACACATTCCAATAAATATTGACATGATTATATTCATGTTCTACAATTCTTTCTAGCACACTTCAAGTCACTTATGACTTCTAGCGCAATCTATATCTCATTCATCACTTCTACTCATCACGCTTAACCATCTATTACTAGTGCGTTTAACTTATCATGTTTTATATGATACATGACCTCATCTCATCTTAACCATACACTTTTACTTTTTCATTTTATTTAGCATATAAGAACTCATGCTTCAATCATATATTCATTCATTCCAAAACGACAATCACAACCAAACTCAACACGTCCTTCTAAGCATCAAGCTATAATAATACTTCATTATTCATTTTTATTACTTATCTCAAGCTCTCTAAGCGTTTATGCTTTTTCAAACAATTATCATGCTTCTTAAATTATTTAACATAACAATGTGTTCTCTCAACTTCCTTTCGACACTAAGTCTTCACATAACATGCATTCCAACGCATCTATCTCAACTCATACACTTCACTATGCAATCGTGCTCTCAAGCACACCACATAAAACTTAGACGTATCTTAAACTACCATAGACTTAACATCACATAAGCAATCATATCATAACACTTAACACTTATCCGACAAGTGTTAAAACATTCAAAATCAAATCAAAATCAACTCACTTAGTCTATGGCTCATACATCGCATTGCACAAGCAATCTATGTCTAAGCATTAACATTTTGGATTAACTACAAGCACTGGCCTACCTTATAACTAAGGCATCATAACACTTTAATTTACTTACTAACCCATCTCTAATACCACTTAGCATTGCTACTCGCATTCCAACACCAAAACTCTATCATACCTTCACATAATCGCAATACAATCACTGGCACCAACCGAGGTGCACGGCTAACTAATCATCAAGCATGTCAAGTCCTACACGGACTTATATCTCATACACCTAAATACTATTACACACACACATCACCTATCATCAATAGGCTCCACTAACATAAAACATAATCAGTCTAACACATAGCAATTACTTTCCGCGCGACTAACACTTACGTCTAACGCTTCTACGAGTGGTTTAAGTCTAGGCAATCCTAAAGAAAACCTAATTCACTTAAACCGAAGCTCTGATACCAATTTGTAACACCCCGTGCCCGCTTTAACCAAAAACTTAGAACTTTTTACGCGGAAACGCTTGACTTTCATGGACATTCTGATACTCTTTTGACAACTGACAAAAATCTATAAATAATCAGCCCTTGTGACTATTTTTAAATGAAATTTAACTCAATTACCTTCAAAACAACGGGTGGCACGACCCGTAACGACTTACGGTTTAAAAGATATGATTTTTCGAACAAATATGCAAATTCTGAAAATCACTGCCCAACCGCCAATATGCAAATTCTAGGAATATGCAAATTTCATCAATTTGCAAATTTTAGCAACTTACTCTAATTTCCGGAAAAACCAATTTTCAAGACTCGAAACTTAATGAAACTTTCCAGAATTCATTATCACATCATAAACATCATTTTCATTCAATAACATCACCCGTTTGACCACCCGGACTAGTACTTTACAAATTAGCCACTTTAGACCCATTTTGACCCATTTTCACCATAACCCACTTATACCACTTCTATTTTACAACAAACTTAGCCAACTTTATTAACTTATCATAACAAACATGTTCCAAAGACGCTTAACCCGTTTACCACCCAAAATGGGTACTTTTACACATAATCCAAACATCCCTTTAACTTTTACTAAAAACACATACTCCCTCCATCCCATATTAAGTGTCCACTTTCCAAATGCACAAAGTTTTAGGAAAATCCACTAACTACACTCTCCACCAATCAAATATCACTATTACCCACTAAAGTCTCTTCTCATTGGTTGAAAATATTCCCTGGACACTTAATTTGGGACATCCCAAGATTCCATTATGGACACTTAATATGGGACGGAGGTAGTAAAACATACTTTGACACATCATTAGGCCACCAAATCATTAGGACTTCATTATCATACATTTTGACACTTGACTTAACTTTATAAATCAATAAAAGACCAACGGGGGTACAAACTTCATACTTGAGCTCGGTACTCTACTTAAGCTCCTAGCACATATCAAACCTTCTATCCTCCACATTAGTAAACCTTTATCCTTAGCTCAAGCTTACCATTTTCTTCACATACAACCTACAAAACATTAAACACTTAAACCGTAAGAACGAATGCTTAGTAAGTAAAACGATAATAACATACAATTATACTTCAATCCACATAAGCATCATATACATAAAACACTTACTTCATGGCTTCCTACTCAAGTCTCATCTAGCACATAACATCAACATATTCCATAACATCAACTCATCACATAAGCCATTTTATGACATCACATAAGCATATTCCAAGTCCATATACTTGACATACAACATAAATAACACATATGTTAGAAATGTATATAACACATGTTACCATCATTTTACTTACCTTAATCCAAGCTAGACAATATCAAAGATCATCATCATCATCACAATCTTCCATCATCAACATCATCCTTTACAATATACCAAAACTTATGGGAAGATCATTACTAAGGAAGACTATTAACACTTGATCTTCACCTTCTTCTTCTTAGATCATCATTTAGCTTTTCCCCCTCTTTTTCTCCTCACTAAGAACCGGACATAGCAACCTTATCTAATAATGGAGGGAATTGTCTAGAATATCCTGTATAAGGATAGTTAGGTGACAACTTTGGCCAATTGGCAAGAATGGCCCCTCAAGTCTCATTCTTTCTATTTCAACCACATACATAACTTAATACTTTTGGTCTATTGCAACTTTAACCCTTGAAGTCTATTTCCTTTCTATTCTTGCCACATAATACTTTCCATAGCTATACAATACATACTTTGACTATCACTTGACTAACGGGTTGACTATAACTTTACATTTATTGATTAGCCAATCACATAAGGCCTTAATCCATTTTCATCTAGGTTGGGGTCCCAATACCCGGGAAACGGGTCAAACAGTTTGAATCATTGATGCACGGTGGTTCAACCAAATCATAAGCTTTCACATGCAAGCAGTCATAAAAGACCTTGTTCATGATATTCATTTCTGCGCAGCATTGAAAATAAGCAGATAAGCACTCGAAAATGACCCAACATCTGCTTGAGCAGTCTTCTGATTCCTTGTAGCAGCTTAGAAACAACTTTCTTTAAAACTACATAACATCAGCTTTGTTCCCATTTTACTTGCCCTGTTAATCAAGCATTTAAGTGAGTTGTGGTTAAATATTGCAGTAATCGACGGTTTTCCTCTTATTCTAGAAAAAACTTATCTTTTGATTTTTAAAAATAATGTGAATGATTTCTCCCTCTATTTATTGTCTTCTTTTAGTTGTCTATGTATTTCAACAGAAAAGAAAAGATGAGTGGCCAAAAACTATAAGTTTTTGATAAAAATTAGTTGGATTCAAGAATTGGAGGTTGAGGTGTATAGATATTTACGATGCTTATAATAATGTTATGCGAAAGCGAGTGAGCGTTTGGTGAAATCGAGCAATGTGCCAATTATTTGCACATAGTAAGACAACAGATAATACGTCCAATAATAAGAAGGGGGATAGCCTAAATGAATAATGAAAGGTCACATGTAAGTTTTGAAAGCAAGTTGCATACATGAAACCATATGCTCAGTTTTACATATAAATTTGAGTATGAACTCATGGCTAACTAATCATTAGTTTTATAGTATTAATCTATATATCAATTTTCAAATTCGTTTAACAGAACATTGTAAGATGTAGAGAATGAAGATTACCTTTCGCGAGAGTAGAAGTCAACTATATGGTTAATTGGTTATGCGCGCAAAAAACATTATGTGTAAGCCACTGTAAGAAGCATTCTCAACTTATATGTGCCGATCTTAACACCCTTTTCAACGCACAATATAGTTGTCACCACATAAATTATTTGTACAGTTTCTAAAAGCTGCAATCCATTTGCAAATCAAATTACCAGTTAGGAAGTTCATCTCAAGAAGTTCATCTATGAATTTGCAAATAGCTTGCAGTGGCAACATCCGTAGCTAAATCAATTACCAAGGCTTAGGTCTGTTCTTCATACTCGCCACCGGAATCCAGAAGTTGGATAATCTCGTGCATTGTTGCCACTGCAGAATCAAAAAGTATTTGTTTAGTATACTATTTCTATTCAAAACTAATAATCTTACATATATAGCTTTCTTCTCTAAGATAAATATTAGACAAAAACTAAAAACAAACAGGAATTGGTTAACCGTAATTAAACATGAATTCATCAGTGGATTAGTAATTAAAAATCAGTACCTCCGAGAATAGTAAGAGACGTTGAGGAAGAAAGTCTGTTAATGAGCAGACCATCAGTGTCTAAAATATATACATAGCTTTATTCGTTAATGCCGGAGACTACAAACCGTGTGATCAGACTTCCACCAGTCACTGATGAGTACAGTGAATTCCTCAAATGGTTTTAGATATGGGACAAAAATGACGGCCATTGCTCAGATATTAAGTGCTCCAAAATCACCAGCAGCTCTATGCATTTTGGTTGAAGGGAAGTAAGAGTATGATCCTATATGATCTTTCATTTGCATTTGGTAAGTCCATTTTGTGTTTGGTGGACCATTGAAGTGACACGTGGTTAAATATTGCAATGGTTTAAAAGGGCACATCTGTTTGCTTTCATTACACCATTAATTCCTAATTCTTTTTCATTAACTTTGAAGTATAGATGTGTGTGTATGCGACAGTTCAGTTATGAAAGCGTCAGCATAGCACGCCATGAGTTTGTGTGTTGAATATTAGTGGGAGATCAACATTCCTTTTGTTGTTTCAAATACACAATAAGTCTTTGAATATGCATAATCTTAATCCATAACTAAATTATTCATATTGGGTAAAGTGGACTCTCACTTTTCCCTAAAGCCCACATATAGACCGAAAATTGATAATAAAGTAGATAGGTAGAAAAGGTATAGAAACCTGTCTATGCTTTCAACGCAGCAAAACACTGATGCACAAACCATGATTTTAGCATGCAGAATAAATCCAGCAATCTCAAGTATGCTTATTATAGCAACCAAAACCTAATATCCAAAATTATAAAATCAGCGATTACATCTGTTGGAGTTTTTATATCATAACACTTATATATAAACATGTAAACATCAAAGCATGCAGCGGAATAAAAAATCTAATACTTGTAATTAATTTACCAAAATAAAAGAATATGCGTACCTTTGATTTCTAGCAAAACAAGAAATCAATTATCCAATAACTAGTTAAACCCTAAATTAGGGTTTAGGAAACTCGACTAATACTTAGTCGTATGGGTAAAAGAACACAAGCAAAAGTATGCTTGTACTTCGTTCTTGTACACACGTATTACTAACGTTTCAATGAGAAAAGCTAGGTTCTTGATCACAATAGATTAACCAAACACCTTTGTTAAACTCAAGGTCACTCGTAAATCCCTTACTTGGGGTTTCACTCGTTGACCAAAGGAAGAAGAGAAGAAGTTTGGCCTTCTATTGAATCAAGTGTACCAAGGGATGAATACATAGGGATGTATTTATACCCTTATGGTTGAGATCAAGTTTACAAAGGTTTTCGATGTGGGATTCCATTGTTTGGCCATAAACAAGCCCAAAAGAGGATTTCTAGAACCTTCTCTTGTCTTGTTTCATTTTCTTCGTATCCCGTTGACATTTACCGACCGTTAGTCAATTCCATTAATTACCTAACGCTCTTCAGTCGTTTATTTTGAATTTAATAATTAAACATAACTTATTATATTAATTATTAAAACATTGAAACTCATACGTAAAGTGTACAATCCCGAAGTCTCGTGTTCGAATCCGGTCATACGTATATTAATTTATATCCATAAACTTAACAACATCACTATATTGGTTAGTCCTTATAGTAGAGCTTCCATAAAGGAAATTAGGTAAACGAATAGAGACTGTGATGTCTATACCATAGAATACGCGGCATATGCAAATTCAGATGCACCAAAGTTAATACCATCGAAAACAGACGATAATGCATTGATTGGTTGAGCTGCTGCTACAAACTGATACAAAAAGAGACTGGATTATTAGAATTAGCTTTTAGGAATGCAAAGAAAATATGAATAAGACGTAGGACACCAACAGCTTTTGTAAACAGTGTTACTCCAAATTCTAAAAGAACTCAGAAGCTTTTACATACATATTGCTTTGTCGAAAGCAGTGTACGCAAGTTTCCTTCTTTGCCATCCTGTGTACGGAGGGTTTTGCTTCTATCACCGTCATTGAAATATCAGTGGTTAAGGATCGATCTTGTACACGAAAATAAAATAGAACAATGGTCATAAATATGATACTGATTGCCACGAAACAATGCAAGCTAAACCTTATATAGCCATTAGATTTAAATAAATCATTATTTAGGCCAAGTCTAACACACCACTGTTTCTATCAATGCCAGTGCCAAAAAGTTCAACATTGACACATTTTAAAACATTGTGTAGCATAACAATAAAGGGAATCAACATTGTGAAATTCAAATATTGAAGAAATAGGGAAACTACTCACGTTACTTGCCTCATATATATCCATCGTGACCGAGTCTTCGAACACCATGTTCCTACTTCATTTAAAATAAATTATGTCAAAAGAAAAAAACGAGTATGAGTAACAAATTTTTAACCGAAACCATGTTTCACTTGATTTGGAAATAAGAGAGATTGCCCACCTGCATTTTTTTGTATCATTCTGCAGTAAAGATTGCGTAAAGCTGGGCCAAATCATAAAAATGCAAGATAATCCTTAGACATTACTACTAAAAAAAGGCGCGCCCACGTTTCTGATCCAAACACAATGGCCAAAAAATTCCATTTCATGTGTGTTCTCATAATGTAGCATTCATGTGACATTCAAAACAGTTTTTTTGTACATACCATTCGAAATTCTTTCGACATTTTTTGCAGCAATGCATAGGCTCAGATATACAAATTCACCACCATTATAAAACTTTCGCTATAGCTGCAACCACATCTCTAGTGTGGCTGCCACGCCAAAATACGGAGTTAAGTAAAATGTGATGATCATCATTGCCTTAATGGTCATATTTTAAAAATCCACATGAAAAAATACAGGTGCGGTTACATACGGGACATCACCGATCTGTTTGCCAAAGCTTCAGGAAAGTCTCAGTTATAAAAGGTCACATATTATTCGATCCTTACAATAGTGACAAGTAGGGGTCAGGTTTGCGGATAAAAGAGCATCCGACCCGCCATGGCCCCGCCAAGATACGGGTCACTTCCACCCACCATAAGCAGCCATATGCTCACAATCACCCTCTAAGAAAACAACAAAACTAATCAACCAATCCCAGAAACCCCTAAACTTTTTAACAAAAAAGCTAATACCAACCCCATAAGCAGCCATAAGCTAATACCAACCCTCAATATGTTTTAACCCGCCCATATAATCAACAATCTGGCATTGTTATCAGTTCATGATATGAGGCTCAGATTGATTTGTAATCTAAAAAATCATATACATCCGACTTGGCTGCAAACCTAATAGTTTGCCCCGCCAAGACACGGAGATTCACACCTTTAATCGAACCCGTTTAAATTCATCATTGCCTCAAACTCCCGCCATGGCTGTAACCACATTGGTAGTGTGGCTGCCCCGCCAAGATACAGGCGTAAGTAAAATGTGGACCGAAAAGAAACCCAACTTTTCGATGCCTTTTGCAACCGAGAAGCCGCCAAAATCAATTCATTATATAAACTATACATGTACCGGGATAAATATTGGCCAACAAAATGGCCCATACTTCTTTGGGTCGTCCATACCCGAACATTTGGTTATTGCTACCATAATAAAAAATCTGTCATTGATTTTCAGTTCACGATATGAGGCTCAGCTTGATTAGTATTCTTAAAAAGCGGATACATCCGGCATGGCTGCAAACCTAATAGTTTGCCCCACCAAGACACAGAGATTCACGGCTTTAATCGAACCCATTCAAATTCATCATTGCCTCAAATTCCCGCCATGGCTGTAACCAAATTTGGAGTATGGCTGCCCCGCCAAGATACGGGTGTAAGTAAAATGTGGACCAAAAAGATAAGTTAAGTCTGCTTATTGGACTTTTGGTGAAACTGTTATGCATTTCAGGGACTAACAGGTAAAAAAGGTAAATGTATTTTTGGATTATTTTGTGTTTGTTCTACTCTTGCAGAGACTCAAAGTGTCAAGAGGAGAAGGTTTAGGAGCAAAGTGAAGATAGTCAAACTTCGATGCCCTAATGAGTCAAGGCTATAAATAGAATATGATAGTGATATTTTGTTATCTTTTCCATCTCTGTTTCTCTCTCTAAAAGTTTGTAACTGTGTGAATCGTATAAACAACTCTTTCTCAGTGAGTTGTGTGATCTTGATTCTTTCTTTTGAATTGTATTGAACTCAAAACCAATTATCACATTTGAAGTGATAGACTGATGTTGTGAATAAAAGATTGTAGGGAGGTTGGTTGTATGAAATTAAATCTGTTTAGATCTTTGTTTTATAAAATTTCACGGTTACGTACTTAATATGACATTAAATTTGGATTATAACTCGGATATCACTGAAATTGTTTTATAGTTACTTGTATAAATTTAATCATTCTTTAAATCATTATTTCATTTTTTGAGTTCGACTAGTTGAATCGACAAACTACCAACCTTCTTGACACGATTAACAGATGGGTCGTGTTTGAGTAGAGGTTATACCAACCCGCCAAAAGTTGATAACCTATCCAACCAGTTTCATACGATGTTAATTTTTGACCTATTAAACTCATATGAATTTATGGTATTCATTATTCTCTGTTTGATATTTTGCTTTACCAAACCGAGATATCAAATACCATAACATAATAATAATCTCAATTTATGTGAGTCATATACATCACACTACATATACAAGTATAATTTCTTTTCTTTACCCGATGTGGGATTCAAAGTTTTAAACAATCACTAAATAAAGCAAATACTTAGCCATTTAACATTTTAAAATACATTTTTATAACGTGAATAGTCCCTAAAACTTTATTTCCAAGTTTCATAACATGACTTATTTAAGGCCCAATGGGGCAGTATGCTAGCCCCACAACAAGCCCACTAGTTTCCAAGTTAAGAGCCAATAAAGTAGAGGATAAAATCCATGGGCGGCTCTAGGGGTAGCCGGGGAGGCCAACCGGCTAGGGCCCGTTTTACGCGAGGGCCCATTTAAAAAAAAAAATCCTATATATATATATATATATATATATATATATATATATATATATATATATATATATATATATATGTATTTTTTTAAATAGGTATTAAACATTTAAACTTGGGCCCAATTAAATTCCAATCTTATAACTAAACCTATAACCCATAATAAATTTATAAGCCCAATAAAGGGTCTAAGGGGCACATTTTTTAACAGCTCGGATAGGGCCCGCAAATCCTCAGAGACGCCCGTCATAAAATCTTAGAGATTTTTACCCATATAATTAGGGGTGTTCATCGGTTCGGTTCTCGGTTAATTGGTTTATTCGGTTCGGGTTGTTCGGTTAAAAAAAAATTTTGGGTCATAACCGAAAACCGAACCGAACCGAAAATATTTGTGACCGAACCGAACCGAGAACCGAACCGAAGTTCGGTTCGGTTATGGGTCAAAACCGAAAACCGAAATTTTGAACTTGAATATTGAACAACATTTATATTTGCTCTAATATTGAACCATAACAGTCTTGCATACACATATTGATATGTATGTCAAATGATTAAACCTAGAGAATAGAACATACATCATCCAGATACATAAACTTTCCTAAGAAATAACTAATCATAGCACATGACCCCATGACGGTATGCCAAAATATATGCAAAACGACATACCTAGACAAGTTTTAACATCTATTTAACATAAAATACCCTAACATCATATGACCTAGGGTTAGTCAAGTTATATTTTTTTAATTAATATATAAAAAATATTAAATATTAATTATAATTCGGTTTTCGGTTCGGTTCGGTTGTCAATATGCTAAACCCATAACCGAACCATAAACCGATTAAAATGTTCGGTTCGGTTCGGTTTGGTTTTTACCAATTCGGTTCGGTTAAGAATTCGGTTCGGTTATTTTCGGTTCGGTTCGGTTTCGGTTTTCGGTTACTGCAGATATTGTTGGATTATATGAATCATAAAACTATAAACATATAAAAACATCACAAAGCACGCAGCGAAAGATCTACAAGAACATGTAATTAATTAAAACTAAATAGACACGTACCTTTTGCAATTACCAAGAACAAGTATGAACCCTAAATAAATATAGGGTATGTCGATCCAAACACAAGGGAAAAACACTAGTTAAAATAAACTAGTCACTCGTTCTTGTACACACGTGATGATAGCGTTTCAGTAGGAAAAGCTAGGTTCAAGAATCACAAACAACCAAACACTTTAATGCTATTAGCTTGAGCCGAATTTCCTAGTGGAAATAAAAATGTCGACTAGCTTCTAGCAAGAGGGAGAAAGAAGAGAAGTTTGGCAATTAGGGATTCCAGATTAGTAAAACCCTAAACACAATGAATTGTATTTATAGGCTATCCCTAGGGCACCAAACTTGCTCCCTACTCTTCCTCAAAACCGGCCAACCCAACCCAAGTTGGATTCCCAGCCGATCCAACCCACTCTTGTGGTTCTAGATCCTTCTTTTCACTTTTAGTCCTTTAACGGTCGTTATCTCTAACACCGTTAAGTACTAACTGTCGTTAAGTGCTTGTTTGTGAAATGAATAAATAAAATACATAAATATATTTAATTTATTCATACTATTGAAACTCTCACGCATCGTGTGCAATCCCGAGTCTCGGGTTCGAAACCGGACATACGTATATTAAAAGTTAAACATTAAACTCTAACAGCTCCCACTTGGATAACTATTAATATAGTAATGACATGGGCTAGTCTAGCTTAACAGATCCCAATGCCCCCAGCTCGATCCGAGTATGGTTTTCCTGGAAAAACCACGTGATGAATTAAATCATCATACTTATCCTTTTGTTACTAATACCGCGTTAATTTGGATATGGATCTTGTCATTCCACAATTAACAGTAGTTTCTCGTTTATACATAATTGAACAAGATTACCAAAACATCTGAACGTCTTCCAGATAGACTTTGGGCGTGCGCACGCAAACATCTTGTTAATCACACGAGTGGCCAAGCAGTATTAAACTTCAACACAAAGTTGAAGGAACAAATCCTTTATTGACTGCGAGCATAACCCTTGAACTTTGCATCACTTCTGAAAATAGCCCTTATAACTACCTTTTACGGATAGCGGTAGACTATCTCACAGAAAATGAGCTACATCCTCGGCAATTATCTGGCATCTCAAGTCAGAGGATAAATATTCATGATATACTTAATGACTATGATCCATAAAGTATAATCATGTAGTTGGGATAAGTCCTATATTCAATTTATCCAATATTGAATATCATGTGACATTGGTGTCTTAACCTTACAGTACATTCTACCAATCCTCACATTTGTCTTAGTTCAATAATATTCCCATATTATTAATTGACAATGGACTATTTAGAATAAATAAATTTATTCACGGATTTAAACATGCAAATATATGACACAAATATTAATAATGATAATAAACGTTATCCGCACTTTATTTCATTAAAATAATAATTGTTTACACGTCCCTATCAAAATACTAATCCAACAGATTTACATGAAACTATCTGCTAAACGAAGACCAATACCCTGAGCATGACGATTAAACGTCTCCTTAGGTAATGCCTTCGTGAAAGGATCAGCCAGATTGTCATCTGTGTGAACTTTGAGTACTTTTATTTCACCATCATCGACTTGTTCTCGAACATAGTGAAGTTTCCTTTTAAAGTGTCTGGCGCCTTTCATAACTCCAGGTTCATTGGTGAATGTAATTGCAGCAGAGTTGTCGCAATATACATTTATAGGTAATTCTATTGAAGGCATCACTCCAAGATCCTTAATGAATTTCCTTATCCAAACAGCTTCTTTTTCCGCCTCTGATGCAGCAATGTACTCGGCTTCTGTAGCAGACATGGCCGTTATACTCTGCTTCTTACTGCTCCAGTTTACTACTCCTCCATTGATGACAAAAACATAACCCGTCTGAGACTTCGTATCATCTTTATCAGTCTGAAAGGGCGCATCGCAGAAACCTGTAACATTCAGTTCTGCGTCTGGATTTCCCCCGAAAACAAGAAACATATCTTTAGTATTCCTTAAATACTTAAGAATGTTCTTAACAGCATGCCAGTGATCTTTCCCTGGATTCTGCTGATAACGACTGGTCAAATTTTGAGCGAATGCCACATCTGGCCTTGTGCATCTAACTGCATACATGATAGATCCTACTGCCGAAGCATACGGAACTTTCTTCATGTATGCCACCTCTTCAGGTGTAGAAGCACACATTTTGCTGCATAAGCCGTGTTCCACTTGCATGGGCAAATATCCCTTCTTGGAATTTTGCATATTGAATCTCTTCAATATTTTATCCATGTAAGCACTTTGGCTTAATCCGATTAACCGTTTAGATCTGTCTCTATAGATCTTGATTCCAAGGATATACGCTGCATCTCCTAAATCCTTCATGGCAAAGCAATTACCAAGATAATCCTTAACTTCATTAAGGCTTGGTATATCATTTCCCATGATTAATATGTCATCGACATATAGGACAAGAAAAGTAGTGTTACTCCCACTAACTTTGTGGTATACACATGGCTCATCGAAATTTTGAGTAAATCCAAACTTCTTGATTTCCTCATCAAATTTCTTATTCCATTGCCTGGATGCTTGCTTCAATCCATAAATGGATCTTTGAAGTTTGCATACACGCTCAGGAAATTGTGGATTCACAAACCCCTCAGGTTGCGCCATATAGATATCTTCATCTAGGCGACCATTCAGAAAGGCGGTTTTGACATCCATTTGCCAAATCTCGTAGTCATAGTAGGCAGCTATGGCTATAAGAATCCTAATAGCTCTAATGTCGGCCACAGGAGAAAATGTCTCCTCATAGTCAACACCATATGTTTGGGTAAAGCCCTTGGCCACCAAACGAGCTTTATAGGTGTGTACGTTGCCATCCATGTCAGTCTTTTTCTTGAAGAGCCACTTACACCCAACTACCTTAGCATTGGGTGGAAGGTCTACTTCAATCCAGACTTTATTGTCTTTCATGGATTGCATTTCCCCATCCATGGCTACTTGCCATTTGTCCTTTTCAGGGCTATTAATGGCAGCCTTATAACTAGTTGGCTCATCAATGTGATCCAATAGTGTAGATTCCTCATCCTCTATGTTTAAACATAGACGGTCAGGAGCCTTTGCAGATCTTGAAGATCTACGGATGGGTACCACTTCTACTTCAGGTGGAGGACCTAAACTTTCAGGTTCCACAGGAAGTGTGTTAGTGCCTTCAGAAGGTGACGTATCTTCATGATCATTTTCAAGATCATATACTCTCCCACTGATTTCTTGAGATATTAGATTATCTTCAAGAAAATCACCGTACCTAGCCACGATGACCTTATTTTCAGGTGGGAAGTAAAAGTAGTAACCCTTCGTTTCCTTAGGGTATCCTACGAAGATACACTTAACAGATATTTGTTGGAGTTTATCAGGTGAGTCACGTTTAACAAACGCCTCACAACCCCAGACCTTTAAGTAAGAAAAGTTGGGAGCTTTTCCAGTCCATACTTCATATGGAGTCTTATCAACCTTCTTAGTTGGAATCCTATTCAACACGTGAACAGCCGTTTCAAGAGCATAATCCCAAAAGGATAAGGGAAGAGTTGTAAGATTAAACATGGATCGTACCATATCTAACAAAGTACGATTTCTCCTTTCAGATACACCATTTTGTTGTGGCGTATAAGGAGAAGTGAGTTGTTGCACAATGCCACACTCACCCAGATAATCCTTAAACTCTTAGCTTAAGTACTCACCACCACGATCGGATCGAAGTGCCTTAATCTTCTTTCCGAGTTGTAATTATACTTCATTTTTAAAGACCTTGAATATCTCAAAGACTTCATGTTTATGTTTAAGTAAATAAACATAACCATAACGACTATAGTCATCCTTAAAGGTCAAGAAGTAGACAGCACCGCATTTAGACACATGTCTAAGTGGACCACACACATCCGTGTGTATCAATCCAAGTAGATCCGAAGCCTTCTCCATATTGCTATGGAAAGGTTTCTTTGTCATCTTTCCAGATATGCAAGATTCGCATTTATCAACTGAATCATCATTGATATTTTTCAAAAGCCCATCGTGTTGCAGCTTTTGCATGCGATTCTTGCCTATGTGGGCAAGACGGCAGTGCCATAAATAAGACGAGTCCAAGTTAGACTTGACTCTCTTATTCCCGATGCTATACATTGAATTATTCCTATTGGATACATGGTTTTCCATGTCAATTTCAAACACACCATTTAATGAAATAGCATTAAAGTAAAAAACATAATTTAGAGAAACAGAAATTCCATTATCATTAAACGTATGCTTAAAACCCAAATCCAATAACAAAGAAACTGAAACGACACCTCTAACAATGGAAGGTGCGTAATGACAATTGTTCAAAACTAATATTAAACCAGAAGGTAAAACTAGCTCAAAAGTCCCTATGGCTTCTACTGCTGCACGTATTCCATTTCCCACGTACAAGTAGCATTCCCCATAGTTCAGCTTCTTTGCTCCTCTAAGCCCCTGCGATGTATTACAAATTTGAGTACCACATCCTGTATCATATATCCAGGCATTTTGCTTACGAGGAAAAGAAAATAATTCAACCATAAAAATACCTGAAGTGCTGGCGCCCTGCCCAGCCTTGGCATTCTTATTTTTGCGACACTCCTCAAGCAATAATGGACAGTCACGCTTCCAGTGTCCAGGAGTATGGCAGTGGTGACAAGCAGCCACATCCTTTTTGGGATAATCCTTCTTGGGAGGAGGATTCTGCTTCTTTGGCTTTTGCTGATAGGTCACAATCTGCTTGCCCTTGTCAGCGTTGCCCTTTCCTTTCTTGTTCACATGTTTCGGTTTACCGGGCTTAGCTACTCTACCACCTCTTATTGCCATAATAGCAGGTGTAGGAGCTTTCTTTGTAAGTGCCTTCTCATGCTCAATAAGCATTGCATGCAATTCAGAAAATGTCTTCCCCTTGCAATGCATGTTAAAGTTGCGCACAAATTCACCATATAATTCCTCATTGAGGGATTTGTTGATAAGGCCAACTTTAACGTCTTCCACAAACCCGCAATTAAGTGCATCTAGTTGGTCAAGATAACCTTTCACTTTAAGTGCATGATCACTTACGGGTGTGGTCACATCCTGCTTGCACTTGCCCAAGTTGTCAAGTACATCATACAATTCAGCCATAGGAGATTTCTGAAACATACGTGTCATTTCATCAATCATGTTTTTTCGGGCCATATTTCTCAAACTGTTTTACCAGTTGATCATCCATCCCCGATAGCATGAGACAAGCCGCATCATTGTGCTTGTCATAGGCTTCATTGAACTCCCTAAGTATTTCATTAGGCGAGTTTGCAGGAGGAGCTTCAGGAAGGTCCACAGTAAGACATTCTGAACGTTTGGCAATTCTAAGAACAAGCCTTAGATTTCGATACCAAGCGTTAAAATTCTTAGTCCCAGTCAGTTTTTCCTTTTCAAGCATCATCTTGAAACAGGAAGTTAAGTTTGACGAGTTTCCGGGTTGGGCCATTTCTACAGAAAAAAAGTTCAAAAGTTAGTACTTTCGATAATAAAACATTTCATGAAAATTAAACACCCATTGGTTAAAAACCATTTAATTTTCACTGAAAACTAGGATCCTAATTGACGCCGTTTCATTACATCAGCTTTGGCTACTAGCAATGAAAGTGATCAACAAGGTACGGGATCACCCAATTGCCAATGTCAAATTGCAATTCCTAGAAATCTTGGGACTTACATTATATTGCCAACATCAGTTGCAAAATGTAAGCATGTTTCATCCCCAATTCTTTATGCCTTGGCGCCGTTTCATTACATCAGCTTTGGCTGCTAGTAATGAAAGTGCCCAATTAAGTTAACCAACTTAAGAAACTGTAAATTGACGTCAGTTTATTGCATTCAGCTTTGGCTGCTAGCAATAAAGTACTCAATTTTACCCTTAGATGACCACCCTTTGAATATCAACATTCAGCTTTGGCTGCTAGTGATGTAGGATGAAACCTTAGGTGTTTCTTTTTGTAGTTGGGTGACATATAACTTAAATTTAAAGGGTAATAAATTTTGATGTGTGAAATCAAAAAAATATGTACAAAGATGTCATGCATTCATCTTTGTATCATATATGTTTGCAAAAACAAAACCGTTTACTAATTCATAGCTCAAATCATCAAATTTTTTTAATTGAGGCGTTGAGTAAATTACAACATTGCCTTAAGATGCTTCGTACTTTTTCATGGTGTACTTGGTAAGTCTATTATTGACGCACAGGCGAGCGGAGGGACGACAGCCGCCGAAGCTG
The DNA here is from genome assembly GCA_021014915.2 of Artemisia tridentata subsp. tridentata. Taxonomy (NCBI): domain Eukaryota; kingdom Viridiplantae; phylum Streptophyta; class Magnoliopsida; order Asterales; family Asteraceae; genus Artemisia; species Artemisia tridentata. Next base: position 65,957,045 of record CP139506.1, read on the forward strand.
GTTAAAACCGTGCCCCTTTAAGGTCACAATTTAATGTGAGCCAACCTTAAACCCACTTTATAGTTTGTCAATAATAGGTCCGCCGCTTCGACCACTTTTGTACAGTTGCAATCAATCAACTAAAAAAAATATGATTTTCTTGCTAAAACAATTTATGTAATAATTTATTAATTGCTAGTCTCGCCTGGGAGCAAATTACCGTGCGAAGCGAACCACTGTCGGCACATAAGACTTGGCAATGAATAAAATTACTACAAAGGTTTTATAGTTATTAGTCTTGTTTATTTTTATTATGAAAATTACCCTCTTTTTGTGTTGCAATCCATCATAATTTATAAACACAAAAGATCAAGTAATTACAAAAAAATAAACACATAATAACAAATATATGATCATAACAATATCATATAGCCACATGCAAACCTTTTTCCAATAAATCCTATTATTAATTCTATGTGTAATTAAATATGTATTAAACTAACAAAACTCCCATTGGTTTTCGAGCTCATTGTGCCCAATGGTCCACAGACACCAAATAGCTTGGCCGCGTAAGTTTTAGTTAATTTAATACCACATTGCACATAATTTATTAATTAATATATTGAGGTCTTCCCCAATTAAAGATTTATTAAACAAAACATGTAGCAAATACATACATACAAATCGTCCCATACATCAAACCATGACAAAATATGCAAGATTTTGTCATGGATACCATATTAACACATAATCATGAAATCCATATTAACATGTTAATATCTAGTACGTATCTAATTAATTGGTGACATCACATAGTATTCACAAATTAATCCCTAAAAATTTTCCATGCATAATCTAGGGTTTCTAACAAGTTTTTAATAAAAACTAACATAAACCCTAAAAAAATAAATGTGGATCGATCCACATATATAGTAAATTAGGGTTTCAAATTAAAACCCTGGAACAATTAAATGCATGTATCTAATCAAGATCCAATTTTTAGGTTTTAGTAATTAATTACATAGTTCTAAACGAGGCTCATGATGCCACTGTTGGATTATATGAATCATAAAACTATAAACATATAAAAACATCACAAAGCACGCAGCGGAAGATCTACAAGAACATGTAATTAATTAAAACTAAATAGACACGTACCTTTTGCAATTACCAAGAACAAGTATGAACCCTAAATAAATATAGGGTATGTCGATCCAAACACAAGGGAAAAACACTAGTTAAAATAAACTAGTCACTCGTTCTTGTACACACGTGATGATAGCGTTTCAGTAGGAAAAGCTAGGTTCAAGAATCACAAACAACCAAACACTTTAATGCTATTAGCTTGAGCCGAATTTCCTAGTGGAAATAAAAATGTCGACTAGCTTCTAGCAAGAGGGAGAAAGAAGAGAAGTTTGGCTATTAGGGATTCCAGATTAGTAAAACCCTAAACACAATGAATTGTATTTATAGGCTATCCCTAGGGCACCAAACTTGCTCCCTACTCTTCCTCAAAACCGGCCAACCCAACCCAAGTTGGATTCCCAGCCGATCCAACCCACTCTTGTGGTTCTAGATCCTTCTTTTCACTTTTAGTCCTTTAACGGTCGTTATCTCTAACACCGTTAAGTACTAACTGTCGTTAAGTGCTTGTTTGTGAAATGAATAAATAAAATACATAAATATATTTAATTTATTCATACTATTGAAACTCTCACGCATCGTGTGCAATCCCGAGTCTCGGGTTCAAAATCGGACATACGTATATTAAAAGTTAAACATTAAACTCTAACAGATATTACCCGATCCATGAACACCCCTACATATAATCATGTTGTAATCAAACTCATCATATTTTCTTGAAAAAAATATGTATTTTGCTGATCTGATTAAGATACTCATGCACTTAATTACTAGAAATGTTTGCTATATGCCATATTTGTGTTATGGTATATTAGACGGGGAAAATAAGTGTGGTTGGTAGTCATCCAAACTTAAGTGTAAAACATTTTAATCTTGTGTTGTTCAGAATAAAAGATAACAAACCCACTTCATATGATGTTGGTTTCTTTTCTTATCAAACCAGATTATCTTCGCTCCTTATTCTGATTGCTCAATCACTATGTTCATTCTCTATTGAATTGATTTGAAATCGATTATCGCCTTTACCATGACACTCCAAAACTGCATCATCAAATTCCACCATGTTCATTCACCTTGAAATAGATTTGGAAATGTGCAAGTCTAGGTTCGCATTGTTGTTTTGGTTTCAAATTGACCACACTAATGTGGTAATATGCAAATGACAAAGTATTCATACAAGATTGGAAACTGTGTAATAGATAAAATGCATAACACATGTTTAACGAAATGCAGACATGCGGTAATAACATCGATTCAATTCTTAGAACTTTGTTGGTGTATGTGTCCGGACGTCATACTTGGTCCGGACGATACACACTTGGTCCGGACGATACCCTCGGGTCCGGACGTCACATTCCATTGATGCGTGGTTTTGCAACCTTACAACAGGTTTTACCTCTCGAGGGATCTCAAGAGGCTTACAACCCCACCAGGCAGTGTACCTGACCGATGTAGTATAGTGTAGTGGTAAGTACAGGGGATTGATCGTTCTCCACAGGGAATAGTGTTCGTTAGGTATGAAAAACTACTTTAGTAGGTCTAAGGGTGAGGGAAGATTCTTTTTGTATTTTTATATTTTTATGAAAGCAAGTAAAATCTCGGGTTTGAAAGAGTGGGCGGAATTAGTTGCTAGTCAACTAACCCAAATTACTACGAATGCAAATAAAATAAAATAACTGAAAATGAAAAGAGTGGTGAAACTTATGTGGAGAGAAATGTGTTTACTTAGATTTCCTTACTCCCTAACTATCTTTTACCGGTTGATTAGTGTGTATTAATTGCGTGGATGACGGGTGTATTCCTTAATACCAATCGTGGGGTGGCGTACGTACTTCCCCAACTCTATGAGCTCCTACTTCACTCCTATGTCGAGCCGGCTAGGAAGCTCCTAACATGGGATCACTAGAATTCGCTCATGCATTAAATACAACCATAAAAACCTTAGTACGCATTGGTTCATGTTTCTTAAGACGTTCAAGCAAGTTACCTAATAGGAAGTTAGCCAGTTTTCTTAAGCCTAACATCGATGAACAATCATCCAATACAACTAATAACACACTAATAACCAATAATCAGTAGCTAGGTTTCATTAGATCTAAGCAAACACAAGATAAATCTAGCCTAGCATGTTAATCAAAAGACAAGAACAAGATGTAATCAAACAACACATAGACATATTGAATGATTAAACAATCACTTATCTTCAATTAAACATGGGAGATCCAAGGGTATGAAAACCCTTAAAAATGGCAGAAATTCGTCCTAGGGTTTCTCCTCCAAAGTTACACACAATAAGTTCCACACTAATGACAAAAAATTGCAAAACTATATATAGAGTTTAAGGGCTGACGGCGTCACGTTGTAGATCCTGACGCCGTCACCTCGCCGCTTTTAGGGTTCCCGGATGGCCTTCCTGACGCCGTCCCTCTTTAGACCTCCAAAATCCGCTCTGGCTTATCAAAGCTTGACGCCGTCAGAAATGAGCTTGACGCCGTCCCTCTTTAAGTTAAGCCGTGACGACCTTGATCACATTAAAGGGTGACGCCGTCAGACTTTCCTGTGTAAATTTCTCTGGCTTATCATGAGTAATTTTCATATCCACCACTTTTGCCAAGCCATGACGCCGTCTGGACCAATACCTGACGCCGTCAAAGGTACTTTTCAGCATAATTTTGAGACTTTGTCGTTTTCTTCACTTTTATGCTCCAAAAACGTCCAAAATGCCTCCTTTTCCAGATTTCTCCTCAAAAGTACCTAAAATGACAAAAGGAACGATTTAGGGCGATATTTGATCAAATAAATACGATTTAGGGCTTAAATGACCCCTTAAAAGCGGTACACTTTTCGCTTCATCAAATACCCTTACACTTGAGATTTGCTTGTCCTCAAGCAAATGCGCTTTTATTCTAATCAAAATACAAGTTAGGGGTCATTTAATGCTAACATAAAAGTAATTACAACAAATAATCGTTCCACTTTAATCATAATAAGCACGGAGATTACAAACTAGCACCTCACAAGTAGTGTTTAGATACTCACATCTATCAAGTGTCATCAAAATAAATCTCATAAATGAAAACGGATAATGTCTCTCACTACCTGTCATAGCAAATAGATTACCATAGGCTTGGGAAAGGATCGAAAACCTCCTCCACTAGGCGTAAGCACCTAAGATAAACTATCAAAGAGGGCTTTTACATGGGTTATAACGTTAGGTGTAGGGATATGATAAACACGGATTTGTTGGATAAGGGATACTTTACTGGTGGCGAGTTAAAGATCTTGATTAATTACATGTACTATACAATGTTGCTAAGCCAAGACTCGACTCAATCTTAAGCTAAAAACAAAATAACAAAAACATAAAATAAACATAAAATGAAACGGGATGGTAGTCCGTATGTTTTTTCTATTTTTCTTTTTCTCATTTTTTTGTATTTTTCTTATTATTATTTTTTTCATACACTCTTGCCCTACCATCCAAAAATAATACATCATAGGGGCGTTGCATTCCCCTTACACTTGAACTTTTACATAACTTTACAATTAACTATTCTAATGACTCGAATTAAGATAATCGAAACACTTGGAGTACTTTTAAAATATTTAGCACATATGGGGGTAATAAATGATGTTCTTCCCCATTACTCCATTACACTAGTACTTTACCCATGAGTCCCAATCGTCCCAAAACAATATGTACAAGGATATGACTCGACTTAGCAACCATGTAATCAACTAGATAATTAACTTGGGTTTAAACAAATGTTGTCACAATAATGCACTAAAAATGAGTGCATACAAGGTAGGCTAAGGCGATTTGGGTGTACATTTTAGTGGCGTGTAACAAATTCTTCCTTTAAGTAAAATGCTTAAAGTTCGAAACGAAAAGATAGGCTCTGAGGGGTGTACTAGGGGTATCGTGTACTAAAAATGAGTACAACGCAAAGGGTGTGGGAGAATTACTTGACCAATGTAGCCAAAGTAATTATAACAAAAACACAGGTGTAAAACAATGGGTTAATCCTAATGCCTCTTATCATGTAGTAAATCTAACTACACGAATGTAGTCTCACTTGTGGCCTCGGAATGGTCCTAACGCAAGTTCTAGAATCTAAGTGCTACCGGTACACACATCATAGCATAAATGCTTTTCCTACCAATTCTAGGGGCGAACCTCACATATTTGGGGGTGGAAAATTTTTTAGTGGTACGGTTTTGTGCTAGTCATATAACTCCTATCCGTGAGACGCTCATTAAGATCAAAGTTTCACTCCTAAATGTTGTAAAAAAATTTAAATTTGGCACTAAAATTGCCCTAACAGGTATTTCTCTCAGTTTTATTACACATCTACCATTAAACAAATAAAAATCAAGCGTAATAGCATTCTCTAATCGTACTTTACCCCCCCCCCCCTTACACTTAAGATGAACATTGTCCCCAATGTTCAAATAACAAGATGTAAAAGTGAAAAGGTAAAAGAATGAAATCAAATACTCCCATGATTCGCTCGGTGGATAATGAAGTAACATGGTTAGATCTTCTTCCAAGAGAATGTAGAAGCTCCAAGACTAATGCATCGCTATAAGCTTGATTCCACATACATTTCCTTGTCCAAAATAACCTGTTAAACCTGAGAAAACAAACACGAAAACCTGCATAACATCGGCGGGATAAATTCTATATATAAGGATATAATGCTTGTGGAATGATAATTTTGCAGATTCCTGGAGATTATAAGTTATAGATCTAATAAAAAGTTTTTATGAAAACAAAACTTTCAAAAATTTCAGAAAATTAAAACCTGACGCCGTCAGGTTGTAACTCCTGACGCCGTCAGAATTAATCTGACAGAATTCTCATGTTAAGTTTCCGGAAAATTTCTGGAAAAACCTATACCTTACTTCCTGGAATTCCTGCAAAACATCATTATGACTCGATACAAGCATTTGACTCAAACAAATACGAATATGTATGTTAATTTATTATTATTACGATTCATGTTCATTTGTTCTAATAAACCGATTTGGATTTCCCTTACACTTAACTTTTGCAAAATACCTTTACATGTAGTTAAGACGAAGTTAAAAACAAGATAAAGCATTTTCACAAATTTCACGGGATTATGTCTACCACGTGATCTGACATCTACCTGCTAGGTCAGACATAGGTCAACGCACAAGTCTAAAGGTAAACAGGTACAGTAGATGTGGGTAGTATAAATACCCACACCTCATTTGTAATAGATCTCAATTAACACCTACTACTGTTACTCTCATATCACTGTTCATATTATAATCACCCAATACTCATTCTCACGCCAGAGGTTGGTCCTGGGATAAAACCCGGGGCGAGCCTAACGCGTGTTCTTCTTGTGTGTAGGAACAAGCAAAGTCCGGAGGAACCAGTCCGAAGGACGAAATATAGAAGTGGGACCTACTTACAAGGTTTTACTTCACCAAATTGGCGCCATCCGTGGGACCCGCTATTCAATCTACCAGAGCGTTGAAATGGCCGGTCCTTCCTTTCACTTCCTGAACGAAACCGATAACAAGCAGAACCAACAATTGAAAAAACCGAAACGCCTCGAAAAAGCCAAAATCATCGGCATGGTAAGAAGTCTGTCGGAGAACAGAAAGAGAAGGTACGGGCGGCATGATGAGGAATGGATGAACGTTCCGATAGTTTCCCCCCCCCCCCCCCGTCGCGACCGGTGATCTGTCGGAGGAACCGCTCATCGTCGAAGGTGACATAGAGGGGTATTTAGTCCGAAGGATATATATCGATGAAGGATCCTCCGTGAATGTAATGTATGAGCATTGTTTCAACAACCTTTGCTCAGACATAAGGGCAAGGCTCAAAGAGACGAGCACTTCTCTAGTAGGATTCTCTGGAGAGACAAGCAGACCGTTGGGCAAAATCGAATTAGATGTGTGTTTCGGCAACCACGGTATGTTACGAAAAACAACTATGAAATTTTGTGTGATACAGTCCCCATCTCCCTATAATGTGATATTGGGCCGAACCGGTCTTAAGGAGTTAAGGGCAATCCCGTCGACAATTCATTCGATGGTCAAGTTCCCCACACCGAAAGGAGTGGCGACATTGGTCGCGCGATCGGCTATGGTGCTAGAATGCAGGCGACTGGAAAAGAAACAAATAATGGAGGTGCCTCGAGAGACGAAAACTGTCAAATCGGAAGTGGGTAAGACGGAGGAGATCTTAGTGAACCCCGCACATCCGGAACAACTGGTCACCATAGGAACAGGGTTTTCGAGGGAATGCCGGAAACATCTAGTCGAGCTGTTGAGAAAGAATAAGGATGTGTTTGCGTGGCAACCCTCAGATATGACTGGAGTTCCACGACGGTTGATCAAGCACCACCTGAATGTCAACATGGACGACACGCCGGTAGCTCAGAAGAAACGCAACTTATCCGAGGAAAAGAATCAAGTGGTACTAAAGGAGGTGGATGAATGGTTGAGAGCAGGAATCGTTCGGCCAATTCGCTATCCCACATGGATCTCCAACCCAGTACTGGTAAAAAAGAGCGATGGAAATTGGCGAATGTGTATTGATTTTAAAAACTTAAACTCCTCGTGTCCGAAGGATTACTATCCGCTTCCGGAAATCGATTGGAAGATCGAGTCGGTAATGGGATTCAGGTACAAGTGTTTTCTAGACGCATACAAGGGCTACCACCAAGTCCAAATGGCCGAAGAAGATGAAGAAAAGACGGCGTTCTATACGGAGCAAGGAACATACTGTTATATCAAAATGCCATTCGGCTTAAAGAATGCCGGTGCCACCTACCAACGTCTCGTTGATTCGGCTTTCCGGGGTCAGATCGGTAGGAATCTGGAAGCCTATGTGGACGATATGGTGATCAAAAGTAAAGGAGAAAAGGAAATGTTGGCAGATATTTCTGAAACCTTTTATAACCTACGAAAAATTAACATGAAATTAAATCCGAAGAAATGCTCCTTCGGCGTCGAAGAAGGAAATTTTTTAGGCTACATGGTAACCTCCGAGGGTATTCGGGTAAACCCAAGTAAAACAAAAGTCATCGCACAAATGAAATCCCCGTCGACTTTGAAAGAAATGCAAAGCCTAAGTGGCAAGTTGGCCGCTCTAAACAGGTTTTTGGCAAAATCGGCCAAGAGGTCCCTTCCGTTCTTTGAAACTCTGAAAAACATCACCAAAGAAAACAAGGACGAATACAAGTGGACCGATAAGGCTAAAGAAGCGTTCCAGTTACTCAAGAAACTCATCCGAAATCTCCCATCCCTATCAACACCCAAAACAAAAGAAATCCTATATGTGTACCTGGCAGTGGCAAAAGAGGCAATCAGTGCAGTCCTGCTAACCGAAAGGGACGGGAAGCAGTCGCCTATTCACTATGTAAGCCGAACCTTACAAGAAGCTGAAAAAAACTACTCTCGGGTCGAAAAACTGGCGTTGTCGCTATTGCACATCTCAAGAAGGTTAAGAAGGTATTTTAAGGCCCATCCCATCCGAGTAATAACGGATCAACCGATAAAGCAAATTCTAAGTAAGCCGGAGGCCTCCGGAAGGTTTACCAAATTTTCCATAGAGTTAGGAGCCTACAACATCACCTACGTACCAAGGAACGCGATTAAGGGGCAAGTCCTCTGATGTGGTGCGTGGTATTGCTCTAATTATATATCCACGATATGTCGTTGTGGTTTTAGCAGTATTCAAGTTTTAAATTTATATTTAACCGACTTATCAATAACACACACTTTAACGAGCAGTGTACCCGGTCAGTATGAATATAATGGTAAGTAGAGTGTCGATCACTAAGAGTGGAACGTATTATCTAGTTATCCTAATCAGTATTTTAATATCTTAAGTTAGCTATACAACCTAATCTAACGCAAGGGGGTTTCAGCCTGAGAGACTGGCACGGTTTGGTTATGATTAAATATAAACTAAACTAATAAGCACGAATCAGCGAGTAGCACACACGTACACAGATAAATACTTGAGACAATAAGAAGACCTGTCCTGATAGTTAAGTAGCTTGTCACTTGTTTTATTGCTAGTTTTATATGAAGTGTATAGTTCGATGCAACGCACCGAGATTAAGTCCTTTCTCGTTGGTTCTAATCTTATCGGCGAGTAAACCCTTAATGATTACTTATGACTATCCTATTTATCTTTCTTCCTACTTTTCTACAGACGATAGAATGCATAGGCGATCTAATAAATAGGCGAGGAAGGGGCATGGCGACCCAAGCAATGCTCAGCTAGACACAGAGGTTATCAATGCACTAATAAAAGTCACCAAAGACATCAACATATAAACTTTAATTAATGGGAAAGCAATTTTAAGGGGAGTTGAAGTGAATGATAACATAACACAAGCCCATCAATCCTGACCAATTAAAGTGTACTAATACAATAAAACAAAACTACTTAATGAATTAAATACATGCAGGACCTTCTTACAGCTCTTGTATCTTTGTTCAAGGTGTGTCTTGTGCTGCTACTTCGACTGAATTAGACTTAGGGCTTCTTCTGTTTCGTCCTTCGTATATATATTATGCTCCCGAAATTCGTCTGGTCTTGGGGTATTTATAGTTTCTGTCTGAGGGTAAGATGCGGCGCATAGGTTAAGTAGATGCGGCGCATTGACTTAACTTCGCGTGGGGTCCAAGGTTATTATATTCCAGAATATTCGTACACCGCCTTGAGATGCGGCGTATCTTCATTCTTAGATGCGGCGCATGTCCTTGCCGTCTTGGATAATATTTTGTGAAATCTTGATAGTGATGCGCCGTATAGAATAAGTAAGATGCGGCGTATCTGGAGCAGAATGGTCTTGATCTTGTACATTTCAGTAGACTCTTAACTTCTTGCTTTTTTTGCTCCATAATTAGTCCAAAATCGTCAAGTTTCACATAATACTTGTTTTTACCTGAGAATTACAAAAGTAAACATTAACGTATCAATTCTCACAGATAATATAATAAAACAAGTCAAATAAATAGGATAAATGATGGTAATAAAATGTACTTATTTGAGTTCATCATACTCGCAGACTTCATATCGGAAATTCCCGTCGGAACGGAAGAGTCATATCCGAAAAAACAAGGAAAATGAGTCCACGACATCTCCAATCCGGAGAACTAGATACTCTACACAGACGGTGCGTCAAGCAGTAAGGGTTCCGGAGCGGGTCTTGTGTTGATTGGACCCTGTCAGACCGAACACACTTACGCCCTCCGTCTGAACTTCAAAAGTACCAACAACGAGGCAGAATATGAGGCGCTCCTCGCTGGTTTGCGGCTCGCCAAAAAAATGATGGTGGAATACATAGAGGTCCGGGTGGACTCAAAATTGGTAGCAAGTCAGGTTAATGGGGACTTCGTAGCCACCAAGGAAAGTATGATCCGATACTTGGCAAAGGCAAAAGAATACATCGGTGGTTTCAAAAAGTTCAAAATCTGTAACATACCGAGAACACAAAATCAGAAGGCGGACGTTTTGAGCAAGCTAGCCTCGGTAGCTTTTAATCATCTGACCAAGGAAATTCTGGTCGAAGTGTTGGAAAAGCCGTCAACCGAAGAAAAGCAGGTCGGAGCAATTGTAGAAGAAGAAGAGGATAACTGGATGACACCAATCGTCCTGTGTCTGAAGGAAGGGGTATGGCCTGATGACCCCAACGAAGCAAGGGCACTACGAATGAAAATCCCTCAGTATACATTGGAAGGAGGTGTATTGTTCAAAAAATCATACCTCAGTCCAATGCTAAGATGCGTTGGTCCTCTCCAAGCAAACTATGTCATACGAGAGGTGCACGAAGGGGCATGTGGGATGCACCCCGGTCCGAGGTCGGTCGTAGCCAAACTAATGAGGCAAGGCTATTACTGGCCAACCATGCACAGAGACGCCAGGGAGGAAATCAACAAATGCGATTCCTGTCAGATCCACGCTCCGGTCCCGAAGCTACCTAAAACTATTATGACATCTATCATGGCACCGTGGCCTTTTTACCAATGGGGAATGGACGTACTAGGCCCCCTACCAGAGGCTCCAGGGAAAGTAAAGTTTGTCATCGTGGCTGTCGATTACTTCACAAAGTGGATAGAGGCGAAGCCCCTCGCCAAAACCACCGGCAAAGACGTAAAGAAATTTGTGTGGGAAAACATCGTTTGTAGGTTCGGACTCCCGGGCATCATAGTCACGGACAACGGAACAAATTTCGTCAAAGACCCGTTCAAAAGCTGGTGTGAGAAGTTAAAAATCAAGCAGATTAACACAGCGGTGGCCCATGCTCAGGCCAACGGATTAGTCGAAAGGGCCAACAAAAGCCTCATGCACGGTATCAAAACCCGCCTAGGAAGAGAAAGAGCCAGATGGGTGGATGAGTTACCGAACGTCCTATGGGCCTTCCGGACTTCACTCAAAACAAGTAACGGGGAAACCCCCTTTAGCCTGACGTACGGCAGCGAAGCGGTTATTCCGGCCGAAATTGGAATGCCCACACACCGCACCATGCTTTACAACCCGGAAGACAACGAAGAACAACAACGTCTAAACCTTGACTTATTACAAGAAAGACGAGAGATGGCAGCTATTCGGGAGGCCAAATATAAAACCAAGGTCGAACAGTATTACAACCAAAGGGTCCGCCCGGTATCTTTCAAAGTGGGAGATTTCGTGTACCGTAGAAATGAGGCCAGCCGAGTCGAAAACCAAGGAAAGTTAGGACCTAATTGGGAAGGCCCATACCGGGTCGTGGAGGCCTACGACAACGGCTCATACAAGCTCCACACAATGGAAGACCGAGAGGTACCTCGGACGTGGAATGCAATGAATCTACGAAATTGTTTCTTGTAAAATCGGTACGCCGAAGCTTGCTAACATTTATATCTACAGTGTTCCAATAAATAAGAGGAACAATTTTTCGACATACAATTGTGTTATACTCTAATGATGTGGCAATAAACTCAACGGATTGTGGAAAACACTCCCTCCCTCGTGAGCGGATCGTGAAATCACTCCGTCCAATATACTCAACGGATTGTGGAAAACACTCCCTCCCTCGTGAGCGGATCGTGAAATCACTCCGTCCAATATACTCAACGGATTGTGGAAAACACTCCCTCCCTCGTGAGCGGATCGTGAAATCACTCCGTCCAATATACTCAACGGATTGTGGAAAACACTCCTTCCCTCGTGAGCGGATCGTGAAATCACTCCATCCAATATACTCAACGGATTGTGGAAAACACTCCCTCCCTCGTGAGCGGATCGTGAAATCACTCCGTCCAACATACTCAACGGATTGTGGAAAACACTCCCTCCCTCGTGAGCGGATCGTGAAATCACTCCGTCCAATAAGTCAAGCGGTTGTACAAAGCAATAAACAAAATACATGTAACACTCCGGTTTTATGTCATCCGGTCAATCCATAATGAAGGCTCAAGCAAATAAAGTTACATTTTTGCAAAAAAAGGCAACAAAAGCATAACTATATTCATCCACCCGAGGATGCAAAAAATTGACATCAGCCACAAATAACAATATACAAGTGCTTGAGCTAAAAATATTGTTCATATTACATTCATCCAAGATAAGGAACATAAATGGAAATCAAGGATCCCTATCGGCGACCTCCTTTACCCCGGAAGAGGTTCCGGTTTGCTGAATCGCAGAACCTCCAATGGCACTCGGCTGGGGAGGAGGGAGATCGGGAAAAAGGTTCATGAGGTCACCCAATGGAAGGCGAGCGGAGTCCGCAAGCTTCTTAATGTATGGATATTGAGCCTTAAACAATTTGTTGTACTCGGCCTTCCAGATATTCGAAGCTTCCATATTCAGTTTCTGAAATCTGGGCAAAAACTTTTTGACATCCTCTTCCGTTCGCTCATATCGAAGACCTTCCAGAAACCCAGCGGAGTAAGACAAACCATAAACCTTTCCCATACTCTTCTTATACTCATGACTCTCAAATAGCCTTCAACAAGCCGCAGGAATTAACTCTTTCACAGTATTAAGGCGAATGGACTCTGATAAACTGACTTCTTCCGCCAACTCTGCCTTTTGCTCCTCCAACTGCTTAACAGCCTGGTTTGACTCCTTTAACTCCCTCTCCAGCTCCCTAATCCTATCAACTTGATTTCCAGCGGTTATCCTCCAGTCATCCCTGTCCTTCTGCATATCGGCCAGCTGATCGGAAAACCCTTCCTCCCGCACCACGGTGGCTTCCCACTCGGCCGCCATTTGCTTCTTTAAAGCTTCAAGCTCTCCCACCACACGATCATACTTCCCAATCATAGCAACCCGCCCTTGTTCGGCAACCTGTTGACCATGCTCCAACTCCCTATTCTGCGTGATCATCTGGGTAAACTGACACAGCACTTCCGCCTGTGTCACAATCCTATTAGCGGACTGTACATATGAAGCACGAATTAGCCGGCTGGTGGTCATCTCCTCCAGCGCGGCCTGCTCAGCGGGAGTCGCAAGATGCGATAACATCTCTTGGCACACTCTATAAGAATTCAACCGGACATCTTTGGTCAAAGACCACGCCGGTACAAACACCTCTCTTCCGGAAGAACCCTCATCTGCAGTAAAATACACCACAACTTAGAACCACGAAAGAACAATCAAAGGAACCATAAAGAAGGGCTCGTATACCTCTCGCAGTCGAGTTGGCTCCTTCGGATCCTGGAGGAGAATTTTCAGGATGCACGGACAGATCTATACAAAGAAGATGTGTTGGGAATTACAAGATTTGAAGATTACAAAACCCACAAGAAGAAATGAAGAAAGAAGAAACAATAGGGACCTAATATAAAATAGTTAGCTTTCTTAGTAAGCTAAGCATATTAGGGTTTGTAACCTCCCTCTATTATATAAAGAGGGTAGGAGTCTAGAGTAACAGATCATCCAATTAATAGAAAACTCTTTCAATGAGAGTCTAGACACACGATTATAGCGTGTGTATATTAGTAGTAGTAGTAGTTTATTTTACTTTCAATAAAGAAAACCTTGAAGTAATATTGATTGTGTTCTTGATATCTAGGGATCTACAAGGTTTTCGTTGTCAATAAAGAGCAGTTTTGGAGCAGATGTTATCGTACAGAAGCAGATCTGGGTCTTGAAATATTGTGAGTTTTGGAGCAGATTCGTGGAATGAGAAGCAGATCTGGTGATTGTATATGAGGTAATCGTTAATTTTTTATTCAAGGGTACTGGATCATTTAATTATTTAATCGGTCGATTCGCATTAAATAGTTTGTTGTCAGTTTGACCTCATACGTTTGAATTGATTAATATTCGATATGAACTGATTAGAAGTGGGGCCATGAATTAGTTGATTGATGATAATTTTGTTTTGAGATGATGGGTCAGTCAATTATAGGTTCGCATGGTCTGTGGTTGTTTTGTCGCTTATGTTATAAAGTGATTAGTTGAAGGGTGATGATATTTACACATAACATTTTTGATTCATACACATAAAATTCAAATGATTTACACATATAGGGAGGGCATAACTGTCAATTCACAAACAAAATTATGTGTATGAATCAAAAATGTTATGTGTAAATATCAATGCCCTTAGTTGAAGGTTTGGTCAATGAATTGTACCTCATATTGCCTTATTCAATTTATGGATCTGCTGCTGTTGATTATTCATGTGGGTTGGCAACGTGGGTCAATAGTTTGTCATCCATATGGAGCAGGTTAATCTCGTATGATGTAATTGGTTGGTCAATAAATTGGTTTGTCGTCAGTTGCAAGTGATGAATCGGTGACTCACAATTAAACCTCGTTCAATTAATTTGGTGTCGCTCATATTATTAATTGACGAGTGGGGTAAATTGATGGTATGAATTAAATTGGTCAAGTGGGATGTGACGTTATGAATAGCTACTGATGTTAATTTAATATGTCGAGTGTGGGACCAATGTGTAATACGTTTGTTTTATCTCGTACGATTTATTTTTCACTTGTGGCTATATCGAATTGATTGGTGGAGTAAGTCAAAGGGTTGTGTCAGTGGTTGAAGTTTTACGCTATATTGCTGCTGCAATATTTATTGGTTTTGATCTGCTGGTCTTGGTGTGTACTGGTATTTTTCGTTTCTGCTGAAGCTTTGTGATTCTGCTGATAAGCCTATTCGTTGCCACTGATTGAATTTGTGACAGTTTAGCAACAGATCAGCAGCAGATCAACTGTCTCTAATTAGTTCAGTGACAGATTTTGCAACAGTTTTGTGACACTTTTCAAGTGTCGTCTGGATACTTAAAAAAAAAAAAAAAAAAAAAAAAAAAAAAAAAAAAAAAAAAAAGAAGAAGAAGTATCCTTGTTGTTTCTGTTCGATCTGTTTGCTCGGTTCCTACTGCTAAGGTATTTTGTTTCTGCTGATGAGTTTTTGGTTCCTCCTGGTGGTTCCTCCTGATGCTTATATGGTTCCTACTGATGGGTTCTTGCTGATAGATACGGTTCTTACTGACTTCTTTATTGTTCCTGCTGACATGTTGTATATTTTTTCTTTTGGTCGGTTTGGTTCCTACTAGTCATGTGAGATTAATAATGGTTAGGGAGGATGGAGTTATCAACCATCATCATTTTGTTGAGAAGATTACTTGACGAAGACATTTGATTATCGCTTGTTTGATGTTGTAATTGATTTTCCCAAGTATTGTGTTCTTATCATATCTTAAAGGGATCAGCAGCTTTTTAAGATAACTTGCTTGGTTTGTATGGTGACGAAGACTTGACGACTCTAGTGAAGGGGTACGATCTATTTTATTGTGCTTAATGCGTACATTTGCTATCACTTGAAGGAGTTACGTTATTTGTGCTCAGTGTCTCATTAGATTAATCAGTGAGGAGTTTGTCAAGAGGCCGTCACGTGGATAGTGCAAGACATAAGATGCAAGGTTGGGAGATTCCATTTCTTCATCAAATCAGTTATAGTTGATTTTCTTCATCAGTGATCACTCCATGGAACCTACTGGATTCAAGAGATGGCAAGTATACTTTTCAGGGGAAGCTTATTGTTAATATACTTGGCCATCCTCTTACACTTTGTGCTGGTGTGCTTACTTGTTTCTGCTGTTCGATACTGCTGCTCGTTCCTGCTGCTCGTTACTGCTGCTTGTGTTATTAGTTAAAAAAAAAAAAAAAAAAAATTATTATTATTAATTATTAGTTGGTTCTTGAGATGGTTAGTCTATTCTTAAGGGGAAGCTTGTTAACCATCTACATGCATCACTTGAGGGGAAGCGTCTACGAGTTGCACAAGACCCCTATTAGAAGATTACAAAAAGGGGAAGAATAGTTATGATGTGCAGCTTATTATTGGTGATGACATTGTTTCTTCATGCAGATTGTTTTGTAATATCAAATAGGGGAAGATTGTTGGGAATTACAAGATTTGAAGATTACAAAACCCACAAGAAGAAATGAAGAAAGAAGAAACAATAGGGACCTAATATAAAATAGTTAGCTTTCTTAGTAAGCTAAGCATATTAGGGTTTGTAACCTCCCTCTATTATATAAAGAGGGTAGGAGTCTAGGGTTACAGATCATCCAATTAATAGAAAACTCTTTCAATGAGAGTCTAGACACACGATTATAGCGTGTGTATATTAGTAGTAGTAGTAGTTTATTTTACTTTCAATAAAGAAAACCTTGAAGTAATATTGATTGTGTTCTTGTTCTTATTCCGCTGTGATTATCAATATTGCTATATCCTAGATGGGCTTGATCCTGATTCTACAAGATGTATCAAAAAAAAAGAGAGATAGAGGGAAAGAAAAAGAAGGAACCAGAGATCCAACAGACAAGCATTTCTTACCATGAGCCGTAGGCCTCTGATTCTGCGGCTGGCTCTCTTCGGTAGGTTGCCTTTCGTCTGGGGGCTGCTGACTATGACTGGTCTCATCATTCTCCCCCTCTTGATTCATAGCACCTTCTCCACCATCCACCCCTTCTTCAACATGAATCACACCTTGCACAAGAATTTCCTGAGGAGGAGTCACCTTTAAAACATTCCCAGTCGAAGCATCCTCACCTACATTGCTCCCAGACTGTTTCCTTGGTTTTTTCCTCCTCTTCTCCGCAGCAGAAGATCCCTCAGCACTCCTCTTCGACCCAGCCTGTTCCACCATGCTCTTTTTTCTCTCTTTCTCCTGCCTAGCGGCCAAAACACTAGAGTCCGGCCTTTCAACGGCCTTTTGAAGTGAAGTCTTTTCAGGAACGGAACTCCCTGGTACCAACGGGGTTGTTGTCCTATCCACCCTCTCACTCCCTTCCGGCAGGGGCCCACCCTTGCTAAATTCGGTCATAATCTCGATTGGAAGTTCCAAATATTCAGCCATCGTGAGCACTACAAAAAACAAAGGGGGGGGGGGGAGGAAAGTAAAGATCAAATGCAAGGCAACAGATTATATACGGTTAAAACAAAAGTGTAGCATTACCCTTTCCCTCGGCATCCTTTATAACAAGCTCATACCCGGGATACTCAGAGACTTTAGATAAACCTGTCATCCATAAAAGGGCGACAGAAGGTTGCCTAAGGGGAATCACTTTCGCAGCGACCCGTTTAGCATCCCTGTCAGAATGAGTCTCCGGAAAATCATCTGTGATCTTCGAATCTCTATGCCTCCATGGCATGGCATTCGGAACGGCTCTCCGATCTATCAGAAAAAAATGATTCTTCCAATTCTTCAACCCACTAAGTACCTCCGTAAAACATTTCTTAGCCCTCCGACCCGTACGATTCTCAAATGAAAACCAATGACCTTGTTTGCAGAGCCTATAGAATACCCAGAATAATGGAACGGTAGGTTGCACATCTAAACTATAGCACCGAATCTCAAACATAGTTACTCTATTTAAACCTATCGGTACAATTTGAGAAATGTGTACTCGGAAATACTCTATTACCGCTAATAAAAAAGTCGAAAAAGGAATCCTTACACCCCCGGTCCTCAACTGCTGAACGTAAATACCTATTTTATGGTCCGGTAAACTATCCATCGTCATACCATCCGGCGGGAGCGTGGGACGTAGATCCGCAGGAATCCCAAACTCCCCTACCACCCTATCTAGATCTCCCTGCGTCATTTTCGAAGTATGAATGTGCATGTCACATTTAGGGACTATCCTATCGGAGGAGGACCCAGGCCTACTAGCTAACGGACGAGTATTCGAAGTGCTCATCTCTACGGTCGTCACTAAAGGAATGCCGAGGAATATATATATAATAAAGCTAAGAGAACGAAACGCACCTCACAAGAACGACCGGATGAAAGTTGAAAATTTCCGAACGCAAGATAAATACACACAGTAAAAAGTATGAAAAAATGAGGAAGCGTTAAGCGGTATATATAGGGCAGACCTGGAAAGAAGCGAAACGTCGCATCAGCCTGCCATTTACTGACGTGGCAAACTCTGGGACATTGGATCTCTAGGGCAAAAGGTACGCGTGGCAGACAGCTATCTAACACATAGTGAAAATATTTTTATATTCGGCCCATGGGCCTGGAGTCACAACAGCCCACTAGGGCCTAACAGGCTCTTATAATATTACCCGAACCGACACCCGTGACCCGGGTGCATTCAAAGGGCGATTGATCGCACGAAAAGCACTGAAAGACCAAAGTTTCTTAAGTATTGCACCATCGACTAAAAGCCGATACTACAATACTGGGGGGGACATGTTGGTGTATATGCCCGGACGACTTGCGCCGAAACCAAAAAGATAGTGTTAAAGTATTGCACTATCGGTCTTCAACTGATACTACAATACTGGGGGGGGGGGCATGTTGGTGTATGTGTCCGGACGTCATACTTGGTCCGGACGATACACACTTGGTCCGGACGATACCCTCGGGTCCGGACGTCACATTCCGTCCGAATTGTTTTCTACGTTCGGACAGGTCTCCGACAGACCCGCCGCCTTACGTGTTGAATAGTCCCATCAAACTGTCACTTCTCCAGATTCCACGGGATTATGTCTACCACGTGATCTGACATCTACCTGCTAGGTCAGACATAGGTCAACGCACAAGTCTCAAGGTAAACAGGTACAGTAGATGTGGGTAGTATAAATACCCACACCTCATTTGTAATAGATCTTAATTAACACCTACTACTGTTACTCTCATATCACTGTTCATATTATAATCACCCAATACTCATTCTCACGCCGGAGGTTGGTCCTGGGATAAAACCCGGGGCGAGCCTAACGCGTGTTCTTCTTGTGTGTAGGAGCAAGCAAAGTCCGGAGGAACTAGTTCGAAGGACGAAATATAGAAGTGAGACCTACTTACAAGGTTTTACTTCAACAAACTTCATTGACAACTACATATAAAGCATGCATAATTTGGAAATTATAACTCAAAACTCAAAACAAAAACTAATTTGATTAAAAAAAATCACTTAATCACTACTACTTATAAAGCATGCATAATTTTTCTTAAACTTAAATTTGTTAAATTTGAGTAATGTGTAATAACTATAATACTTTTGATTAAAAATGGTGTATCCACAACTAAATTAATAGTATAAATATTTGTTTAATCCCCACACTTTTATCATTTTACCTTTTCAACTCATACATTTTTTTTTCTCGCAGTTACAAATTAAACTCGTAAGTATTGCATCAAAGGTCACATCATAATCACAAGTTGGCAAATATAATTATTTGTCGCTATACACCGTCGCTTTGCGGGGGTATTAATCTAGTAAAACAAATACACACATCAAATTTTAGTCATGTAACATTTAAAAAGCATGTTTTATAACAAGTATAGTCTATAAAGATCATTCCACATGGTGTACGAGTATACTCGAGTTATTCTTTTTAAACAACAACTATCTATCTCACAATATATATATATATATATATATATATATATAGGGAGACTTTCATTTCAGAACCATCTTATCTGCGAGAACTGACAGAACCACCAAAAACATATATGCACGCCTTTTAAAATAAAATAAAAATACACGCAAATCATCAATAATCGTAAGTATCCACCTATGTTCTTCAATATCATCATTAACTCATCCTCTTTTTTCACAAAAACCTTACACACGGCCGCAATATTGTCGTTGCACGCCTTATAAAAACATACATGCACACCTTCAAAGAAAAATTTTGTATTTACAATATCTTATCAAATTCTTTAGAACAACCATGTTTTTTTTAAAACATGTATGTTGTTTTTAGAACATATGTGCAAAAATACAATTATTGAAGGCGTGCATGTATGTTTTTTGTGGTTCTGTCAGTTCTCGCAGATAAGATGGTTCTGAAATGAAAGTCTCACTATATATATATATATATATATAACAAATCGATTACTTTTATATTCACAGAAAGGGAGCACAACACCATCGTTACATATTTAGACAAAGGGACACAAGATGATTCTATAAAAAAACCCGAATTCAAGTAAATATAACACCCGCAAAAAGATAAAAGACTAATAAGCCCGACAACTCAAAAAGATGCAAATAAAAAGTCATAAGAAAACAAGAAGATCCGATATGCAATTTTAATAAAACCCATATTATCAATAAGTGTTAGCTGCCACTTGATAGGAAAAAAAGCAAGTCATGCTCAACAAACGAAGAAAGTATCTTCTATATGTTTCCACCCTTTTGTTTTAAACACTTGTTTCTATAAAGATTCGTGGAAAAAGATAAGTGAAAGTCCCTACTTCGCGATGGCTACTAGACACTCCAGCCCCATCGTTACATAATAGTCGGGTCATTGTCGATTTTCTGTGAATCAAGCGTTGGATTAATATTTCGTTCAAAGTTGTAATTCGCGACCAGTTGGTCAATTCGCCCAAATTGTACGTGACTGGTTCATGTCTTGTGACCAAGTAAACATAAACATTTTTTGTATGTACGTGTTCATCATATTAAAGTCAAGTTACCATGTTATTTAAATGCTAGAAACTTTTAAAATGGTGGATGATAATAGAATCCCGTGTTTAAAAACCATGGTTGATCCGACAGATAAAAGTTGGAACCAGCTTCATCAACGGAAGCCGGGTTTTGAGGAAAAGCTGGTTGAACCGGAGAATCGACCAATTCATTTAATAAACTGGTATTTAAAACGTTGATACATAAAATCTTTTAAAGAAAACTACGAGATATTTATTCATCAAGCTTCTTTGCAAAACGTTGATAAATGACAATAATAATTGACCAACACTCAGAAAAACAATACAATCTTGAGACTCATTTAAGGACCCGTCCGCTTTGTGGAGCGTAGCCATTTTCTTACAAAATCTCTTGTTTCTGCTTGTTCTTTCTTAATGAATTCTAAACATCAAAGCAATTATGATAGTGAACACATTAACACGTTTCTGTTTGTTTTTTCAATGAATTCGAACCATAAAAGTCATTATGATAATTAACACATGTTTTTTGTGTGCAAATGGTGAATTATATTAATAACACAAATGTTACTTACAACAATTAGACTAGAGTTATGGACATTCCCAAACTCTAAGATACTAACACAAACTGATACAATACAACAGAAACAAGATTATCTCAGACAACACTAGACTGCTATCTCAGACATTCATACTTCATCAAAGAACATATCATACTCAGAGAACTGCAGGCAAACTATCATCAGTTTGCAGGCTTAACTGCAGCTTCAATTCACCAATTTTGCACCATACCATCTAATTAACACATGTTTTTCATCATAAAATATAGAATCTAACAAAACTTTATTACTCCGTAATATTTTACGTAATCTAAAGCAAAAGTGTAGAAACGTTGTCAACATACTTGATCAAAAGTTGATATTTTCATCGGTATATTTTGTTATAAAGAAATCGATAGATATTTGTTAGAAATTAGATAAATAAAGTTTGTTATATAAAAAAAACTCGTAAATAGCTAAAAGTACAGGGTAGTTTTAGTAACTTGTCACATAGTCTAGGAGATATTGCGATTTTTTTTTCTACGAAATGTCATTGTTCGTTTTGTAAATGTGTATATATATAATAAAATAATTTCATTAACTATGTTCCCACCCAAAATTAAAAAAAAAAAAAAAAAAAAAAAAAAAAAAAAAAAAAGATGCCTAACAACTTTTGACAACATTTATAAAATGAGTTTCTAAAAATAAAAAATGAGGGACTATTTTTTATATTTACTCCAAACATTAATAACTTTTAAAAATTTATCCACAAACTCTATTATATAAGACATCATATTACAAACTTTTTTTTATTTTAATTATTATTATGTTAGTTTATAATTTATATAAATGAATAAACAAAACATCGAAACTATAACTGTTTGCTGCTATAAAATTCCGATGATATACATGCGTAATTGTTTAGTTTTTTAAAATGATAAAAAAGTTAAGAACTAATATAAACTTTTGTACTTAGATATTTTGAACTTAATTCCGGCCTAAATTTTATAATATAACAAAATAAAATTTGAGAGTTTGAAATTAATTTATAGCATTGAGATTTCATTCTTATACTTTGCTTTAACAAAATCAAATTTAAACATTTATCCACCAAATTTAACTGAACTCGCAAAATTTTGTTAATTGAACAAAAAAGTTGAGAACTCAAATTGGTTACTGTGATGCAAGCGCATTTTGGTATATACAAATATATCAAAATGCCGAATCCAACACACTAACATATTTTAATCTCAATTTAGATGAACAATATACATTAAAATATATATGCAAGCCAAGTTTCTTTAATTTACCCATGTGGGATTGGAAACTCAAAACAAAAGCTTAATTTGAGTAAAGAAGTTGCTTAATAAAGCAAATACACTCATCATATTTCAGTCATTTAACATTTAAAAAAACATTTGTATAGCATGAATAAGATCATTTCCATTCTATTATGGCATACGAGTGTACAAAGGTATATACTAGGAACAACGCAAAAGACAATAATTTCTAAAGCCGATTTTAAGTAGATGTAACACTCTCGAAAAGATAAAGACTAATAAGCTCGACAACAACAAAAAGATACCAATAAAAATTCACAAGAAAACAAGAAGATCTGATACGGTTAATAAGTGTTAGCTGCCAATTGATACGAAATTAAGAAACGCATCCTCAACAAACGAAGACCAATGGGTTCACAGCCCAGCGGTATCCCAAGTCCTTCAATGAAGGGGTTGTTCCCGTTGACGCGGGTTCGAATCTTGGAGGGGGCAAGGTTTTCTCCCAATTAAGTGTAGTGCCTTCGGGCTGCTTAGTTGGGGGTTTTCCCTCCCCTGTGGTTCCCAGACTTCATCGGTCGCTAGTGCCTTGTAGTCACTGCATACTGCCCAATTGGATGTCACTGCAGGTAAACTCAAGGGCTAGCCGTCCCGTTGAATGTTCAAAAAAAAACAAACGAAGAAAGTATCTTCTATGCGTTTCCACCTTTTTGTTTTAACTACTTGTTTCTACTATGATTCGCGAGCAAAAGATAAACTTAACCCTACTTTGCAACGTCGACCTGGCCCTCGATCCCAATCAAATGATAGACTGGTCACTTACGAATTTATGTGAATTACGCGTAGAGAAGATAAAATGCTAGTTCAAAGGTTGATTATGCAACTGGTTGGTCAATTCGACCAAAACTGTATGTGACTTGGTACGTGTCTTATGTCCAAGTAAACATGAACATTAGTGTTTGTTATGTGTTCTTCTTAATAAAGTCACGTACCATGTGAATTAAATGCTAGAAAACTTTTCAAGTGGTTGATAATAGAGTCTGATGTTTAATGGCCCGTTTGGTTAGGGGGTGTTGGATTTGGATTCGGATATGATACATAAAAAATGATGTTTGATAGATTAAGTAATCATTTCAAACTCGTGGGGCCCATTACTTTTTTCATTCCACTCTAATAAGGTAGGTGTTATACAAAACCCGTGGGGCCCACTATACATCTCTCACAATATTTTATTTTTTTTATTAAAATATTATATTTAAATGCAATTTAATTATTATATCAAATAAAATATATTTTCTATCTCTTAATTTTCATTTCTCATAAATCCAAATCCAAATCCTAATCCTAATCCTAAACCCATGTACAAACCAAACAGGCCCAATTTGGGTGACCGGTTAAAATTGGAATCATTTTGATCAACAGAAGCCGGGTTTTGAGAAAAAAAAAAGATAGAGAACTCAAATTGATTAGTGCAGTGACACAACCAATATGATAATTTGCTCTACCATAATGGATGCGTAAATGCAACAACACAATGCTAATCTCAATTTAGGTGAACCAAGGGCATGAGACATGAGAGTATATAACCAAGAACAGTTTCTTTTCTTTAGCAATGTGGGACTGATAATTCAAAACTGAAAATAATAGCTGAATTTGAATAAAGAAGTCACTTAATAAAACAAATACACACATCAGATTTTAGTCATGTAACATTTTAAAAAGCAATTTTTTTTATTTTATTTTTTATAACATGCATAGTCTATAAAGATCATTCCACTTCTATTATGGTATACGACAGTGATACCATCATCATATATTTGGTACAAGCCAAAATACAAGATTATTTTTATATTAACAGAAAGGGTGCGCAACACTACTGTTACATATTTAGAAAACAAGAAATGTAACACTCGCAAAAAGATAAAAGACTAATAAGCCCCACAAGTTGACAACTACGAAAAGATGCCAACAAAAAGTCATAAGAAAACAAGAAGATCCGATATCCAATTGAGCAATTCTAATCAAACCCGAATGATCAATAATAGCCTAACGTAAATCAAGCCATTGATTTACAATTATTCACTGTCATTTATTGTATTGATTATACTTTATTGTGTATATCTCCTAGTTTAGGTTGATCTTGTACATCTATATAATGTAATTATTATGAGATAATAAACAAGAGATTGAGTCATTTACAATCAATAAGTGTCAGCTGCGACTTGATAGGTAAAGAAGAAACACGTAATCAACAAACGAAGAAAGTATCTTGTATACCTTTCCAATTTTTTGTTTTAAGTTGGTGGTGGTGGAAGGTGGCTGATGGCTGAGAAGAATAGCATGAGTTTAATGGCAGTTTGGATTTTGGATTATGGTTTGATTTATAAGCCGTAATATTATAAACTTATCATAATTCACTAACATCAAAATTAAAAAATATTAAGAAAGAATTTGTTAAAATAAAATGTAGAAGCCACACTTAACTTTATTTGGGTTATTTTTGTTAAACCAGTAAACGGATGAGATTTTTCTTATATAAATTGTTTGTTGAGAGCGAGTCTTTGACCTAGATTTACGTGGCCTAACTATAATACCCCTGTATCCGTTTCCGATCCCTTTTCCAGCCACCCCAAAATGATTTATCAAATCAGGTTTGAAACTGAGACATTTATAATGATATGAAGACATTGGGTAATCTTTGTTAGTTAAGTTATATAGGCAAACCTAAAAGAATTTGCATATGTTCTGATTCAGTAACAATAAATAATATGCATCTATAAACAATCTATTCAAAAGAATCAATGGTATATGTAAGCCAATCAAAACAGGAGGTAAAAAAATGTGTTTCACAACTCAACAAATAAACTTATTGTTGGTCCCAATATCTAACTATCTTATAATGGATGAATGACTACTATTAATAGAAATACTTAAAATTAAGCAATAAAAGTTCTAAAGCTATAAGTACAATAATCAATACTACTTATAGAAACTTCCCTAATATTTACGACTAATGCATGTACAAATTAATACATACAATTAATACACCCCATCACCAATATTTACAACTACCTAAGCTCAATGTACAAGTACAAGTAATTAAAACACATTTTCTAACATTTACAAGTTCTTAAGCTCAAAGTACAACTAATTAAAATAGAAATACTAACATTAAATACAATAAATAAATCATTATGTACATCAAATACAATTAATTAACGGGTCAATAAATACAATTAATGCAGTTATTAAAACACCCCTTACATAAGAAATACAACTTATCAAGCATATTGTACAACCAACTTAAACACAATTCCTGCATTAAATGTCACTAATACAAATAATAAAGCACATTATACAAATAACTCAAGCCCGAACGGGCAACGGGACAAATGGGCTCGAGCCCGAACGGGCATGGGCCAAACAGGCTCGAGCCCGAACGGACACGAGCCAACGGGCTCGAGCCCGAACGGGCACAAGCTAAACGAAATTCTTGATATCCGTAAATTTATTGTCAAAAAGAACATAATAAACTAAAATACATGATTCACCGAAGAATTTTATTTCAGGGTACCCGCAGCCGCAACGCGCAGGTACCCTGCTAGTGTGTTAGAGTAAATGAAATTGCAAAGTGTAAATAAGTTTCTGAATAACTATGTTTCTAACCATTGTAACAATACATGTTTACATCTATTTATAGTACACGAATGGTCACCATTGAACCATTGTGTTTGTTCTGTTTAGACACATGCCAAACGACACATTCTTACAGAAAATAACTAACAATAACTACTTTTCTAATAACTAACTTTTCGGTTATAAACTTTCTAATAAACACGTTTGGTCCTTTGTCTTTGTTGAAGAAGCAATGTCGAGATTATATGCTCACATTCTCCTCCTTAATCTTGATCTTTGCTTCGTCCTAAGTCTTGAACTCCGAGCATCTGTCGCATAGTTGCAAACTTGAGTCTTGGTAAGGCTTTTGTTAAGATATCTGCTCTTTGTAGTTCTCCACTAACGTGTTCCACATTGATATGACCATTCTCTACACATTCACGAATGAAATGATAGCGAATGTCGATGTGCTTGCTCCTTCCATGAAAAACTGGGTTCTTTACGAGTGCTATAGCTGATACGTTGTCAACTCTAAGCGTTATTCTTTTTTCTTGCCATCCAGTTAATTCACTAAGTAAGCGTTTTAGCCATAAAGCTTGACATGCTGCTGCAGTAGCTGCCATGAATTCTGATTCACATGATGATAGTGCCACTGTAGGTTGTTTCTGAGTACACCAAGTAATAGGTGACTCTCCAAAGTAAAATACTATGCCAGTAGTTCCTTTTCCTTGATCGGTGTTGATTCCACAACTACTGTCACTATAACCTGTAATCTTGCAGCCGCCTTCTTTCTTGTATATTATTCCATGTTCCTTTAATATATCAAATTACTTGTTTTACTGCCTTTAGGTGATGTTCCTTCGGTTCTTGCATAAATCTGCTGAGTAATCCGACTGAGTAACTAAGATCCGGTCTTGTATGTAATAAGTATCTGAGACTTCCAATTAAACTTCGGTAGTAAGTTGCGTCAACTGAGTTTCCATCTTCCGCCTTGACCAACTTAGTGCCGGGATCCATTGGTATCTTTGTATCATTACTGTCCGTCATACTTGTCTCTTTCAAGATCTTGTTAATATATCATGTTTGCTTGATTGTAATCTCTCCTCCTGTCTGTGTAACTTCTATCCCAAGGTAATAAGCTAGCAATCCTAAGTCGCTCATTTCAAATTTGTCTTTCATCTGGGATTTGAACAAGTCTATTTCCTTCTTTGGAGTGCCCGTGATTATCAAATCATCTACATAAACTCCAACTATAAGTGTAGAAGTCTTGCTTCTCTTTGTGTAGACTGCTTGTTCGAGATTACATTTCTTAAAGTCTAATGACTTCAAGGTATGATCAAGTTTCACATTCCAAGCTCTTGGTGCTTGTCTTAAGCCATACAAAGCTTTAGTTAGCTTGTATACTTTTCCGGATTTTCCTTGTTGAACAAATCCTTCAGGTTGTGTAACATAGACTTCTTCCTTCAAGTCTCCATGTAAAAATGCTGATTTTACATCTAAGTGGTGTACTTGCCATCCATGATAGGCTGCTAGTGCTAATATCAATCGAACTGTCTCTATCCTAGCAACTGGTGCAAATACTTCATCGAAGTCTATCCCTTGTTCTTGTACATAACCTTTTGCTACTAATCTTGCCTTATATTTGATGATCTTTCCTTGTGCATCTCTTTTAGTCTTAAAGACCCATTTGAGTCCTATTGCCTTCTGATTTTCAGGTAAATCAGTAAGAGTCCATGTATTGTTCTTGTTGATTGAATCCAGTTCAATCTCCATGGCCTCAATCCATTTCTTATCTATTGATGCCTCCTTGTAATTACGTGGTTCTTCTTTCGTAAATAGCAACCTTTCAGATTCTATTTCACGTGTGTTCCGATATAGTTCTGCTAAATCTTTAAAACCTTGTATTGGTCTATGATCAAATCTATGGCTTGAGTTTCCAGATGAGCTAAAAGTAACTTCATCTTCATTTTCTGAGTTAGGGTTGTAATTGAATGTTGGTGGTGTGATTGGTGATTCTGGATCTGGTTCCTGATGTGTATTATCAATATTTTCAGTGTTGACTGATATAGGTTTTTCATTGTCAACTTCTTCTTCCACAAAGATCCCCCAAAATGAGTCTTGTGTATCCTTTTCTTCTTCATCCTTATCCCAATCCCACGGTTTCGTTTCCATAAACTTTACATCCCTACTTACATGTTTCTTCTTTCCTATAGGATCATATAGCCGACATGCTTTTGATCCTTCCTCTACTCCTAAATAAACCATCGGTATGCTTCTGTCATCCAACTTTTTCAAGTGAGGTATTGTTATCTTAGCATAAGCTGTGCATCCGAATATTCTTAGGTTTTCCAGATTCGGTTTTCTGTTGTAGAGTGCTTCATATGGTGTTTTGTCTTCCAGGGCTTTCGTAGGTACCCTGTTGAGTATGTAAATAGCATGCTTGACTGCTTCCGCCTAAAAAGTTAAGGGTAACTTCATTGCCTTCATCATACTCCTAGTAGTTGATAACACCGTCCTATTCTTTCTTTCAACTACTCCATTTTGTTGTGGTGAGTATGGTGCTGTAAGCTGTCTTGCTAATCCATTATCCTTACAGTATTTAGTGAATTCATTTGATGTTAATTCACCTCCTATATCTGTTCTTAGCATTCTTAATTTCAATCTTAACTCCATTTCAATCTTCTGTCTAAATTCCTTAAATGTGTTGAATGCTTGATCTTTCGATGTGAGAAAGTAAGCCCACATGAAACGAGTACAGTCATCTACTAGTAAAAAGATGAACTTCTTTCTAGATTGTGTGGCTGGACTTATGGGACCACAAAGATCTCCATATACTAAGTCCAATGGGTTTTTTTGATCTGAATTTAGCTTGATTTGGAAATGGGGTTTTACTGTGTTTTCCTAATAAACATGCATCACAGATTTGTCCTGCATGATTTATTCTTGGTATCCCTTTTACTATACCCTTTCTTGTCATCTTGTCTAATGCGTCAAAGTTCAGATGACCTAACCTAGCGTGCCATAACCATGCTTGGTTATCTATGTTTGCTAAGAGACAAATAGGTGTTTCTATTCGTAGTCTTATACTGTAAAGTTGATTCTTAGATCGTTCTACTTTCATCAACAATATCTTGTTCTTATCATACAAAGTCAGTTTTTTTCCATCCATAATGATCTTACAACCTATCTCGGTAAGTTGTCCTAGACTAAGTATGTTGCTCTTGAGGTTTGGAATGTAGTAGACATCCGAAATTGTCTTTTGTTGTTGGTTTCTACATCCTAATAGTATTGAACCTCTACCCTTTATCTCTACATACGATCCATCTCCAAAACGAACGCGTCCAGTGATGCTTTCGTCAATATCTTTAAAATGACTCTTGGTTCCCGTCATATGGTTACTTGCACCATTATCTAAATACCATATGCTAGTATCTATTGTAGCGTATTGACCGGGTTGTATTTTTCCTTCGTTCAACAAAACTTCTTCAATTTCGTGTGTAGCCATTAATAGTGATGGTTCATCGTCTTCTAAGATAAGGTTTGATTGTTCGTGATTTGTTGATGGTTTTCTACACTCATTCCTCATATGTCCTAGTTTTCCGCAATTGTAACATTTTACTTTACTCTTATCCCACCCTTGTTTATCATTATTCGATTTATCTTTGTGAGATGAGTTTCCTCCATTCGAGTTGCCTTTATTTCCTTTATTCTGCCAGTTTCCTCGTGAGTAGTTTGATCTACCACCGCGTTTGTAGAAACGTTTTCCTTTCTTAGAGTGTTCGCTTTGTGCGAATAATAAATTATCCTGGCTTTCTACTTGTCCTCCCTTTCGGAGTTTTATCCTTTCCTCGAATGCCTTAAGTTTTCCAGCGATCTCATCTAACGTTATGTCATCGAGATCATTTGTTTGTTCTATGGATGCTACTATTTGAATGAACCTATCTGGTGTGGAATCTAATAGTTTTCGTACTAAAAGTGATTCATCCAAAGTCTTTCCTAATTCTTTTGCCTTCGTGGCATAGCCGTTCAGTTTAGCTGTAAATGCATCCACCGTTTCTTCCTCCTTCATCTGAAGTGTCTGAAATCCAATCATTAATGATTGTAACCGTGCTTGTTGCACCCTTTCTTCTCCAACGTGCCTCTTCCTTAGTGATTCCCATAATTCCCTTGACGTCTTACAATTTGCTACTTGTAAAATCACATCTTCCGTTAACGCTTGATATAGGAAGGCTGTTGTTGCCTTATCCTTCTTAGCGTCTAATTGCGTGTTTTCCTTAGGTTCTATCGTTTCCCATAAACCGTGTGCTTCTAATATAACCTTCATTTGTATAGCCCAAACAGTGTAGTTTGTGGTTTTTAATTTTGGGCATTGATATTGTGCAATAGGTGTTATGGGTTTTAGTTGCGATGTACTAGTTGTATCGTCACCCGACATCCTAAAAGTATTAATAACTTTCACCTTCAAATTGTATGGGAATTTCTAACTAGTGTGGTATCACTTAATACTACGGGAACAGAAACAGTTATCCGGGAATCCTAGTATAAGTTCTATGGATTTCTAGTGGTATAAATAAATATCTATACTATGTAACTATGAAATGAAATCCAAAAGTTTGAGATTTGTTGTGACCTTGTGTTTGTCACACGTGTATTCCCTTTTTTGTCGATACTTGAATATACCAGCTATGTCTTTCTAGTCCACGTCTTGTCTTCAAAACAATTCAATACACCCTTCTTTGATGTTGTCGAGTTGTTCTTTTCAATAACCACACTTCCACCACGTTGTTCCTTCTCTTCTTTGTGTCGACTTGAGACCACTCGTACCCTAGACCTTTTGTCTCGGCTATCTTCCAAAAACTTCAAAATGTTCTCGGTAAACAACAGATTTTGTTGTTTCGTTATTATTGTTGGTTTCCAAGTCTTGTAAACACAAAAATATCCAAAATACTCCTCGGTATTTTCAAAAAGCAAGCGATTTGCTTGTTTTTCCTTCTACTACTCGACGGTAGTATCTCAACAAAGTAAGCGATTTGCTTAAAACCTTGTTGCCTTCGTTGCTTGTCCGCGTTCCACAATACTTCTTCCTCTTTTGTTCTTTGTTCCACACCGTGTATAACCACAACAACCTACAAGAATACTCGACGGTATCCTTTGCGAACAAGTGATCAAATTGTTCCTGTTGTTGTCCTTCCTTGTATTGCGAGCGTTCTCCAAAACAATCCAAGATTGTTTCTTTCTTTCTATCAATTCGGTATACCTTTTCAACCAAGCAACATCCCTTTTTACTTCCAATCTGTTGCAGCAAAGTTTGCAACGATGGGTTCTTCTACAAATTCTTGACGTCGTCCTCCTTCCAAATTGGTGTGTTAGAATACAACAAATGGGCTTAACTTCTGTTGTTGTCGTGCAGTCTTATTTCCCACAGAAGGTTTTTATACTTTCTGCCTATTCAAAGAGAAATGATCACAACAACAACCAATAATTCACAAGCGCTTCTATTTGTATCTTTCGTTTGCAATTTCCACACAAGTACGGTCGTGCACTACTTTCCTTGCGTCTAAGTTATCCAGGCAACGTTTCAATGTTGCGTATTCTTCTTCTGAACGTGATATTCAGGATGTTTTTCCTTGGTCTTCTGTTTCGTTATTGATGTTTCTGGTTTTTGTGAATGATGTAACGAAAAGAAAAAGTGGCTCTTGATGCCAAATGTTGGTCCCAATATGTGTTAGAGTAAATGAAATTGCAAAGTGTAAATAAGTTTCTGAATAACTATGTTTCTAACCATTGTAACAATACATGTTTACATCTATTTATAGTACACGAATGTCACCATTGAACCATTGTGTCTGTTCGGTTTAGACACATGCCAAACGACACATTCTTACAGAAAATAACTAACAATAACTACTTTTCTAATAACTAACTTTTCGGTTATAAACTTTCTAATAAACACGTTTGGTCCTTTGTCTTTGTTGAAGAAGCAATGTCGAGATTATATGCTCATACGGAGTAAACTTATAATGACATGAGTATCCTAAAGTGGGTAAAAATAATATGTTTTTTGTTTATGTATGTATCGACTCAATATCATAGTATGAAATTTTTGTTTAACTTATACAATCATTGCGTATGATTTATATTTGTAGCTCATTAGTTACTTCTAAGTGGGTCAAAAGCGGGTAAATGAATGACATTTTTCATGTTTAAATTATATACGGAGGGCGAGTATTTAACTAAGATATATGCTACCTAAGCGAGGTATTCCTATGACCTTCTCCTTTCCCTGGCGAGAACTTAATTTTACAGTTATCAACCACGTTGACATTGTTGATCAAAGCTATGCAGGATTTAACAAATACCTTGATCATATCACATGTCAAACGTCCATTATATGAATTCAGACTATTCAGTTCAATTTGTGTATGTTTAATATCGTTCTGATGATCAATGACTTGAAACCATTTTATCCGGACGAAAATAGTTATTACTAATAGAAATGATGGAGTAAGTCCCAAGTTCCATACGTTCGTTTGGTCGACATATACGGCACAATATGCACATGATAGTTATCATTAGGGCCATACGCTAGCCCCAGAATTTGCATGTACTTAGAGATCTTACTCATATAATCATGCTGTAATCAAACTCATTTTATTTTCTTGAATAATATGCATGTATTTTGCTTATATGATTAAGAATTTAAGATACTCGTGCACTTAATTACTAGATGTGTTTGCTATATACCATATTTACGCATTATGGTATATAAGACCGGGAAGATAAGCATGACCGTTATAGGTATCCAAACTAAGGTGTAAAATTAAATTGTTAGACTTGTTACCCGTTAAAAAAAGTAGTAAACTCATATGAACCTTTGTGATTTAATACTTTGAACTTATTTCTCAACTCGCCCTAAATTTTTTTGTAATATAACAAAATATAAATTGATAGTTGAAATGAATATATGGCATCTGAAATTTCATTCTTACTTTGCTTATACCTTGCTCTAGCAGAATTGAACATCAAAAGCGACAGACATTTGAATTTAAAAATTCATACACTAAATCTAACTGAACATGCAAAATTTTGCTAACTTAACAAAAAAAATTGAGAATTCAAATTGGTTATTGGGAGGAAAACCCCAGGTTTGATAATTTGCTATATCAAAGTGGCGAATTCAACCCAACAACATAATGTTAATCTCAATTTAGGGGAACCATATACATTACGGTATATATGCAAGCCAAGTTTTCTTTTATTTATCCATGTGGGACTGAAAATTCAAATCAAAAGCTGAATTTGAGTAAAGAAGTTGCTTAATAAAGCAAATACACCCATCATATTTCAGTCATTTAACATTTTTTATAACATGAATAAGATCATTCCCAATTCTGGTATACGAGTATACCGGCACAGTCATATATATTAGGAACAACGCAAATACAAGATAATTTATAATTTCACAGAAAGGGTGTGCAGCACCATTGTAACATAACTATGCAAAATATTATTCCATATAAAACCCGATTTCCAATTATATGTAACACCCTCAAAGAGATAAAGACTGAAATTCTAATTAATCAGCCCCATATATAAGTGTTATCTGCCACTTGATAAGAAAATAAGAAACGCATCCTCAGCAAACGAAGAAAGTATCTTCTATGTGTTTCCACCTTTTTGTTGTTAACTACTTGTTTCTACTATGATTCGCGAGCAAAAGATAAACTTAACCCTACTTTGCGACGTCTACTTGGCCCTCGATCCCAATCAAATAATAGACGGGCCACTAGACGGGCCACTTACGAATTTATGTGAATCACACGTAAAGGTAAAATGTGAGCAAAAGATAAACTTAACCCTACTTTGTGACGTCTACTTAGCCCTCGATCCCAGTCAAATAATAGACGGGTCATTTATAAATTTATGTGAATCACGCTTACGGAAGGTAATGCGACTGGTTGGTCAATTCGACCAAAACTGTACGTGACTTTATACATGCACTACAACATTCGACGCTTTTCGAGGGGACATTTAGACGTTTTCAGCGGAGACATGTCCCCACCAATAACTTTCAGCGGGGACATGTCCCCGCCGAAACGTCCCCGAGAACACCCCATCGCTGATACTTTTTGTTGTAATATGAAAAACATAAAACTATTTAAACATATAAACCAAACATCAAGCACGCAGCGGATAATATGATCTACATACATGAAATTAATTAACTAAAATTAAAAGTAATGCGTATCTTTGGTTTCTAGCCAAACAAGAAACCGAGTATCCAAGAACTGATAAAACCCTAATAAGGGTTTTGTATGAATCGACTTACAACAAGTCAAATGGGGAAAATCACACAAGCTAAAGTAAGCTTGTCATTCGTTCTTGTACACACGTATTACTAGCGTCTCAATGTGAAAAACTAGGTTCTAATTCACGAACAAAACCAAACACTTAATGTATAACTTGGATCGAAAATCCCTAGGGGATAGGGAAAGTCGATCGGCAATACAAGAGGAAGAAGAAGGGAGAAGTTTGGCTTACTAGAGAATTAGGATTCGTGAACTATGAATAAAAGGGTTTGTATTTATAGACCCACAAATCTTTCTCTCCAAGTTAGGGCAACAAAAACCCTCCCCTCCTTTGATTAGTCGGCCGAATATGCTAGCCCAAGAGGGATTCTAGATCCTTCTTGGTTAGTATTTCATATTAAGTCCCTTAACTTAATATTTAACGTCCGTTAACCAAACTCCGTTAAATACTAACGACCGTTAAGTGTTTTTCGTGAAATGAATAATTAAATCATAACTTAATAAATTAATTATTCAAACATTGAGACTCATACGTAATGTGTGCAATCCCGAAGTCTCGTGTTCGAAACTGGTCATACGTATATTAATTTATATCCACAACTTTAACAGCTCCCATTTGGATATGCATTAATATAGTAATGACATTGGTTAGTCTAGCTTAACACCCCAAATGCCCCCAGATCGACCCTGAGTATGGTTTCCTGGAAAAAACCTTGTGATGATTTATCATCATACTTATCCTTTTGTTTCTAATACCGCGTTAATATGGATATGGATCTAAGTCATTCCATAATTAACTATTTAGTTTCTCGTTTATAAATAATTGATCAAGATTACCAAATCATCTGAACGTATTCCAGATAGCCTTTGGGCGTGCGCACGCAAACATCTTGTCAACTCTACGAGTGGCCAAGCAGTATTAAACTTCAAAACAAATTTGAAGGAACAAATCCTTTCTTGACTACGAGCATAACCCTTGAACTTCACATCACCTCCGAAAATAGCCCTTATAACTACCAGTTACGGATAGCGTTAGACTATTTTACAGAAAATGAGCTACATCCTCGGCAGTTACCTGGTATCTCAAGTCTGAGGATAAATATTCATGATTTACTTAATGAAAAGGATCCATAAAGTACAATCATGTGGTTGGGATCTGTCCTATATTCAATATATCCAATATTGAATATCATGTAAATTTGGCATGCCCACACATCAATATACTTAAGTATATTCTACCAACATTCACATTTGCCTTAATTCAATAATACTCCCATATTATTTATCGACAACGGATTATTTAGAATAACATAAATTATTCATGGATTTAAACATGCAAATATATGATACAATATTATAAATGAGAATAAACGTAACCAAACTTTATTTCATTAAGATAACATTGTTTACATATCCTTTATCCAAATACTAATCCACAGATTTACATGAAACAATTAGCTAAACGAAGACCAATACCATCAGCATGTTGAGTAAACTTTTCCTTAGGTAAAGGCTTCGTAAAAGGATCAGCCAGATTGTCATCCGTGTGAACTTTGAGTAAATTGATTTCACCTATTTCGACTTGTTCTCGAACATAGTGATATCTCCTAGGAAAGTGTCTGGCGCCCTTCATGACTCCAGGTTCATTGGCGAATGTGATTGCAACAGAATTGTCACAATACACATTTATAGGTAATTCAATTGACGGCATAACTCCAAGATCCGAAATGAATCTCCTTATCCAAACAGCTTCCATCGCAGCTTCCGATGTAGCAATATACTCAGCTTCTGTTGCAGACATAGCTATTGTACTCTGCTTCTTGCTCTTCCAGTCTACAGCTCCTCCATTGATGACAAAGACATAACCCGTCTAAGACTTCGTATCATCTTTATCAGTTTGAAAGGACGCATCGCAGTAACCTGTAACATCAAGCTCTGCATCTGGATTTCCCCCATACACTAGAAACATTTCTTTTGTATTCCTCAAATACTTAAGAATGTTCTTAACAGCATGCCAGTGGAGTTCACCTGGATTCTGTTGATAACGACTGGTCAAATTTTGTGCAAACGCCACATCTGGCCTTGTGCATCTTACTGCATACATGATAGATCCTACTGCCGAAGCATATGGAACTTTCTTCATGTGTGCCACCTCTTCAGGTGTTGAAGCACATAGTTTGCTACTTAAGCCATGTTCTACTTGCATTGGCAAATATCCCTTCTTGGAATTTTGCATATTGAATCTCTTCAATATCTTATCAATGTAAGCACTTTGGCTTAATCCAATCAACCGCTTAGATCTTGATTCCAAGTATGTAAGCTGCTTCTCCTAAATCCTTCATAGAAAAACATTTACCCAGATAAGACTTAACTTCATTAAGACTTGGTATATGATTTCCCATGATTAATATGTCATCGACATATAGGACAAGAAAAGTAGTATTACTCCCACTAGCTTTGTGGTATACACATGGCTCATCGAAATTCTGAGTAAATCCAAACTTCTTGATTTCCTCATCAAATTTCTTATTCCATTGCCTCGATGCCTGCTTCAATCCATAAATGGATCTTTGAAGCTTGCATACACGCTCAGGAAAATCTGGATTCACAAACCCCTCAGGCTGCGCCATATAGATGTCTTCGTCTAGGCGACCATCCAAGAAGGCGGTTTTGACATCCATTTACCAAATCTCATAGTCATAGTAAGCAGCTATGGCTATAAGAATCCTAATAGCTCTAATGTCAGCTACAGGAGAAAAAGTCTCCTCATAGTCAACACCATATGTTTGGGTAAAGCCTTTAGCCACCAAAAGAGCTTTGTAGGTGTGTACATTGCCATCCATGTCCGTTTTCTTTTTGAAGAGCCAATTACTCCCAACTACCTTAGCATTGGGAGGTAGGTCTACTTCAATCCAGACTTCATTGTCTCTCATGGATTGCATTTCCCCATTCATAGCAATCTGCCATTTATCCTTCTCAAGACTATTAATGGCAGCCCTATAACTAGTAGGTTCATCAAGATCCCCTAGTATAGTTTCCTCACACTCTACGTTTAGACATAGACGTTCAGGAGCTTTTACAGATCTTGTAGATCTGCGAATGGGAACGAATTCAACTTCAGGTGGAGGACCTAGACTTTCAGGTTCCACAGGAAGCGTGCTAGTGTTCTCAGAAGGTGACGTATCTTCTTGATCATTTTCAAGATCAAATACTCTCCCACTGAATTCTTGAGATATGAGATTATCCTCAAGGAATTCGCCATACCTAGCCACGATGAC
This sequence comes from Artemisia tridentata subsp. tridentata, assembly GCA_021014915.2. Lineage (NCBI taxonomy): Eukaryota > Viridiplantae > Streptophyta > Magnoliopsida > Asterales > Asteraceae > Artemisia > Artemisia tridentata. The sequence continues at coordinate 65,995,093 of CP139506.1, forward strand.
TTTATTTTCTGGTGGGAAGTAAAAGTAGTAACTCTTTGTTTCCTTAGGGTATCCTACGAAGATACACTTAACAGATCTTTGTTGGAGTTTATCTGGTGAGTCACGTTTGACAAACGCCTCACAACCCCAGATCTTTAAGTAAGAAAAGTTGGGAGCTTTTCCAGTCCATAATTCATATGGAGTCTTATCAACCTTCTTTGTTGGAATCCTATTCAACACGTGAACAGCAGTTTCAAGGGCATAGTCCCAAAAGGATAAGGGAAGAGTTGTCAGATTAAACATAGATCGTACCATATCTAACAATGTACGATTTCTCCTTTCAGATACACCGTTTTGCTGTGGAGTATAAGGAGATGTGAGTTGCTGGACAATTCCACACTCAGCTAGATAATCTTTAAACTCTTGGCTTAAATATTCACCACCTCTATCGGATCGAAGAGCCTTAATCTTCTTACTGAGTTGTAATTCTACTTCATTTTTAAAGACCTTGAATGTCTCAAAGACTTCATGTTTATGTTTAAGTAAATAAACATAACCATAACGACTATAGTCATCCGTGAAGGTCAAGAAGTAGCTAGCACCGCGTTTTGACACATGTCTAAGTGGACCACACACATCAGTGTGTATTAATCCAAGTAGATCCGTAGCCCTTTCCACTTGATGTGAAAAAGGTTTCCTTGTCATCTTCCCAGATATGTAAGATTCGCATTTATCAAATGAATCATCATTGATATTTTGCAAAAGCCCATCATGTTGCAACTTTTCCATGCGTTTCTTGCCTATATGAGCAAGACGACAGTGCCAAAGATAAGACGAATCCAAGTTTGACTTGATTCTCTTATTGCTAATGCTATACACAGAATTATTTCCATTGGATACATGATTCTCCATGTCAATTTCAAACACACCATCTATTGGAATTGCATTAAAGTAAAAAATATTATTTAAAGAAACCAAAATTCCATTATTAGTAAATGTGTGATCAAAACCATTATCCAACAATAAAGAAACTGAAATGACACATCTAATGATAGAAGGTGCATAATGACAATTATTCAAAACTAGTATTAACCCTGAAGGTAAAACTAAATCGAATGTCCCTATGGCTTCAACTGCCTGCACGTATGCCATTGCCCACGTACATGTAGCTTTCTCCATAGTTCAGCTTCTTTGCTCCTCTAAGCCCCTGCGATGTATTACAAATGTGAGTACCACATCCTGTATCATATATCCAGGCATTTTGCTTACGAGGAAAATAAAATAATTCAATCATAAAAATACCTGAAATGCTCGCGCCATTCGCAGCCTTGACATTTTTATTCTTGCGATACTCCTCTAGCAGCAATGGACAATCCCTCTTCCAATGTTCAGGAGTGTTGCAGTGGTGACAAGCAGCCAAATCCTTCTTGGGATAATCCTTCTTCTTAGGAGGATTCTGCTTCTTAGGCTTCTGCTGATAGGTCACAGTCTGCTTGCCCTTGTCAGCTTTAGCTTTCCCCTTCTTGTTCACGTGTTGCGGTTTGTTGGGCTTAGTAACCCTACCACATTTTATTGCCATTACAGCAGGTTTAGGTGCCTTCTTTGAGAGTCCTTTCTCAAAGTCAATAAGCATTGCATGTAAATCACTTATTGTCTTCCCCGTGCAATGCATATTGAAGTTGCGCACGAACTCACCAAACAACTCCTCGTTAAGGGATCGATTGATGAGGCCAACTTGTACATCTTGCACGTAACCACATCCAAGTGCATCCAATTGGTCCAAATAACCTTTCATTTCCAATACATGGGCACTCACTGGTTTACCAGCCTCCTGCTTACACTTTTGCAGAGCATCCAATACATCATATAGCTCTGCCATAGGTCGTTTCTCAAACATGCGTTTGAGCTCATTGATCATGTCCATGGGACCATAATTCTCAAATTGCTTTTGCAATTGAGTGTCCATCCCAGATAACATGAGACAAGCCACATCATTGTGCTTCTCATAATCAATGTTATAAGCTTCATGGTCTGCATTAGATGCAGTACCAGCAGGAGCTGTAGGAAGAGGCGTACTAAGAATATCAAGTCTTTTGGCCATTCTAAGAACAATCCTCAAAGAACGGTACCAATCATTGAAATTCTTTATCCCATTCAACTTTTCTCTTTCAATCATAGTTTTGAAAGTAGAACTTATGTTGTTCATGTTAGTGTTTTCGGGTTGGGCCATTTCTACAGAAAAAGTTCAAAAGTTAGTACTTTTAATAATTAAAATTTTCAAGAAAATTAAACACCCATGGTAAATAACATTTAACCATTTAATTTTCACTGAAAACTAGGATCCAAATTGACGTCGTTTTATCACATCAGCTTTGGCTGCTAGCAATGAAAGTACTCAATAAGGTACGGGTTGAACCCAATTGTCAATATCCAATTGCAATTCCTAAAATCATGGGACTTACATATTTTGCCAACCTCAGTAGCAAATGTAAGCATGTTTCATCCCCATTTCTTTATGCCTTGACGTCGTTTCATTACATCAGCTTTGGCTGCTAGTAATGAAAGTACTCAATTAAGTTAACCAACTTAAGAAACTGTAAATTACCATAGTTTCATCACATCAGCTTTGGCTGCTAGTAATGAAAGCATGTAATTTACCCTTTGATTACCATCCCTTGGTCATCACATCAGCTTTGGCTGCTAGTAATGAGGGCATCTAATCTCAGGTGTTTCCGTTTCATTGGATGGCATATAACTTAAATTTTAAGGGTACTTATAGTTTGATGTGTGTAATCAAAATATGTACAAAGATGTCATGCATTAATCTTTGTATCGATCATATGTTTCAAAAAACTGTTTACTCATTTGTTACATTAATAAGCTCAAATCATCAAAGTTTTAATTGATGGCGTTGAGTAACTTACAACATTGCCTTAAGATGCTTCGTACGTTTTCATGGTTGTACTTAGTAAGTCTAATATTGACGTACAGGCGAGCGAAGAGACAGAATGGAGTCTCTTTAAGGCCACAATTTAATGCGAAACCAACCTTATACCCACTTTATAGTTTGTCAATATTAGGTCCGCCTTTCGACCACTTTTGTACAGTCGCATCAATCAACTAAAAGTTTATGATTTTTCTAGCTTAAAACAATGTTACACCATTATTAAGTCAAGTTTATTTTCTATTTTGAAAATTACCATTTTGTTTATAATCATGTCAACAACATATTTAAACAAATGCGCAATTAATAAAAAATAAACAACTAAATAATGAACATGCTAAGATAAATCAATTTACATGTATACGTTTATCATAAGGCTCCCATTGGTTTTTGAGCGCATTGTACCCAATGGACCACAACACCAATTTCTTGGCCGCGTAAGTCTTATAATAAATGTATACAACAACACACATAACTGATTTAATACACGATTAATGGGGTCTTCCCCAATTTTAGGTCTTCCCTAATAACCTAATTAATTAACTTTTAGTAATTAAACTAAAACCCTAGTTAATTAATAATCGCATACACATAGCATGTAAAACATGTAACAATTAACATCAATTTTCCATGACAAAACATGCATGTTTTTGTCATGGATTCCCCATATTGCACTTGTAACACCCCAACCCGGCAAGGGTAGAAGCATCACATTATGGTGACAAATCAAATCATACATACATATTCACAGCGGAAGCCAATAAACATAATCATTAAATAAACCAAGTCAACACGACTGGAATTCAATACATAAGTCTCAAATGAAAGGAAGAAATAATCTCAAGGAAATACATAACAAAATAGATCCAATATCAAAATGCTGAAACAAAATGGTAAGACTAGGGTAGGACATCATCTAAGGCAAAAGCTCCACTAACTCTCATCCCAAGCATAAATCCATCTCCCAGCTAGATACCTGCCGCACACGGAAAAGAAAACGTGCGGCTGAGCTTACAAAGCTCAGTGAACAGATACATAATACAACAAGATAATGAAGCAGAAATATAATGAAGCACTGGGAAATATCATAAGGTATAAATCAGAACAAATGGGTAATAAGAGAAGAATAGGATAGTCATCTACCACGAGCCCAGAAACATATCATATCATACTCATAATCATACACGTACAGAGGGGATACCTCTTAGGCAACCAGATAATATGAGGGGTGACCTCATGTATCATATGGAGTGATCAGCTCCCAGATAATTGTGAAAGGCGTGTATTGCACACAGCACCAGTCACCAGACAAATCATATCATAGCATATACAGTTAAATCCACTAAACAGATCAGATCTAGGATTGCAATCCATACGCCCCCCAGAAACATATATAATCATAATCAAAGTAATGCACATATCATAATCAGAATGGGGACGGTGTGAGGAATCACTCACCCACACATGAGTCATGCCAGTGGTGCATCACAGACACGGCCAGGTTACCTTCCTGGCTAGGTAACAGAAAAGTGGCTCGGGTATCAAACTAAGAGTCATATCATATCAAATGTGTCATATCATAAGGTTCATCATAATAGGTTCATAACAGAGGGTTCATATCAAAGGTTCAGAACTAGTGTCAAAGGTCCAAATCAAAGGTTCAACAGATCAAGGTTCACAGCAAAGGATCATAAACAAATGGGGATCATAGCAATGGCTTGGGATCCTTAACAGAATCATAAGTCAACATCAATGTATAGTGTATAGGAACCCTTACAGAAACAAGGGCAGAGTATCCGTACCTTATGACGAAAGCAAAATAGAAACAAGCACAGAAATGAGGGAAAGCTCAAGGTCTCTCCTTCTTCACACCTAAAGGAGTAGAAGGGGATTACAAATCATTCTAAATTAACCATCTTTCCATTTTAAGTAACTTTCCCTTTTTAGTAAGTTTCCACTTTTAGAAAGTTTCCATAATTAGAAGGTTTCCACTTTTAGAAATATTTAGTACATAGCTCAATTAGATCAATATTTGCTGGAATAAAGTGTCTTTATCATATTTACACTTTTGGTCCTCAGGTTCTCACAATTTACATTTTACACCCCTGTATTTCCAAATTTACATTTTAAACCTTCAAACATGCATAATTACACATTAAACCCTTGGTTTATCAAATTTACACAATGAGTACTTATTTTAGTGAGTTATACGATTAGACCTTCAATTATTCAATATTTACACAATAGGTCCCTCCATTTAGTAAGGTTACATATTAAGTCCTTAAAGTTTACATTTTCAATCATTAATTAATAATAATTACACTTTAGTCCAATAATTATCCAAATTTTCATATCAGCCCCTGAATATCATTCATAACACAAATCGACCTCAACTTTTCAGAATTTACATGTTTAGTCCCTATATTTATTTAATTTCCATATCGAATTAACAATTACAACTTAATTCGTTATCTCACGAATTTTACATATAGGCCCTCCGTTTAATAATTTTTACAGGTCACACATGATATATAGAACGTGACAAAAATAGCCCATGAGTTTTAATATTGACAAAACACCCCCTTTTATATTTAATCACAAATCGTTAACTACCATTTTTAACCAAATAAACCCTAATCGATTCCCAATAATTATGCAATCATTTACACATCATTAAAGTTCATTCAAGATCAGATCCTATTAGTTTTGAGCCCTAGATGGCTCGTTAGGTATTTTTGTTCATGTTTTCCTTTTAGCCGATTATAACATAATTCCACCAAAAATAGTTTTAAGCCTCAATAAATCAAATGAGTATTTTTCTAGTGTTGTATGATGATCATAGAGGCCACGAAAAATAATGGTCTGGTCAAGAAAATTCGAATGCATATTATTTAGATTTTAGTTCGATTTAGGGTTCATAAACACAATATTTTCTATAAGGATTATATATGATGCATGGGTCGTTTTTACCATTTTTCCCACGTTAGATATTATTAATAGAAGCTGAGAAAAATACCAGGAAATTTTTAGAACGAGTGGAAGAGTGTTGCACGATTTATTGATTCTCGGCTAGAACTTTCGAACCACAAGAATCACCACGACTTCAAACGGGACCAAATAACCTTGTACACATTTTTCCCAGATCACACATAATGTAAGAACTCCAGGAAAAATAAGAAACTAATTTTAACATGATCGGATGAATTATTTGGGAATTTAATACCTTTCGAGTGAATAAAAGAAGAAAATTCGATAGCTCTTGATCTAGGCTTCTAAAAATCGATTTTCTATTTTTCCAAGCTCCTTAGTGATGCAATGAACTCCAGAAAATTTGTTCTTGGCTTTGGGAGGGATCGAATGAATTATGGAGAGGGTATTTGTGATTGTCGGCTATAACATAATTAGGGTAAATCAAAGGAAATACTAGGGATAACTATAAAGGGTAAATTGCCGAGTCTTAAGGTGATGAATGAGCATAATTTTCGGTTCTATTAGCTGGAAATATTATTTGCCAAGTTTAGGATTTAATTTGTATTTATCTTGTACATTAAAATGTATTTTAAATACTTTAATTATGTAATGTTTTAAAATAAATCGGCCATACAACATTTTGAGTAAAATAATACACTTTTGGACTTGTAAAAATATTAGTAGCATGCTTCATAATTATTTCACTTGATTTGTAGTTCGTTTCCAGAGGTTCGGGATAGATTCGAGACTTTTATAATACTTTTATTCATTTTTAACACTACGGGGGTAATATGGTAATTTTGCCACTTGTCAAATGTTAAATGAAATTCTTAAAATTATTTAGGATCATAACTTGTGCATTGCCAGAAGTTTGGAATTTATTTGATACTTTACAAGCTTTTAAATAGTTTTTAAACTTATAGGGGCATTATGGTCATTTTACATGCTTTCGGATTTTAGGTGTTACAACTTCTTCCCCTCTAACAGAAAAATTTCGTCCCCGAAATTTGCAAAGAATCAGAATGAAACGAATCGGAAACAAAATAGAGACATACCAGAATCAGAAAACAAAATGAGGATAACTAGCTCGAATAGACTCCTCGGTCTCCCAGGTAGCTTCCCGCTCTGGGTGGTTCTGCCAAAGAATCTTAACAAAAGGAATGACTTTACGTCTCATAACTCGCTCTTGGCGATCAAGGACAGCTTCCGGCTCCTCCGGAAGAGACATATCTGGCTGGATCTGATCAAAAGGGTAAGACACCACATGCAGAGGATGATAGTTGTATCCCCTCAGAAGAGATACATGAAAAACGTCGTGAACATGTGATAACTGCGGAGGAAGAGCCAAACGATACGAAACCTCTCCAATGCGATCCAAAATCTCAAACGATCCGATGAATCGAGGACTGAGCTTGCCCTTAATTCCAAAACGTTTAACTCCTCGACACGGCGAAACCTTAAGAAATACCCGATCGCCGACACGAAACTCCAAGTCACGCTGATGCTTGTCAGCGTAACTCTTTTGACGAGCCCTAGCTTCCTTTAACTTCTCCCTAGCAACATCTACTTTCTCAGTAGCTATCTGCACTAACTCTGGGCCCTCAATAACGCGCTCACCAACCTCATTCCAACAAACCGGAGCCCTACATTTCCGACCATATAGCATCTTGAAAGGAGCCATACGAATACTCGCGTGCCAACTGTTATTATAAGCAAACTCTACCAAACACAAATAATCGTCCCAGCTACCAGTCCACTCTAAGGCACATGCCCTCAACATGTCCTCTAAAGTCTGAATGGTCCTCTCCGACTGACCATCCGTCTGAGGGTGAAAAGCTGTACTGAACTTAAGGCGCGTATCCCATGCCTTATGCAATCCCTTCCAGAAGTGAGATGTAAACCGAGGATCCCTATCTGATATAATGGCCGTAGGCATACCGTGAAGTCTGACTATTTCCTGCTGAAATATATCTGCCAACTTACTAACACTGTAGTCCACACGAATAGGGAGGAAGTGAGCAGACTTGGTTAGTCGATCGACGACCACCCAAATCGCATCATGCTTCCTACGAGTAAGAGGTAAACCAGTCACAAAATCCATGGAAATTTCCTCCCATTTCCACTTCGGAATCTCCAACGGCTGAAGCAACCCACTAGCTCTCTGGTGCTCAATCTTGACCTGCTGGCAAGTCAAACACTTAGATACAAACGAAGCCACATCTTGTTTCATGCCACTCCACCAGAAATGTTGCTTAAGGTCCCGGTACATCTTGGTAGAACCAGGATGTATAGTAAAAGGGGAACTATGAGCCTCTGCTAGAACAGCCTCCCTAAGCTCAGGATCGTTGGGAACACAGAGACGATCCTCAAACCACACTACACCGGAATCATCAACTCTAAATTCTGATTGCTTGCCGTCCTCAACATTTTAAACTATAGACCACAGCTCACCATCCTCTTTCTGGGCTTCCTTAATTCGCAAGATAAGATTGGACTCCACCGTAAGGCTAGCCCAATAACCGCCATGACCACGAACACAAAACTCCACATCAAGAAGTTCTAAATCATGCAAAATACGGGGCTCAAACTCCAAACTCGCAATCATACCGGATTTCCTACTCAGAGCATCGGCGACTACATTTGCTTTACCGGGATGATACTGGATGTTAGCATCATAATCTTTCAGAAGCTCCAACCAACGCCTCTGTCTCATATTCAACTCTTTCTGGGTGAAGATGTATTTAAGACTCTTATGATCGGTGAAAATGTCACAAGTCTCTCCATACAAATAATGGCGCCAAATCTTTAGCGCGAAGACCACAGCCGCTAACTCAAGATCATGCGTCGGATAGTTCACTTCGTAAGGCTTCAGCTGCCTCGAAGCATAGGCGATCACCTTCCCGTGCTGCATCAAGACACATCCTAAACCCTTCTTCGATGCATCGCTATAAATCTGAAAACCGCCGGAACCCGATGGAAGAGTCAAGATAGGTGCCGACACTAAACGTTTCTTCAACTCCTCAAAACTACTATCTCGCTCATCCGTCCAAATAAACTTTTCCCCTTTCCTCATCAACTGTGTCAACGGCAAGGCAAGACGCGAAAAGCCCTCAACAAATCTCCGATAATACCCAGCGAGACCCAGGAAACTTCTCACTTCCGTCACATTTGTAGGTCTTGGCCATTTTGTGATAGCCTCAACCTTCGCCGGATCCATCGTGATGCCGTCTGCAGAAACAATGTGACCCAAGAAAGCCACTCGATCCAACCAAAACTCGCACTTCGAAAACTTTGCATACAATCGCTGCTGTCGAAGAATCTCCAGAACCATACTAAGATGTTGCTCGTGCTCCGCCTCGGTTTTGGAGTACACAAGGATATCATCTATGAAGACAATGACGAACTTATCGAGAAATTCATGGAATACCCGGTTCATGAGGTCCATAAATACAGCCGGAGCATTGGTCAACCCGAAAGGCATAACCAAAAATTCATAATGACCATACCGAGTGCGAAAGGCCGTTTTGGGAACATCCTGCTCCCTCACCCTAAGCTGGTGATAACCTGACCTAAGATCGATTTTAGAGAAATGCCTCGCTCCTTGCAACTGGTCGAATAAATCATCAATGCGAGGAAGAGGATAGCGGTTACGAATCGTAATGCGGTTAAGCTCCCGATAATCGATACAAAGACGCATGCTCCCGTCTTTCTTCTTAACAAACAACACGGGAGCACCCCAAGGAGATACGCTCGGACGAATAAAACCGTTTTCCAACAGTTCTTGCAATTGCTCCTTTAATTCCTTTAATTCAATCGGTGCCATGCGGTAAGGAGCTTTAGATATGGGTTCAGCACCCGGAATCAGATCAATGCTAAATTCGACTTCCCTGACAGGAGGAATGCCAGGAAGTTCATCCGGAAATACATCGGCGAAATCGCGCACAATACGAATACTATCAATGCTAGGTACATCAACAGAGGTATCTTTAATAGAAGCAAGAAAACCAAGACAGCCATGCAAAATCAATGTCCGGGCTTTCATAGCCGAAATGATCTTTACAGATTTCAGAGGTTGGGAACCAGAATAAACAAAATCAGGATAATGAAGATCACCAAAGATCACCTTACGAGCATAACAATCAATAGTCGCCTTATGGGCAGCTAACCAGTCCATGCCCAGAATAATGTCAAAATCAACCATATCAATGGGAAGAAGGTTCGCAGGACGAATACGATCATCGAAACGGAGAGGGCAATTAACATACTCGACATCAATAATCACATGAGTTTTCATCGGGGTAGCAATAGATATTCGGTTCATTAATTGAGTTGGGTTTACGTTTATTTTATTTGCAAGTGATGTGGATATTATTGAATGTGTAGCACCGGTGTCAAATAAAACGAAAACAGTACGATCTCCAATATACAGAAAACCCGTAATAGTACCTGAGGTGCTAGCTGCCTGATCACGTGTCAAAGAATACACCCGGCCTGAATTAGGAGCGGTCCTAGTATCGACTTTAGGTTCACCAACATTCTTCTTAGGACAGTCCTTGACTTTGTGCGATGTAGATCCACAAGAGAAGCAACCACCAGAAGCTTTATAACAAGGACCCGGATGTGGTTTCCCACATGTAGCACATAAAGGAGGAGGAGGTAGGGCCTGAACAGAACCCCTCTGACCCGAAGATCCCGACTGCTGATACTGCTGAGAATCCCTACGCCGGTTATTACCACCCTGACCCTGACCCTGACGGTCACCACCATACCGACCATAATCCTGTCGGCCCTGGTTCCTAGAATCCTGTCGCCTATAATCACCACCTCGGTCCTGGCGACCCTGCTGATCATGCCCATGGTCCTGACGACCCCGAAAATCCTGTCTCTGGTCCTGACGACCATGACCCCGAGAATCCTGCCTTTGGTCCTGCCGACCCCGAAAATCTACCCGGTTACCATCCCTATCACGCTTATTAGACACCCTGTCCGCATGTAACAACTCGATGTTACGCGCGGCATCCTGAACACTAGCCACATCATCAAATGGAGTGTTAACGATCCGGTCTAACACCCACTTCTTAAGAGCCCACTTGAAGTGACGAGCCTGTCGAACAGAATCCCCAGTAACCTCTGGCCCCACGAAACTAGCCAGACGTAAGAAACGCTGCATGAAATCTCCAGAAGATTCATGATCACCCTGACGAATAGACCCGTATTCCCTCTCATACCTCAGCTGCTCTGCCATAGGAATGTACTGCTTATAAAACGCCTCAATAAAATCTGCCCACGAACAAGTCTCAGCAAAATCATCCCCTTTGGCCTGAACAAGAGCAGTCCACCAATTCTGAGCATCACCCTCTAGTTTGAATGTGGCCAAACGAGTTTTAAACTCGTCAGCACATCCCAGAACACGAAACAACTTCTCGATATGCGTGATCCAGTCCTCCGCTTCATGGGGAGTAGCAGCGGACCTGAAAGAGAGAGGCTTAAGCTTATTAAACCTCTCGATCCACACGTGGATACCAGCTGGAGGAGCAGCGGGTGGAGCAGTGGGTTGAGCATCGCCACCACCACCACCTCCAGAAGGACCAGCCCCATTCCTGATATTATTGGTGACCTCAGTCACCACTCGCGGAAGAGCAGCAGCCACAGCAGCGGCTATCATCTCTTCAAAATTGGGGCCATCATCCCCATTAGTGTACTGAGTAAAGCGAGTGTTCACCATCTGAATGATCATGAAAAGAATTAGCAAAACATAAGGGAAAAATAAGCACGAAATGGAAGACGAAACAGAAACCTATGCCTACCCAAAGCCTCACCAGTCAAAACTTAAAACTTAAGGGTCAAATCCTATGGTCCACATGTTTCACAGGCCAAAGCTTATGTACGATAGGTCGCAACCTGGGCACTGATACCATAATTGTAACACCCCAACCCGGCAAGGGTAGAAGCATCACATTATGGTGACAAATCAAAGCATACATACATATTCACAGCGGAAGCCAATAAACATAATCATTAAATAAACCAAGTCAACACGACTGGAATTCAATACATAAGTCTCAAATGAAAGGAAGAAATAATCTCAAGGAAATACATAACAAAATAGATCCAATATCAAAATGCTGAAACAAAATGGTAAGACTAGGGTAGGACATCATCTAAGGCAAAAGCTCCACTAACTCTCATCCCAAGCATAAATCCATCTCCCAGCTAGATACCTGCCGCACACGGAAAAGAAAACGTGCGGCTGAGCTTACAAAGTTCAGTGAACAGATACATAATACAATAAGATAATGAAGCAGAAATATAATGAAGCACTGGGAAATATCATAAGGTATAAATCAGAACAAATGGGTAATAAGAGAAGAATAGGATAGTCATCTACCACGAGCCCAGAAACATATCATATCATACTCATAAGCATACACGTACAGAGGGGATACCTCTTAGGCAACCAGATAATATGAGGGGTGACCTCATGTATCATATGGAGTGATCAGCTCCCAGATAATTGTGAAAGGCGTGTATTGCACACAGCACCAGTCACCAGACAAATCATATCATAGCATATACAGTTAAATCCACTAAACAGATCAGATCTAGGATTGCAATCCATACGCCCCCCAGAAACATATATAATCATAATCAAAGTAATGCGCATATCATAATCAGAATGGGGACGGTGTGAGGAATCACTCACCCACACATGAGTCATGCCAGTGGTGCATCACAGACACGGCCAGGTTACCTTCCTGGCTAGGTAACAGAAAAGTGGCTCGGGTATCAAACTAAGAGTCATATCATATCAAATGTGTCATATCATAAGGTTCATCATAATAGGTTCATAACAGAGGGTTCATATCAAAGGTTCAGAACTAGTGTCAAAGGTCCAAATCAAAGGTTCAACAGATCAAGGTTCACAGCAAAGGATCATAAACAAATGGGGATCATAGCAATGGCTTGGGATCCTTAACAGAATCATAAGTCAACATCAATGTATAGTGTATAGGAACCCTTACAGAAACAAGGGCAGAGTATCCGTACCTTATGACGAAAGCAAAATAGAAACAAGCACAGAAATGAGGGAAAGCTCAAGGTCTCTCCTTCTTCACACCTAAAGGAGTAGAAGGGGATTACAAATCATTCTAAATTAACCATCTTTCCATTTTAAGTAACTTTCCCTTTTTAGTAAGTTTCCACTTTTAGAAAGTTTCCATAATTAGAAGGTTTCCACTTTTAGAAATATTTAGTACATAGCTCAATTAGATCAATATTTGCTGGAATAAAGTGTCTTTATCATATTTACACTTTTGGTCCTCAGGTTCTCACAATTTACATTTTACACCCCTGTATTTCCAAATTTACATTTTAAACCTTCAAACATGCATAATTACACATTAAACCCTTGGTTTATCAAATTTACACAATGAGTACTTATTTTAGTGAGTTATACGATTAGACCTTCAATTATTCAATATTTACACAATAGGTCCCTCCATTTAGTAAGGTTACATATTAAGTCCTTAAAGTTTACATTTTCAATCATTAATTAATAATAATTACACTTTAGTCCAATAATTATCCAAATTTTCATATCAGCCCCTGAATATCATTCATAACACAAATCGACCTCAACTTTTCAGAATTTACATGTTTAGTCCCTATATTTATTTAATTTCCATATCGAATTAACAATTACAACTTAATTCGTTATCTCACGAATTTTACATATAGGCCCTCCGTTTAATAATTTTTACAGGTCACACATGATATATAGAACGTGACAAAAATAGCCCATGAGTTTTAATATTGACAAAACACCCCCTTTTATATTTAATCACAAATCGTTAACTACCATTTTTAACCAAATAAACCCTAATCGATTCCCAATAATTATGCAATCATTTACACATCATTAAAGTTCATTCAAGATCAGATCCTATTAGTTTTGAGCCCTAGATGGCTCGTTAGGTATTTTTGTTCATGTTTTCCTTTTAGCCGATTATAACATAATTCCACCAAAAATAGTTTTAAGCCTCAATAAATCAAATGAGTATTTTTCTAGTGTTGTATGATGATCATAGAGGCCACGAAAAATAATGGTCTGGTCAAGAAAATTCGAATGCATATTATTTAGATTTTAGTTCGATTTAGGGTTCATAAACACAATATTTTCTATAAGGATTATATATGATGCATGGGTCGTTTTTACCATTTTTCCCACGTTAGATATGATTAATAGAAGCTGAGAAAAATACCAGGAAATTTTTAGAACGAGTGGAAGAGTGTTGCACGATTTATTGATTCTCGGCTAGAACTTTCGAACTACAAGAATCACCATGACTTCAAACGGGACCAAATAACCTTGTACACATTTTTCCCAGATCACACATAATGTAAGAACTCCAGGAAAAATAAGAAACGAATTTTAACATGATCGGATGAATTATTTGGGAATTTAATACCTTTCGAGTGAATAAAAGAAGAAAATTCGATAGCTCTTGATCTAGGCTTCTAAAAATCGATTTTCTATTTTTCCAAGCTCCTTAGTGATGCAATGAACTCCAGAAAATTTGTTCTTGGCTTTGGGAGGGATCGAATGAATTATGGAGAGGGTATTTGTGATTGTCGGCTATAACATAATTAGGGTAAATCAAAGGAAATACTAGGGATAACTATAAAGGGTAAATTGCCGAGTCTTAAGGTGATGAATGAGCAGAATTTTCGGTTCTATTAGCTGGAAATATTATTTGCCAAGTTTAGGATTTAATTTGTATTTATCTTGTACATTAAAATGTATTTTAAATACTTTAATTATGTAATGTTTTAAAATAAATCGGCCATACAACATTTTGAGTAAAATAATACACTTTTGGACTTGTAAAAATATTAGTAGCATGCTTCATAATTATTTCACTTGATTTGTAGTTCGTTTCCAGAGGTTCGGGATAGATTCGAGACTTTTATAATACTTTTATTCATTTTTAACACTACGGGGGTAATATGGTAATTTTGCCACTTGTCAAATGTTAAATGAAATTCTTAAAATTATTTAGGATCATAACTTGTGCATTTCCAGAAGTTTGGAATTTATTTGATACTTTACAAGCTTTTAAATAGTTTTTAAACTTATAGGGGCATTATGGTCATTTTACATGCTTTCGGATTTTAGGTGTCCCCATACAGCACTTATTATCATGTTAAACATATAATCAAGTCAGTATATACGCATATACAATTAATGACATCACCAAGTACTCATTAATTTAACACATAAAATTTTACATGCAACCTAGGGTTTCTACAAGTTTTACAAAACTAAAACCCTAAAAACAATAATTAAGGGTAATCGACCCACATTAAAAAATTAGGGTTTGCATAATTTTAAAACCCTAGATCATCAATTGCATGTAATAATCACCAAGATTCAATTTTTATGTGTTTTTAGTAATTAATTACATTGTATAAACGGGCTCTTGATGCCACTGTTGTAAAATGAATAACATAAAACTATTTAAACATATAAACCAAATATCAAGTACGCAGCGGATAACAGGATCTATATACATGTAATTAATTAACTAAAATTAAAAGTAATACTTACCTTTGGTTTCTAGCCAAACAAGAAACCGAGTATCCAAGAACCGATAAAACCCTAATAAGGGTTTTGTATGAATCGACTTACAACAAATCAAATGGGGAAAATCACACAAGCTAAAGTAAGCTTGTCCTTCGTTCTTGTACACACGTATTACTAGCGTCTCAATGTGAAAAGATAGGTTCTAATTCACGAACAAAACCAAACACTTAATGTATAACTTGGATCGAAAATCCCTATGGGATAGGGAAAGTCGATCGGCAATACAAGAGGAAGAAGAAGGGAGAAGTTTGGCTTGCTAGAGAATTATGATTCGTGAACTATGAATACAAGGGTTTGTATTTATAGACCCACAAATCTTTCTCTCCAAGTTACGGCAACAAAAACCCTTCCCTCCTTTGATTAGTCGGCCGAATATGCTAGCCCAAGAGGGATTCTAGATCCTTCTTGGTTAGTATTTCATATTAAGTCCCTTAACTTAATATTTAACGTCCGTTAACCAAACTCCGTTAAATACTAACGGCCGTTAAGTTGTTTTTCGTGAAATGAATAATTAAATCATAACTTAATAAATTAATTATTCAAACATTGAGACTCATACGTAATGTGTGCAATCCCGAAGTCTCGTGTTCGAAACTGGTCATACGTATATTAATTTATATCCACAACTTTAACACTTTTCGCGGGGACAAATCAACATTTTTGGCGGGGACATGTGGGTCCACAACCTTTGGGCTGGTCAAACTATGTTCAGCGTGGCACTTCTTTTGGCGAGGACATGTTCCCGCCAAAAGTGGAATCCACTGTTGAGATCCACACTGTTGGCGGAGACATGTCCCCGCCAAAACGTTGATCCACTGCTTGAGATCCACTCTTTTGGCGGGGACATGTCCCCGCCAAAAGCCTCTGACCCATTTTGCAGCATATTGCTGCAAAATGGGTAATTTCCAGATTTTTTCAGGAAAAAATCTACAACATCACAACCTGTATATCCAAATGCTACAACACCACAAAAGACTCTCACATCACAAATTCGCTAAACATAATATCATACATATCCAAATTCGCTAAGTTAACATAATCATGCATATGTATCCAAATTCGCCAAAAATGGTTCAAAAACCGTGATCACATGATCATCTACAAAACTATACATAAGCTAGTTATCCGCAAAATGGTCCAAAACTATATGCGGGGAACAATTTAGCGGGAATCATAACACATAAACTACATAAACACATAATAATCCATATAAATCTCCACAACTTTGTCCATAACCCCAAAACAAATATAAACCAACCCATTGAACCCAAGAAAGCCATACGCTACTCCCCAGTCTCCCCACTCCCCCCACTACCCCCACTCCCCTTCCCGGTACCTCGAGACTCACCCTGTGAAGCATTTTGTGATCCTGATGTCCCCGGCGTGCCACTCGCCAGCAGCTCGGTCCAACCCGGCCGAGTCCTGGCCTAATCCATCAAAATATCAAGTTGTTTCCTTTGCGTGGAGAGCTCCTCGGATTGCTTCTGCACGGTTTCCTGCAGCGAGGACGAGGAGGCTTGCTCGCGGGCTCGTGAGACGCTGAGGGTCGTCTTCTGACCACCGCCGGGTAACACTGGACCTACGCCAGGAATATGACCGCGCTGCTTACCACCGATCACGTGGCGCATAATATCGAGGTCAGTCATAGTCGTCTTGGTGGAGGTGCTCTCTATCCGCATCCGTATCGTCTCATTCTGTTTAGTTACAAAAAAAACAAGAAAAGTAATATATAAGTCGTGATTTATTATATTGCATTAATGTGGGTGAGTTTTTGGAAATAAATTATACTTATGTATCTAGCCTCGGACACTGGAGACTCAAAGACGTCGCCTCTCGTATGGTTCCTCCTGTAAAGCTCGATCAAGGGTCTACCTGGCACGGAGTCGGTGGGGTACCTCAACTGTTTATAAATAAAATCAGTAACGACTCACCCAACACTATATATATATATATATATATATATATATATATATATATATATATATATATATATATATATATATATATATATATATATATATATATATATATATATACTAGACTTCAAGGCCCGCCCGATGGGCGGGCATGACTTGTAATTTTATTTTGTAAGGTTTTACTTATTATGAAACCATTTTTAGGGAGCCCGACGGGTGGGCATGATTTGTAATTTTAATTTCAATGACTTTACTTATTATGAAATTATTTTTTAAGGATTTTTTTGTAAGGGTAATCGACATTGGGCACGATGGCCGGTCAGCGGGCATGACTTGTAATTTTATTTTGTAAGGTTTTACTTATTATGAAACCATTTTAGGGAGCCCGATGGGTGGGCATGATTTGTAATTTTAATTTCAATGACTTTACTTATTATGAAATTATTTTTTAAGGATTTTTTGT
The DNA here is from genome assembly GCA_021014915.2 of Artemisia tridentata subsp. tridentata. NCBI lineage: Eukaryota > Viridiplantae > Streptophyta > Magnoliopsida > Asterales > Asteraceae > Artemisia > Artemisia tridentata. The sequence continues at coordinate 66,013,008 of CP139506.1, forward strand.
AGGGGTAATCGACATTGGGCACGATGGCCGGTCATGGTTTGTATTTAGTGTATAGTCAACATAGTGTATTGTAAAATAGAGCCAATTATATATGATTAAAAATTGTAGCCCGCCCGACTTGTAATTATAATTTGGATGATTTTAGTTATTCTAAAATTATTTTTAAGGACGTTTTTTTTATTTGGCTTGATGGTTTTAGTTAACTTAAAATTATGTTTTAAGTTTGTTATATTAAATACAGTAAAATAGAACCAATTATATATGATTAAAAATTCAAAGCCCGCCCTACAGGTGGGCATGACTTGTAATTATAATCTTCATGGTTTTAGTTATTCTAAAATTATTTTTAAGGACGTTTGTTTTATTTTATTTTTTAATATCATAATTATTACCGCTGAGTGCTGTAAAAAACCCCACACCGACACTTGCATAAAAGGCATCTATTTTTTTTTTTTTTAATTTTTTATGTTGGTCTATTTTTCTATAGCGAAAGAAGGGTGGTAAATGACTTGTATATAAATATCGTTGTTGCGGGTATTTTGCTTCATCATTACGCACAAAGAAAACTCAATCAGTGTTGACAAAAGTTTCATACCTGAAAGTTATTATTGTCAAGAATTCATATTTTATAATTCATAAAAAATTTGGTTTCTAAAATAGAAACTAACAAAAGATGCATACAGTTTAAATTATGTCGAAAACTAAGCACTTTCCAAGCGTGAGAGGAAACAAAATCTGTATTTTCCGTTCGGGATGACATACGCATCATGTGACTCTTGGTAGAAATATCAGTTGTATAATCTTTTTTCTTCGAGAGCTGAGCAGCCCATGAACCAACATTTTCGAATCCCTAAAAAGCAAACACAATTTGTATTAAGAGTTGCATTAACTAAAAATCTACCCAACCTACCTTTAGCTTTAGAATACTTTCAGCGTTTTTGATGCATTTCTTTATTAGAAGGTCTAATAAAGTAGGCTTTTACCTTAAGATCTTCAAAGTCTATCTTTAGAGCCAATGAACAAAATTTACGGTCAAGCATGGGCTTAGGGCAGCTATACAAAAATTTCTATTAAATGGTGAATAACGTGACCACGTGCAGTGACACATAAACTATAAGATACATATTACATAACGGCGAAAGAATGAAAACCTAACAGAACTACTAACATGATTTTCCCATAAAAACTTTTCATCATAATAATTAAGCACGGTCTGAAAGAAACTTAACATATAAATATTGGCCTTTAAGACTTTTCTCTAGGTATATCAATTTCTATTAGCTATAAATTGATAAAATATTCAGCATGAATATATAAAACAGAAGAATACTTGCCTCACCAATGCTATGTACGCCTCCATTAATTGTAAAACGGAGGTCGGGAAAGTCACGAATAAGTGCATAGTAGAACTCGTATCTACACAATATAAAGCCATAAACATCATGTCAAGGCCTAAGGATATAGTAAAAGAATGAACGTGAAGGTGTTACGGTGTTACGACTTTAAAGCATATTGATATCCTTTAGAAAAACCTGATCATACAACTACATATCCAAATAACAATATCAGCCATGTCTTTCTTTTGGTATAACCTTTCAACATTATCAGCCTGATCATACAAATAACAATATTCAGATAGCATTATTCAGATAACACGACCACGTATCCAAATAACAATGTCAGCCTGATCATACAACTACGTATCCAAATAACAATATCAGCCATGTCTTTCTTTTGCTATAACCTTTTAACATTGTTTGAATCATTTAGGTAGCTATTATACCGTTATATCTGAATTGAAATAAAAAAAAGTTAACAACTGGAACATATAAAACACTTAAATGAGGACATGAGTTAAATTAGGACATGAGTACAATACCTCTGTTGTTTCATTACCTACAGATGTTTCATCCCACAAATGTTTATAAGTGTTTCATAAGTAGTTCAAGAAATGCAAAAAAAAAAGAAGAAGAATGCCTTTATTTGTAACTTACATACCTGATATTTGACGTCTTTGATACCTTGGGACAAAAAAAAAGAGGTTACGTTGTTGATGAACCAACACAATTAATCAAATACTAATGACTTCATTTACCTTGGAACATTAGCCTACACAGGTTGAGGGACAACCATATTATCTAACATTAGCGTAATTAACAAAGTTTTACTCGAGCCGACTTCTTTGCCCTTTCTTAATGAAAAGATTTATAATGATCTTTTACTAAAAGAAAACTAAATACTAACAAAATAAACTTTTAAGTATTTGAACAAAATGTGTTTTGGGTCAGTTCAAAACAACTCCACCAACTTGCAACCTCATGTAATAATAGTTAAAAATAGGAAAATGCTTAAGATCACCAAACCTATAGCCTTGAAAACAAAATATATTCCTAGATAATCCACTTCTGCTATGTGCTCCATAATTATATCAAAATATGAGATATACTAACTTAAAAATTGTTTTTTAATTCCCGTTGAAGCTTTTTTTTTCAAATCATTGATCCTTCAGTAAAAAAACCGTTACCACATCTGTTCCTTAACTGCATTTATCAAATTTCAAATAGAAATGCTGCCCAGTTGCATCAAATCTGAATTCGTGGGACTGTTACACATTTTTAACATTGGGCACAATTTTATTAAGCCTACAAATTGTTAATTTGTTTTATCCCATTTTTCTCTGAAATGTGCTCCTTGTACCAAGAAAATAGCAACACTACCTGTAAAATTTCGTCATCTCATTGATACCTATAACAACATTTCAAAAAGAATAAATGACTTTCTCCTCTGGTTTAGACTGGTCTCGTTCCTAAGCCCTTTGTGCAGCTCTTTTTAATTACTTGGTTCATGTGAAATACTGAAGTTAGAGTATTGTATACTTACCCATGTTTTATCACTTATAAAGCCCTTATATTTTTTCATAACGTGTACTATATTTAGAAGATAATGTGTAAAACCAGTTTCCAAGGATATTGAATTAAGCAATGTCTATAACTGATAGCTCTCAAGCTGATTAACCAATCTCTCAATCACCCATAGGAAAGCTTCCACATGTACATACCTCCCGAACCAACCCACCGAACCTACCCCCTGAACGCACCTCCTATAGTAATATAGGCTATACTCAAAATCCAAGTTACAAAAATGAATGCTTGAGTAATATTGTATCCCAAAAAGTAACCAAAGGTATAAGTTTTAGAAAGGTGTTGATATAGATATGAACATGTAATGTTACCTGAAAAAGGTTGCATCTGCTTCCATAGTCACATCTTTAGCCAATTAGGATTTTGTCGATCCTGGAGGTCCATATAGCAGAAACGGTCCCCATGGCTGTCTCTACCCTTAATAAGAAAAAAAATCAAGCATGAGTATGTGAAAATTGCAGATTTGAGAGCATACAGAGTTCTGAAAAGTAGCCGGTGAGCAAACAAAGGTTGTTGTGAGTTAAAATCATCACAACAACTAAGAGTGACCAAAATGACTGAATAGAGTAACACATCCTTCATACCAGTCTTTGTCATATCAGTGGAATATGTCCACTTAGTATTAAGCTATAAGACGCACAATCTGCATAGACCCTCAAGCTCAGCTGTGTATGTAACCCTTCCCGCTTGCTTTTTCAACTCCTCTAGACAGATGTAATGTGTGAGCAGCAACACCCCTGTACTGTAAAAGCACACTCTTTCGTGATCATTTTTGTCAACACCCCCTAAATAATGCTGTCAAACACCCCCTAAATAATTTTCAAGCTGAAATATAAGCTAAACAAAAGTTATTCCTTTTGGGATGCAAGTGAGGATGTGCAGGTTGTGGATTTTCAAACAGGCTCATAAAGACCCAACATGTGACCATCAGTACATCGCATTGCAGCGACCTGTCAACAATGCAATAGAATTAGAGGCGTTCCTGTGGTTTATAAATAACAAACAGAGGAGGTTGAATGTTATAAATGGGCTCATTCTCATTGACTAACTGTTTATAACTTATATCGACATTCTACAAAACACGACAAAATATATGATATAGCTCTCCAATGGTATGCGGTCAATTGAAGTCAGATGAGTGGTATAAGGGCATTATTATTACCTTTCCATGGACCTTGTATTTAATAGGGCCATCCATATCTGCACCTAAAGCCATAAGTTTAGTCATGGAACTATTAATGTTAGTCACGGTGAACAATAACATTGACGTGTATCCCTTCTGAACTGCAATGTCACTGTATATAGTGAACATAAAATCAAAAATCAAACACTTAATATACAGGTCTGCAATTTGGGAAGGCCTCACAACGACAGAAATTTGCAACCTGGTAATATTTATAATTCTGCGCTATAGCTATCTGGTAAAATTGGATATGAAAATCCACATTTAATAAAACTAAAAGGTAACAATGAAATGACAATATGAAACTCAAGTCGGATGGCTGTCAAACACGAAAATGAACAGCCTGCTCTACACCTACACGCAATGTTTGTCGGGAAAAAAAAACAAAAAATTTTAGACACAAATAATAAACTCCCAAACTATAATAGTGAATAAGGAAAAATTATTACTATTTTATTTACCGGGGTATACCCTTTTACCCAAGAAAAATTATTACTGTAAGGTGAAGGCGCTACTGGCTGCAACAGCTGCACAGCATCAGCGAAGAAAACGCCAAGTAATTTCATAAGTTGTAGGGTATTAAAGGGTATCACAATAGCCGCAAAATACGTATTCAATGTTGCTCACCCAATGGCGACGTACGACTGGCACGCTAATTCACCCTAATTCACCTAAAAACAACAAAAGAAATATTCTTATGATCAGTAGTATTTTTATGTTGTCTATTTAGGGGGCGTTTGGATTACCTTATTTTCTGGGTTTAGGAGATTATTTAAAATTAAAAGAGCTCACAAGTCTATTTTTGCCGGCTTAAAAGTTTTTGGACATGCACAAACAAAAAATAACTGCGTACCTCTGGAAATTGAAGGAAATCAGAATTCAAGCGATGTTGACTGAGAACACGTGGAATTAAATGGCGCATTTCTATTCTAAGCTTCTCTTCAGATGTATATCCAGGAAGTTCAATCACTTCCATTCTGTCTAAGAGTGGGGGAGGAATTGGTTGTGCCCTATTTGCAGTGGCCACAAATATCACTTTCGATAGATCAAAAGGAACAGTCAGATAGCTTTAAGGTATAAATTAAGTAAATTGCATATTAGAATGGAAAGTGATGCCATATAATCAAAAGCATATAATAAAATTCAGCTAAAAGAAACCACAAGTTAAGCGTAAAGGGATCCATGGCGCACACTAATTACTTACATAAAGTAATAATATGGGAAAATACTTATTTAATGACTTCTACATTAGGATACTGATCACTGAATGTTTTGTTTTGTTCTGGGTCAAGCACCGCAAGCAGTGCTGAAGCAGGGTCACCACGAACATCAGAACCCGTCTTATCAATCTCATCCGACAACATAACGGGTTGCAAACCCCTCCTTTCTGAATAAACATAAAGTCAAACTTATAGCTATATAAATCATAAATATCACTTAGCTCACACTTAGTAAGTTACAATCCTTCGCAACATAATCACAAATATTTGAAATTTATATGACATTCAAATTCACCTTTAATCCATCAATAAGGCGGCCCGGCATGCTTCCAATGTATGTCCTCCGGTGCCCTCTAATATCAGCCTCATCCTTCACACCACCAAGGGATATCCGTATAAACTTCCTACCCAAAGCAGCAGCAATAAATGATAACAAAGATATTTTCCCGACCTGCGGTGGGCCAACAAAGCATAATACCGGGCTCTTGGCATCTGGTTTCAGCTGCAATCCAAGAATTCAGTTATTATTTTCCAAAAAAATAATAATGTTAAATAGAGAGTCGGCCAACCTTGCGAACTGCTAAGTATTCAATGATCCTTTGTTTGACTTTGACTAAGCCATAGTGGTCACAGTCGAGCCGATCTTTTGCAGCTTTTAGGTCTAACTCAACCTCCTCACTGGTCGTCTCCCATGGCAAATTAGCAAGAAGCTCGAGATACACATGTGAGCTATTATACCCTGGTTGCTGAGTTTGCATTTTTTTCAGTCTCCTGATAAATGAATACTATGCTAAGGTTAAAAAATAGCTAAAATATTTTATCATCGCAACTATATGTGAAAATGACTAAAGTTAGCACTCCATTTCAAATTAGAAAATGCACACATCAGACCAGAAAGTATATAATCAACTAATTAGTAATTACCATAAATTAAATAGAGGTATATGCACATCTAAAAAAAGATATGTTTACGTATCAGAGTTCACAAATAACACACCTTAATTCCCTCTGTGCATGCTTCCAGATATTTGGAGGCATTCCAGCATCTTGCATCTTTCTTTCAAGAGCAGCAACATCATCGTTTTCATCATCATTGTCACCAAGGTCTTCTTTAATAGCCATCATCTGATTAACATTTAATAAGTACGAATGAAATCCAAAAACATATTTTCATACAAAAGATAAGAATTACCTGCTGGAGAAGAAGATATTCCTTTTGTGATTTTGATAATTACCCTTCGACCTTTTGTGTAATCTTCTCTGCCACACGAATAGACTGGTACACAGAATAATGTCATCATACTACTCTCCGGATTTCTAAAGTTATAAAAAAGAAGAAGAAGTTTACCTGTAAATGGCGCTCAACTAACTCTGTGGCCTTTGAAAGCCTAACTTTTACATCAACAGAATCTAACATAGCCAACTGCTCTTCAAAGCTAATCTCGAAGCTAGCGACAAATATATCTGCCAGTTTATGCACAGGAACTATCTCCAGAAGAATTTTAGTCCTTCCCGCAGTTTTTTGTTTCTAAAATGAGATTAAAAGTTATAATATTATTCTTGAAGCAGTAGAAATGAAAATACTACTTTTTGGTCATACCTGTTCAAGAAGACTAATGAGCTCCATGGCAGTTGATTTGAACTGACAACATACCTGGATACATATTACCAACAAAGAAGATCGGCGAACATCCTGCACACGTGATTTGTCAAAAAAACACCATCAAACGTGATACAAAGATTGGTAAGCACACATAATATTCATAAAAGTTATACAACAACTATGATTGGATAAAAAACAGTTAAAAAACAAAACATACCAGAATGTTCTTGATGATCAGTTAACACAGGTGATTCAGTATTCACTTCTTGCACATCCCTGGATTGCATCTCCTCCAGCTTCTAGGGTTTCTACCTTCAAGATATGTGATATGTCATATACTTTTTTGTTAATTATAGATTTGCATACCAGAACAGCAATCCATTCATGCAGATCTTCTGGTTTTTTGATTATTAGAGTTTTCTTTTGTAAAAAAATATACGTGTGTTTTTTTAAGAGGGATGTATATTATGTGATTATGCTAATATTAGGGTTCTGGAAAAAAGTATATTGGATTTAGATTGTAAAAATAAAATCCGGTCTATAAGGAATACTATATTAATCTATTCCTTAATTATAGCTTAGCAATATCAAATTTTTAAGCATGACATAAATATTTTCTGATGTAGATCACAAAAAAAATGCTTGGTCCAGTGGTTGAAGTATTCGTATGTGGATCAAATGGCCAAGGTTCAAATCTTGCAAAGGCCAATTGTAATTAAATTTTTAAATTCGAAATTTTCAATAAAATCAATAATGCTTATGTGGCAAATTCGAAATTTTCAATAAAATCAATAATGCTTATGTGGCATGAAAAATCAAAAATTTTAACCAATAATGCTTATGTGGCATGAAAATCGAAAATTTTAACCAAATACTGCTTATGTGGAATTATGACATGGCATTACTGGGCAATCTAACAATTGATGACGTCATGCGCTTATTGTTATATATATAATGTGTATATATATATATATATATATATATATATATATATATATATATATATATATATATATATATATATATATATATATATATATATATATATATAGGGAAAAGTGAATATGGGGCTGTTTCACATTTAAGCTTACATGCGAAACCATTAAAAATCACTTAAAACTACATCATATTGGTTTTTTTTTCTTTCAAAATTTGAGTAGTGGAACTAATATATGCATAGTGAAACGCATTTTAATGGTAAATTAAATTAAACAATTATTGAATCTATAGCTAATTTGTTAGTTAATGAAATCATCTAACAATATGATGTAGAAAATGCATGTATTAACGTGAACCCAACTTAAGTGATGTTGTGATGAAATCAAGAGAAAACACTAATATTTTGAAGGACATGATACAAATGAGGTAGATTTGATGTTTTTCTTGTTAAAAAGACGTAATTTTAGATGGTTTCGCATGTAAGCTTAGATGTGAGGCAGCCTCATATTCACTATCCTCATATATATATATATATATATATATATTATATATATATATATATATATATATATATATATATATATATATATTATATATATATATATATATAAAGTGTCTTACGAAGTTATCGCGTATAACAGCTAACGAATGGGATCCATGAAGGCTAGAACTCGTATTCGCCAGCCGGTTTTGCCTGTTAATCGCCACTATCTTCAACTTGTTTGGGTCTGTCCAAAGCTTCACCTGCTTATTATAAATAATAAAAACTATTATATAAATGAATTATTATTATTATTATTATTATTATTATTATTATTATTATTATTATTATTATTATTATTATTATTATTATTATTATTATTATTATTATTATTATTATTATTATTATTATTATTATTATTATTATTATTATTATTATTATTATTATTAGAGTAAATTGCAGAAATCGTCCTTGTGGTTTGAAAAAATTACATGTACCGTCCCTGGTCTTCCATAATTGCAGGCGGCCTCCCTGTGGGCAAACTATTGGATCATTTTAGTCCCTGGCACTAACGATGGTTAGTCCTTCCCCGTTAGTTGATAGAACTTTAAGGGCAATTTTGTATATTTCTCTTGTGTTCCCTTTTGACTATCCTTTTACTCCCATCACCACCACCCTCTACTACCACAGAACCACCACCACCATCTTCTTCTACGGTAAGAGTTATTTGTCTGGTGAAATATGGTGAAACCATATTAATGATGTGGTCATCCTAATACAGCTAAAACAAATCGATGTATGGGAACTAGGGAGAACCACCTAACTGGACGACCTTGTTTAATGATGCCTAACTTTGCTACTGCAATACTTTCCAAGGAGCCCCCTAGTGCAGCCAAATGTTCTTCACCGATTGTTGTTAGTATTATAGAAGCTGCAAGATCCGAGCTAGATAGTGTATTAGTTGCATCACGAGTACCACCTAATCCAGCCTTCAAACCAACAAAGTATTAGTTAATTTCATGAGTATAAAATTTTAATAAGAAATCAGCATAAAGAAGATATAAACCCCATTTCAAGTTGCAAACTGAGAATTAAACAAATAAAGCACCCTCTTGAATCTTGTTTTAACCACACGAATCTTGATATCAAAACTATGGCCACGAAAATTTATTAAAATAATTTTCTATATTCGGATTTAAATAGAAAATAAATGAAAATGGGTGGCGGTGGAGGACAACTTCGATCAAAATACCTTCGATCTACCTTCAAATGTCGAGATCTATACGAATAGATGGTGGTTGAGGCGGTGATGTGGTGGTTGTACGGTGGCGGCTCAAAAGATGGCGTCGTGGTGGTTGTGTTGTTTGATGGTGATGGATGAAGGTGGTGATGATGGTGGTTGCAGTGTTGATGGTGGTGGAGCACGGCAGTGAGGTGGGTGGTGGTCGTGTGGTGGTGGTGGCGCTACAGTGACAGCCAGATCTCAAGGAGAGGAGAGTGTGTTATTAGTTAGGGTTGGGGTTATGATAAATGGGAGGGGGTTTTTATTAGTCCCTTTGGTTTGTGTTTGATAATGATTTATGATGATGATAATGGTGGTAGTGACAAAATGATGATGGTGGTGGTGGAGGGTGGTGGTGATGGTTGTGTGGTGGTAGAGGGTGGTGGTGGTGGGAGTAAAAGGATAGTCAAAGGGGACCACAAGAGAAAAAGACAAAATTGCCCTTAAAGTTTTGTCAAATAACGGGGAAGGACTAACCATCGTTAGAGCCATAGACTAAAATGATCCAATAATTTGCTCACATGGAGGCCGCCTGCAATTATGGAAGACCAGGGATGGTACATGAAATTTTTTCAAACCACAAGGACGATTTCTGCAATTTACTCTTATTATTATTATAAAGTGTCGATCTAGTAATTTACATGTTTTTCCCAATCCTTAGGCGTCTGCTTCGCCGAACGCTTATTCTTGATCTCGTCTACTTTCTCAACCCCACCTTGCCGTGTAAAATTCTGCAATTTGAATTTGTATTTGTTGTCATCGTATCGCTTTCTGAGATAAGCTTCGATACTTCCGACAGTATAATCTCCATCCGGACCGGCAAGGTGTTCGCCGAGATCAAAGAAATGCTGCAATAAAATATAATTAAAATAAATATACAAATTTAATTAAACAGACAAATTTAAATAAATAAACACATTTAAAATAAATAAACACTATAATTAAAAAAATAAAAGATAAAAAAAAACTTACGTGTAGCTGGTCATCGATGTGGGCCTTGGTGGTCTCGGGAACTTCATCCCACGAATCGTAATGCATGGGAATTGATTCCCGTAACAACTCCCCGACGATGTTGGAGAACCACGAAGAGTGATCGCCCACATGCTCCCATATCCCTTTGGCGTTCTTCAGGAATCTGATCGTTACCAGATGACCTTTCTCAGTCCTCATTTGGCGGAGTTTCGTGTTCTTTGTGGGACCACGCACCACCTTCCTGCCTTTGCCAATTTTGGCATTGGGCTTGGGAGGTATGGATTTAGAGCCTACAAGTAATCAAATTCAAGTGATGATGACATAAAATAAAAAGTTATCAATTTCAAATAATGATCAAGTTTAATTAAAATAATCGAGAAATTCTTACGCTGACAATTAGTGCATATCCTCCTCGAGGGACCACGGGGTGACTCATTACCTCCATCGCCATCGTGGCTCCTAGCAACAACATCTGCCATCTGTAAACGTACCAGTACAAGAACATAGTAATTAGTGAAGAAACACATATACACACATATATATACACACACATTCAAATAAATAACAATATATACCAAAAAAGATAATAATAAATAAATAAATAAACACATTTAACAACTCGATAACAATTTCATTCAAATAAATTTCGTTCAACAAATTACAATTTGAGATCAATCTCCCACATCACTAAGATAAAAATACTCATTATTAGTGTCAGCTTCATCTTCACGATCGACGTGGTCTTCACCATCAGATGCTAAATCATGAGGAACGTGGTCATCATAATCAATATCATCGTCGTCGTCGACATCAGTGATAATTGGTGGTGGTGGTGCCTCAACTTCCGCTGGTTGGACATCTATATTTATGGTGTTATAATTCAACTTATCTAACTCAGCAGAGAGTGTGACACGTGATGAGTTGTTGTCATGTACAACATCTTGATTGTCTTCTACCACGATGATATCCGGGTTCCAAATCTTTCGATGATAAGAATCTTGGACGGCCTTGCAATTACCACGTTTACCTGGGAAATCAAGGTAAAAGACTTGTGTTGCAAGAATGTATGGTTTATTTTGAAACGATACACGATCTGTCATAATTTGTGTAATGTTATTTCTATAGGTACAACGTTTCATGCGACCCTCGTTATTAGTGTCGAACCATTTGACTTTGAACAACACAACCTTGAACGGAATATACAAAAACTCAAGAATATACACAACCTTGAAAGGAGTGTTTCCTTTAACTTAAAAACTAGGCTTACAATCTTATGTAAAATCTGAAAAACAAATCACCTGCAACTATGGTTCTTACACTTATCAACTTGATCTTATATCAAAAGTTGACAAGCTAAAGAACCAAAAATACAGATGATCAACTTTCACAATTTGAAACAACCTTACAAGCCATGACATAAATTAATCCAAACACCTCCTTACAGTTCGCTCTCACACTTCCGGATCCTAGAGCCTAGTACCCTATATAAACATCGCCATTAGCTGTTTAAGCGTCCTAAAGGAGTGTTTGTACTAACTCATCATTTATAGCCCTAGCTGGGCCCGCTATAATCCGCAAGACAAATTAATCACTATAAAATTTTGGTGGCAACACGTCCCCGCTAACACATAAAAAAAAAAAAAAAAAAAAAACTCGGTTGTGGTCTCGACAGCAGGCACGTTGTGCTCTTAGCTTTGGTTATCAGCTTCGGTTCTTGGCTTGGTCTCGAAATAGCAGACTGTAAAAAAAAATTAACAAAAATATTAAAAAAAGAGTAAATTACACGGATGGTCCTTGTGGTTGGCGTTGACTTTCACATATGGTCCTTTGACTTTTTTTTTTGCACTCCCGGTCCCTAACTCAGAAACTACTAACACAGATGATCCTTTGACCAAACGTCCGTTTGGTCAAGGCGTTAAGTTGTATAATTGTGAGGGTATTTTCGTCCATTCACTGTAGCATCTCTCCCGCTCTTTTCTTTCACTAACATAAATCCGATCATTTTCAACCTTTTGTTCTTCAATATTCAGCCACCAAAGATGATTTCCATCACCAACATCAAAAATCCACTCGATCAAAAATTTAACTTTAACTCAAAACTCATCACACACACTCACATCTGTTTAGATCTAAAATATTGGGAAACACACTCCAAAACCCAGATCTATACAAACACATAACTCAAAACTCATCACACACACTCACATCTGTTTTCGCCAACTTTCCGGGCCGCATCAAGTTCCGGCCAACTTTCCGGTCACCTGTTTTCGCCGCCGGTTGCTACTGCCGATATAGATCGAAGGTTTTAAAGGTTGTTCGATTTGATATCATTAATGAAGTAATAGGTGAGAATTCTAATTAGCTTAGTTGAACCATGCCTGATTTGTGTATTTGGCAATAAATCCTTGTATCATTTAATCAAATCTCTTTATGTTAATTTATATATTGTACAAATTATCTTATAGCTTATTGAGTTTTCAAAAGCAACTATTCATAGCACTTGTAATCAACACCTAATGGGATAAGACCGTGTTAAGACAATAGATTTCGATTTGGTACGAATCAACAATAATGGGTACTTATTCTGCTATTGAGAATGTTGCGGAAGAGCTATTCTTTCTTCTATCTTTCCTTTTTGTTCTTATAGATATGGAAAAGCTCTTAAATAGTTACTAGATGAACAAAATTTTTATCGTATGATGACAGGATCGATGAGAACATGGAAGATACACTAGCTAATGTTGAAGGGGCGCAAGGGAAACTAATGAGGTACCTCAATGGTATATCATCCAATAGATGGCTTATGATAAAAATATTCTTTATACTGATTGTTTTCCTTATGATTTTCCTATTCTTTGTTGCCTAATACGGAGTAATATTTTATGTTATGTTTATGACCTTATTCATTAGTAGTTCATTGTTCTTGAATAAGCTTCTTGATGATTTGCAAATGTTTCAATATTCTATTGTTTGTTATGTCCTTTCAAAAGTATCAAAGTTGATCTGTATACAATGGCAGATTTAGGATTTTTGACCATTGTATGAACTATTGTGACAATCTTTTTTGGGGGATCCAGTAGAGTTAAAAATGGTGGTGTGGTGGTGATTTGATGGTGGTGTGGTGGTGATGGTGGTTTGTTAAATCTGAAAAATGGGGTGGTGATGGTGGTTTTCAGATATGGTCCCTGTGGGACATTAAAATGACCATAATACCCTCATGTGCAAGTCACATGAGAGGCTTTAACGGTCAACCTTGACGGACGTTTGGTCAAGGGACCATCTGTGTTAGTAGTTTCTGAGTTAGGGACCGGGAGTGCAAAAAAAAAAAGTCAAGGGACTATATGTGAAAGTCAACGCCAACCACAAGGACCATCCTTGTAATTTACTCTTAAAAAAATAACAAAAATCAGAAAACACAAGGGTTTGTAAACATATTGCAAAAGTTAACAAATAACAAAAAATTAACAAATTAAAAAAAATAACGAAAATCAATAATTAACAAAAATTAACAACTGGGTTTGTAAACGAGAGGGAGCAAGGAAGAAAGGAGATGAGAAAAAGAAAGAATTAAATGAGGAGAGGGGTTGATGAAAGAATTATACGATGAGAGGGGTTGAGGAGGGGCATCGTGCACAGTGGTGCGAGTGTGGGTGTTGTGTGGTGGAGATGGTGGTGCTGTGGTGGTGGTGGAGATGGTGGTCTGGTGGTGGTGTAGTGGTGTTGGTGGTACTAATCGAGAGGAAGACGAAGGTTTGGTGAGATGAGTTTTTTTTACTAAGTGTGGTGCAGATCTGTTAATAATTAAGGGGTATTTTTTGCGACTACTTTGTCCCCGCTGAAACCTAATTTGTCATTTAGCCAGACTTTTGGCGGGGACATGACCCCGCTAAAAGTTTTTATTAATCGCCAAAAACTTTGGCGGGATAAAGTAAATGCGAAGAGGGAAAATCAAAATTTTTGGTGAAATCTTTCAGCGGAGACATGTCCCCGCCGAAAGCTGTTTTAATTAAAAAAAAAAATTCTTTATATCATTTTAAAAAAAAAAAAAAAAAAATCTTTATATCATTTTAATTAACTCAAATCAATATTAAATCTTTTAAATTTAATTAAATTTTTTCTAAATCATCTTTAATTAATTTAAAACTTTTTAAAATTATTTACATCACTTTTACCTAATAAAGTTAAATCAATTATACTTAATTTAAATCATTTAAAATTATTTTTAAAACATTTTAATTAAGTTAATCACTATTAAATCATTTAAATTAAATTTAAATATTTTGTAAATCATCTTTAATTGATTTAAAACTTTTTAAAATTGTTTACATCTTTTTTAACTAAGTTAAATCATTTATACTTAATTTACATCATTTTTAACTAAGTTAAAGAAATGAGTCGAGATGATATGGTTGTACACAAGATGTTAAACGAATGAGTCGAGATGATATGGTTGTACACGAGATGTTAAACGAATGAGGCGAGATGACATGGTTGTATATGAGATGTTAAACGAATGAGTCGAGATGATATGGTTGTACACGAGATGTTAAACAAATGAGCCGAGATGATATGGTTATACATGAGATGTTAAACGAATGAGCCGAGATGATATGGTTGTACATGAGATGTTAAACGAATGAGTCGAGATTACAAGCTTCAACAAAACGTTGCAAGGCTTGTTAGTTAGTCACTGTGTGAATTGTTGTTGTTCACACATCGTTGTTTGTACCAAACAATCATAAATCCTCTGTAGTGATCAGTTAGTATTTTAGTCCTCAAAATACATAGTGTGAAGGGAGTGGTTGTAACCTTGTAAAAGAACTCGACATCTAGCTTTGTGTCAGAAATATTGTGTAAGCGACGTGTAAAGGTTTTATCCGCCGGTTAAAGGAGCTTGCTGATTAGTGAAGAAAAACTCTCGAGTTGGAGACTCGGGGAGTGGAGTAGGGCAAGGAAAAAGAGTCCTTGTAGACCGAACCACTATAAACAATCGTGTTGGGGTTTGATCATTTCTTTCTTTACTAGCATATTATTTATTTTTTGTTATCTACATTTGTTGAATTCACACTAAGTACTCAAAGCAAATAAAATTTTAAAACGATAAAACTATTCAACCCCCTTCTAGTTTTCCACAGGTTTGTACACGAGATGTTAAACGAATGAGCCGAGATGATATGGGTATACATGAGATGTTAAACGAATGAGTCGAGATGATATGATTATACATGAGATGTTAAACGAATGAGCCGAGATGATATGGTTATACACGAGATGTATGGTTATACACGAGATGTTAAACGAATGAGTTGAGATGATATGATTATACATGAGTGTGTAGGGCCCTCAACACACTTACCCCATCAGTATTATCTATATATTTACTGTGATATTCCCACCAAAATTTCCCACTAAAATATTGGCGCCAACACTTCCCACCAAAATATTGGCGCCAAAACTTCCCACCAAAAGCTAGCAGATCTGCTCTATCCTCACAAACACATTATGTACACTCTTATCCTCAAAACCACTCAACCTCACAACCTCACAACCTCTTATCTTCACACCAATTTCAAAACCAGAGATGCAGCGATATAATCCTTTTATGTGTTCTTGTGGAACAGGAAATATAAAACTAAGAAAATCACATAAAAAAGATACATTTGGATGGGAATAATATGCATGTCATCTTTCAAAGGTGAACAATCATACATTTCTTATTTATGTAAATATACAAATAATCATAACATTTCCTTATTTATGTAACAGCCAAAAGAAAAAGATCATGGATGTGGATATTTTATATGGAAGAGTGAATTTGATGACCGGTTACGAGTAATCTCTTCTGCTTCAACATCTCAAGGTGATGGATCTACACCAACATAGTGCTCAAACTGTAATGCCAAGGATCTTAGGATAAACATGCTGGAATAACAAAAACAGGTGCTAAAGACAAGAGTAAGGATGCTGGAGGCAAGACTTGAAATGGCATTGAATCATGACGACCACGACCACACATGTCAGTCGGCTGCAATACTCCGTGAGCTGTTAGGTGACATGGACAATCTTCATATGTAGTTTTGTTGTTGTTGTTGTTGTTGTTGTTGTTGTTGTTGTTGTTGTTGTTGTTGTTGTTTTTGTTATTGTTGTTGTTTAATAAAATGTTGTTGTTGTTGTGAAAACTTAAGTATTTCACGAGGCTTCTTTAACAGCCGTCGTGCACCTTCGTTAGCGGCGGTGATCTACCTATCTTTTGTTGACCAGGTTATGAGTTAACCAAATTATGGTGTCCAAACACCCCTTTAAACAACAGGGTATTTCAAATATACAATTTTCCACCACTAAATTAGATATGCATAAAGAATGGAACTGAAGGAACAATATCACAATTAACAAACACGAAGGCAAACCTTTTATTTAAAACACGCACGAGTTCTCAACCACTTACATTTCATACAGACTTAAACGAAACAACTTGACAAGCAAATGAAACAGATCAAACGAAACAACTTGACAAGCAAACGAAACAACTCGACAAGCAAACGAAACAACTCGACAAGCAAATGAAACACACGACATAGACCATAACAAACATCGCCCATTCATTTTTTTTGCTGCTACTTCTCACTTTGCTAGAACCTGCACCATCTTTTCCCTTCCTTGCCTTATTTTGCTTGATGAAATGTTCAAACGTAGGTTCAAGATTTGTTATCCTATTTCCCAGATCATCAAGTTTGGTTTCCAACGTGTTTTCTCCTCCAACATCATCAGCTTGAGCGTCCAACATCTCTCTGTAGGATGGCTTTTTCCTCAACCATTCCAGAATATGGTCTCTCATCCACGGGCTAATGTTCTTATAAGAACCATATTCATCATAAATTTCGTAGCTATATGTATTAAGAACTTCATTAAAGAGATACATCGACGATAAAACCTTTGACCACTCCTCTTCCGGCGTGTAACCAGCCATTGTTATGTGTGTTTTGTGGGAATTGACGATTGGGTTATTTGTGTTTTGCCGAATTGAGGATGATCGGTTAGGTTGCATATAAGTAAAACTTTGGCGGGATAAATTGGTGCCAACACTTTTGGCGGGGACATGCCCCCGCGAAAAGCTATTATCATTAGCAGAAACTTTTGGCGGGATAAAGTAATTGCTAGGAGGGAAAACTGGATACTACTTTCAGTGGGAACATGTCCCTGCCAAAAAGTTAGGTATACAATATCACCCTTTTGGCGGGGACATGTCCCCGCTAAAAGATTTGGCGGGAAAAAACGCGGGAACAATTAACACGTTATAATTTTGGTCAAAATTTGTCCAATACCAAAAATACTTTCGGCGGGGACATGTATCCGCGAAAAGAAAGCGTTGAAAATTTAGTAAACGGTCAGTGACTTTGTGTGCCAGCTCAGCACCGTTTTTTTCGTTTAGCGACTTGCGGCGGGGACATGGGCGTCTCTCGTCCCTGCCAAAAGCCTCCTTGCCCGTCCTACTGATTGTTGTAGTGATGTCTTATGTCCAAGTAAACATGAACATTAGTGTTTGCTATGTGTTCTTCTTAGTTAAATCACGTACCATGTGAATTAAATGCTAGAAAACTTTTCAAGTGGTTCATAATAGTTTTCAAGTGGTCAACGGAAGCCGGGTGGGTTTTGTAAAAAAAAAAATACTATTGAATCGGAAATTTGATGCATATGATATTTAACAAGTTTCTGTTTGTTCTTTCTTAATGAATTCTAACCATCAAAGCAATTATGATTGTGAACACATTAACACGTTTCTGTTTGTTTTTTTAATGTAATTATATATGATAATTAACACATGTCTTTCATAATAAAAAAATATAGAATCTAACAAAACTCTATTACTCCATAATATTTTACGTAATCTAGAGCAAAAGTTGTCAAAGAAATAATAATACTTGAACAAAAGTTGATGTGAGATTAGTATAGGGGACCAATAGAAAACATACAAATTAGTTGATGGTTGTAATGTGGGTAGGTTTGGTTGAGTGATGGTGCATGAAAGTTGGCTTGGCATGGTTAGAAGGGCATTGGGCATGGGTTGAATTGATTGGGTTGGGTGAAGGCCATTAGGCAGACAACAAGCACCTCATTGGGCTCACATGTTCCCTCCCCTAACTTCCATACACAATTCTCTCTTTAAACCACACATCTTGGACCACTCTATCTTAACCTTTTATTTCTTGACTCATATCTCAATTCGGATACATCATATTCTTATGATCTTATCTAATGTATTTGTCTTTTTTTGAATTATCGAGTGAATGATACGAAGTATGTACGGAAATGAGGCGTGAAATAGGGTTTTGAATTGCGTGTCGTGAATAGCATCATGCTAAAGTTTGAAGTCATATCGGATTGCGAAATGATGGACTACTATTTGTTTTGGGTAAAAAATTTGTGTACGGTGATACGGTAAAATAGCTTTGATTATAGTGTTAGGATAATAATATAGTGTTAGAATTAATACGACTCAGAATGTTACCAAGTTCAACATATAATTTTGAAAGAATTTTTATTCTAAGACTGGAGTAATTGTTAATAACAGTACTTCAACAATCTTATATGTTAACTTATTAGCCTATTGTTGTTATTACACATATAACAAATAAAGTCGAGTAAACTCCAAAATACATCCCCGTGGTTTACCCCATTTCGCACCATACATCCCTCTCGAAAAAGTTGCAACATACACATCCCTCCGTTAGTAAAAGTTAACCAATATACATCCACGAGGACGAACGGTGCAAATATTGTGTCGTTAACTTGGACACGTGGCAGTTATGTCTTTTTAAGTAAGGGTAATTATGTCTTTTTATATGTCACACCTACTCTCACCATACATCCCTCGATCTCTTTGATATCTCATTAACATAACAACACAAACCCAGAAACGATCAACAAATTATAAACAAATCATCTTTGATATCTCATTAAGATAACAACAAATCCATGCTTTGATTCGTACATTAGTATATCATAAATCAATTGTTTAGGTGTATTTGATATCTCATTAAGATAACAACACAAATCATAAACACAAATTCATCATCGGACCAATCTCTCTCCCAACCGTGTAAATCCAGATCTAAACTCAGCTCCATCATACCAATCAATTCACACTCAATCTCTTTGATATCTCATTAAGATAACAACACAAACCCAGAAACGAACAACAACTACGACAACAATATTAGCTAAACAACACTACCAACAAAACCAAATCCATATCTAACCTAACCCGTAACATTCAACAACAATCATCTATACCTATCCTTAATCCCATCTCCATCACAGTACACAACTACACAACCACAACATCAAACTCATCTCCAATCCACTACCAAGACTCGAACGACATAAGAAAACAAGAACAAGATCTCAAGCTTGCTTTTCGTGTGGAATAACAATCGTTTTGACCTCAATGATCAAAAACTACGATAAAGCAAAATCATCATCGATCATATCGAAGCTCAGCTTCTATAACTATCCGAAGCAAAAAGAAATAGAAAGATAACAATTATGTTACTTCCTTTTTTCTTGGTTCGTTCAAATGAAACACAAAACAATTAAAATTAACACCTACCCGAGACCACTAAATGATCTGAAGCCTTAAAACACTTTCTTGATCTTTCTTGAGCAGCAATGAAGATATTGGTTATGGTTCGTGTTGGATTTGTATATAGATGATGATGGAAAACTGAGATTGAGATATTCTTTGGTCGGTTATTAAGTTAGATGATGATACAAATCGTTCTTGAGAATGGATCTGAGATTTGAGGAGAGTTGGTGAAAGGTGTGATGAAAAGGGGGCGGATTGTTTGAGGTATGAGAATAATTAGGGTTAGATGAAACATAAAATGACACAAATACCCTTACTTAACTGCCACGTGTCCAGGTTAACGACATAATATTTGCACCGTTCGTCCTCGTGGATGTATATTGGTTAACTTTTACTAACGGAGGGATGTGTATGTTGCAACTTTTTCGAGAGGGATTTATGGTGCGAAATGGGGTAAACCACAGGGATGTATTTTGAAGTTTACTCAAAAGTCTAGTACAAATTATTAAATGATCTTCAAGTCTGCAACCCCTCCTTAATACTAGTATTTGAAATATATTAATAAATTTAACCACTTGTTAGGTGCAGTTTGGTTTGAGGTTTTGGCACTGTTGGATTAGAATAGAACCTAAAAAGCATTGTTTGGTTTGCATTTTTAATTACGATCAATCAAACGAAACCCACAGTTCCATTTCTCTCTAATTTGGGGACTTTTGTCTCAACTTTCTTGACAAATCGATGTACTTTTCTCTCTTTTCAAAATTACAACCACACAAGTTGCCCACTATCTTTTGTTTTATAATATTTAATTACTCATATATGTTAAACAATCAAATAATGTACTTTTTTCTTATTAAAACAAACTTTTACAAAATCTTACATCTAGCTACATATTAAAATAATATAATTAAATGAGCCCACTTTATTATATAATAATATTAAATAAAAATCTATTCTCAATTACATTTTACGAAAGAAACAAAATTAATACTATCATTCAATTACTTTTCTTTCAATCTATACCAAATCCAAATCCAAATCCAAATCCAAATCCTAAACCCATCTACAAACCAAACGGACCCTTAAACATCCTACAAATATAATCACTTGGTGCATACACACCTTATTTAAATCCCATGCATGCACACATCTAAAAACTAGCAAACAAAATAAAATGGTATGGATGTAAAACCCTAAAAATTTGAATCGTCATTTTGCACCATTTTGAATTTTTAACCTAAGTATAAATTATAATTATATGTCATTTAAAAACTATTCCTTATAATTAAAAATACATATTAAATCCTAAACCTAATTAAACTATATCCTAAGTTCCTAAGATCAATTCTATCCTAAAATACTAATCTTAACCAATTTTGTTAAGTCACATTACACGTTTATAATTATTGCCCTTATCATGCATGAACAAAATTTCTTTGCCATGTCCTTTCTTTTGGTCGTTAGATTTGTAAGGAGATAAGTTTAACATAATCACCTCCCAAATATAAAAGATCTCATGCCTTCTTATCCTTAATCACAAATACGGTATTCCTTAAACAAATACACGCTTTTGCCTTAATCTCCTAAACCGTATATCATTCTTGCTCTCTCCATTCCTTTGTACCGATCCTTAACCAAGAAAAAAACCCACACACGTACACTTTTTCTGCCAAGAAATAAGAAGAGAGAACAAGAAGAGTTGGTGACCAAAGAGGGTGCATCGTTGGAGTCCTTGTGTAATTTAGTCGAGCCCTAGTTCCCTTGTTCTATTCGGTTTCATTGTATCAGTCGACACTAGGTTTTTCTTTGCCTCTTTTGTGTTTTCTATTCGACTAATAACCGGGTCTAGACTAGGATATAAATCATGCTAAGAAACCTGTTGTAATAAAGCTTGTTTACTTGTTTTTTGCCTCGTTAAATTACTACATAAAATCATGAATCTATACGCCCTTGTAAACTGTTTTGGGTTGCGTTTTGTGCCATGTTCCAGCCCTTATGACGACATGTATACAACCTGAACTAGCCTTAATGATCAGCTAATATATCACATGAAATCAGAAATAAATGCGCTTATATATCTGTTTTTGTCGAGTCATTGTGGACTGTTTTGATGTCGTGTTAGCAGCCCCTTATCGACCCATTATACAAGTAAAATAAACCCAAAAAAACAATCATTATTGATCATTAATGAGGTGTGTAAAAATAGAAAACCTAGGCGTGTATTAAATGTGTAATAAGGGCTTGGGAAAAACTATGATTTCATGTGTGAAAAAAAAACTGTTTTGCTCGTTAATCTCACGAGGTTTTTGAGGGTGATTCGTGGGTCGTTGTGTGAGTCTAAACCTGGATAAAACATGTCTTGTGAATTTATGAAAGCTCGTGTGCGTTTATATAATTAAAATGGTGCTAACTATGGTCTAAAATGGACTTGTGATTATGGCAGTTTTGATAGCTGATTATGTATGCTTATTAACGTGAGATTAATAATTTGATAATACTGAATTTTTAAATGTAAACCTAGTTTAAGGTCTTAAATAAGTTCTCCAATTGGGTTGGAGTGATTTGGAGTTGATTTGGTTATGTTTTTGATTTTTATGTGAATAAGTGTCAAAACTGTATTTTCGATGTCTGAAAATAATCCTATGTTTTTTATTTTTCATTTACAAACCACAAGGAGCTAAGAGATCTCCTTTTATAAGGGTGATAATTAAGTTATGTGTGAGTTCCTGAAATTTTTGGTGGATTTTTTTGAAGTGTCTGAAAGGGTTAATTAAAGGCAAATGTTCTGTATGTATGTGCAGTTAACTTTCTGGGTAGGTCTGGAAAGATGATTTTTGGAATGGTACTTGCCATTTGAAATAAAATCTAGAAAAATTAAAGCAATTACCTAACATGTATAAGTATCTATGATAATTATTTGAGCACCTCAGTAAGTACATAAGTATGGTTTTAAATTTATAAACAAAGGGACTTGAACGTGATAAAATCTGAATTATAACATAAACTAAGGGTTTGGTTTAACCTAACATGTTTTGCTTCTAATTCATTTGAAAATCAATCCGATATACTTTTAAACCTATGTTATGGATACTTACTATTCCACATGTGAAAGCTTAAAACACATTAATGAATGAGCTAATAAGTACTTAAAATCCGTTATAATATTAAATAAGCGTATAAGTAATATATGATTATAATTTGTGTAGATTCGATGAAGAAGGAGTGATCCACCTTTCCTTGTGTTCTTTTACATTTGCTTGCATTTCGTAAGGTACAGATATTCTATCCATTTTCAGTAGGGATTTCTCATGACTTCTTGATCCTTGACTTTGATTCGTTTGCTATGTTATGATCCATTTGCTATGATCCGTTTGATATGATTCCGTTTGATATGATCCATATTTGTTTAGTATTCATTTCATGTTATATTCTATTTATATAGCTATTATCTGAGCTGGATAATTTATAATTATCCCTTATCATTATATTGCATGTGCTATGCCTATTTATATTGCCCATATTTGTAGCCAGTCATGGGGAGTCCATGACCGTGCCATTGATGCACCAATGGTAATGACGCTGTCAGTGGAGGCGGGTTTTTGTCCATTGCGTTCCCATTTGATTTGTATTGCTATTAATAGCGCACCTGGCCCGTGTATATTATATGCATGTTTAGTCTAGAACTGACATATGTATCTCTGTTTTGAAGGGAGCGTATGGATGCATCCTAGGTATTTGTTCAGTTATGATTTGATATATGCTTGTGAATGGACTTTTGTGTGTGCAATACACCCCATTTCACTTTTGGTACATCGAGCTAGCTACTCCATGTACAATTTGTTATATGATTTGTTGGGCATTTCCTTTGATATTGATATCCACATTATGTTCATTATTATGCTTTGATCCCTTTAATATGTTCCATATTCTAATCTTGTTCAACAGCTTCTATTGGATTTATTCGCTTATTCGATTCGATTATGCTTATTATCTTTCATATGTAATATCTGTTCACTGAGCGTTAGCTCAGCCGAATTTTTCTTTCTCTGCGGCAGGTTGTCAGAGAGATGTTGGGCATGAGTGTTGAGAGTAGGAGCTAGAGACCTACCTTGCTTAGTTTTCCCATTTATTTATGCTATTAAGAGAAATTATGGCTTTGGATATTGTATTTCCTTTTAGACTATGTTTGAATATCATTTCTTTTGGAAGTTTGTAATGTTTGGCTTAGTCTTTACTTTTATAAGAAGTCTTTCGCTTGCGTTATTATGTTCTGATTGACACCATAATGTTACACTTAGACCCTTATCGGGTTGGGGTGTTACAACGGAAGACCCACATGAAAACCATATATGATGCATGAATACAAGCACACGACGAAAATACTTAAAAATCTGCATGTGCAATAGTCGCATCTCATTTTGTGCATTGATTTTGTTCATGTGCAACATTTATCTCCTAGTTCTTTAATATAAAAATGAAATAAAGTAAGTTAGTACTCTATACTTATTACCGAATGAGCCTTAAGAGGACGCGTCTCCTTGTTAAATGTCTCTACCGCGGTCACTCTAATAAACAATACATACTCGGTCGACTGCATAATCAGGTCATGTGAGTTTTTGTGTGTGGTGTTTTTATTAAATCGTTTTTGTGGTTATATTTGTGTTTAACTGATGTATGTTTTTTTGTGGTGACCGTAGTCGTCTTAATACACTAAGTTAGTTGTAAAGTTGGTTATAAAGAAAGAAAACTGAGTTGACGTTGATGTAATAACATTGATCAAGATCATGAGGCTCCTTTATTACAGTTAGGTGTTGTTTGTTTGTTAAGAAACTCTGAGTCTCAATCTGATTCGTACATCTCTGAATCTGAGTCTGTGCCGTAAAACTCTGAATGTGAATAAAGTAATGTTGTTTTTTTTAAAGCATTTAAATGATTAGGACACAAAAAAACTAGTTTAGATATCATTAAGAGGTAGTAAGATCCTCTTCTAAGTTTTTTTGGGTAAGAGGTTCAAACCTCTTAATGTATCTAAATGAGGGGAAAAAAACAAACACTCTTAATTTTCAAAAGCTCTTAACGGTTCAGATTTATATGCTATTAAGAGATATCAAGTGATTTTACTATGAAAACAAACACGACGTTACTCTTCTAGTTAATATATTAAGTGATAGTTTATTAATTGCAATTCAACTCTTGAGGTTTTGGAGCTTATTATTAGGAGAACTTTACAGTAAAACCTCTATAAATTAATAACCTCGATAAAATTAATAATTTGTCCAGTCACAACTTGGGACCAGTACAAATTTGGACCTCAATTAATAAGATAATAATTTTTTTTAAACCCCAGTATATATATATATTGGTCCCAACGATATATATATATATACCCCAGTATATATATATATTGGTCCCAACGAAACTATAAATTAATAATTACTCAAAAATTCCAAATATATATAAAAGTCATACGTAATTGGAACTTGTACAAATTCAATTAATTCAATTAAGGTCATACGTAATTGAAACTTGTCTCAACGAAACTAACTTTTTACTTAATAAAAAAAATTAACTTAACGAATTCAATTAATTTATAAATGTGAGTTCATAAAATGTTAATATGAACTTGTTTTACTAATTTAGTTTTCATCTCTAACTAGTATACATATTACATTGTAACTAGTATATTGGACTTAAAGTTTAAAGGTCATACATAAAATCTATTTAAACTAATAAATTATTAATTTATCGATATAATAATTGTTAATACAAATATCATCCTAAAAACGTTATTTGTATTTTACGATCTTTGCTTTATTTTGTTAATGACAATTATAAGGTTTATCTTTAGCAAAGCATAAGTATATGCTAAAGCCTTTAACATTTTAGTAACAAGCTTTTTAAAACACATTTATATATCACATAATCACTAGGAATTACACATTGCATACATATATACATTTACATGTTTATTTTTATTTCTTAAAAATAGAAATATACATGACATCATGGTATGCATCATTTAGATAGTTTAGTTGACTTTACAATATATTTTGGAAAGATCTTGAAGCAAAGGAGTTGACTTTGTAAGATCTTGACAAGACTTGACAAAATATGGAAAGATTTGTGAAGCTCTTAGGCTCTTAGCTGGCATGTTCCCGCGGAACCAAACCAGTACAAAGGCGGAACCCATAATTTGGGTCCGCCGGATCCGCCACTTGTCTGCTCAGTTTTGCTTATAAATAGCAAGCTGATCATTCAAGCACTATCATCACTCATATAGCATAAACTACATATTCATTCATTTGTACATCACTAACCCATTCATTTCATTCTTAGTGATTTTCCGTTTGTAGCAAAGAGATCAAGCATCAAGGATCAACAAAGTGTTGCTATCCTGTTAGTGTAGGTTCTGTGTGATTAGTTAGTAGTTCACACATCATTGTCATACCATTCATTCAGTAATG
Source organism: Artemisia tridentata subsp. tridentata (assembly GCA_021014915.2). Classification (NCBI taxonomy): domain Eukaryota; kingdom Viridiplantae; phylum Streptophyta; class Magnoliopsida; order Asterales; family Asteraceae; genus Artemisia; species Artemisia tridentata. The sequence goes on from CP139506.1 coordinate 66,039,656, forward strand.
ATCGGTTAGTGTTTTAGTCCTCAAAACACATAGAGTGTCGGGAGTGGTTAAACCCTTGTAAAGAACTCGACATCTAGCTTAGTGTCGAAAATTGTATAGGCGACGTCAGGTTGGTTCTACCTTGAACTAGAACCCGGTATTTAGCTTAGTACCGGAAAAAGGTGTAAGCGACGTGTGTAAAGGTTTTCTCCGCCGAGAAGAGAGCTTGTTTCTTAGTGAAGAAAAACTCTCGAGTTAGAGGCTCGAGGAGTGAAGTAGGTCAAGGAAGAGAGTTCTTGTAGCCGAACCACTATAAATCTCCGTGTTGTGGTTTGATTGTTCTTTTCCTTACTTGCATTACTTATATTGTTTATTTGTGTGCATTAAATTGAAATCACGTTAAGTCTCAAAGCAAATTAAATTTAAAAACGGTAAAAACTATTCAACCCCCCTTCTAGTTTTCCACAATTGGCATCGGAGCTACGTTACTCAAGATTTTCAAAATATATTGTATTTTAAAACTTAAAACGATCAACGGATTTTGAAAACTTCAAAGAAGGGCAATCTATGAAAAGACCACCACTATTTGAACCAAATAGTTTTATATGTAGGAAAAACCGCTTTGAAACTTATGTGAAGTCAAAGGATATAGATTTATGGTATATTATTGTAGAAGGTGATTGTAAACCTATATTAAATATATCAGGAGGTCGGGATGATGGTACTTCTCTTACTCGTCATAGTGATGAGCTAAAGAAGTTGATTGCCAAAAATAATGAAGCTAAAATGATGCTTTACAACGCTTTACCTAAGAAAGAATATGAAAGAGTTTTCATGTGTAAAATGGCTAAAGATATTTGACAATCATTAATTATCACTCATCAAGGTAACTCACAAGTCAAAGATAACAAAATTGATCTTCTTGTTCAACAATATGAGCAATTTGTTATCTCTGAAGATGAGACCATTGATAGTGCTTTTACTAGGTTTAATACTATAATTACTTCTCTTAAAGCACTAGAAGAATCTTTTTCTAATAAGAACTTCGTCAGGAAATTTCTTAGAGCACTTCATCCGAAGTGGAGAGCAAAGGTGACGGCTATTGAAGAATCCAATGATCTTTCAATCATGACACTTGACGAGCTCATCGGAAATCTCAAAGTTCACGAGATGGTGATGGAAAAAGACTCAGAAATAGTTAAAGGCAAAAAGGAGAAGATGAAGTCCATTGCCTTAAAAGCTAGAGTAGAATCAAGTGATGATGAAGAGTCTAGTTCGGGTAGCGAAGACGAAGAGTATGCCATGGCCGTTAGAGATTTCAAGAAGTTCTTTAGGAGACGAGGAAAGTTCGTAAGACAACCTCGTGAAGAAAAGAAATCTTTCCGGAAAGACCGTGATGATAGGAAAGGAAAAGTAGATAGGAAGTGTTTTAGGTGCGGGGATTCCAGTCACCTAATAGGAGAATGTCCGAAGCCACCCAAGAACAAGACTCAACGAGCCTTTGTCAGTGGTACTTGGAGTGACAGTGAAGATGATGACGAAGAGCCAAAGAATGACGAAGTTGCTCTTATGGCTAATGACTCTAACGAGGTACTATCTGACTCATCCTACTCCTCTATTGATGATGACACAGTAGAAATAGAATATAACAAACTGTGTGAAATTACCCTTAATATCATAAACAAAAACACGTTCTTAAAAACCAAAAAGGAGTTTTTGGAAAACGAAGTAGATTGGTTAAAAGAGAAAACTTTAAGATTAGAAAAGGGTAAAGATGTTAAAGAAACATGTGTTTCATGTTAGGAACTTAAACTAGAAATAGAAACACTTAAGTCCACACAGGAAAAACTTATCAAACAAAGTTCTAAATTTAAAAGGTTTGATAAACACATTTGTTGTATGGATAATATAATGAAAGCTCAAAAGTTGCATGATGATAAAACCAAACTAGACTTTATGAAACTAGGAAACTTAAATGACTTTCAGAAACAAACAGTGAAAGTACAAGAAACTGTTTCAACTAAGTCAGACACCCACGGATCTGGCGGATTCAAAAATTTGGTTCCGCCAGTTATGGCCAAAGGTTCCGCGGGTACTGTTGATGAATAGAAGGTTTTTACTTCGGACCGTACTAAATTTGTAAAAGTCACAATAAAACCTAGCACTAGTACAACTGTTAACAAACAGAAACCAGCCGTTGCTGTAGGATTAGGACAAGTTAAAAATGAATATAGGACTGAAACGGTTCAACAGAAACGTAGAACCTCTATTCCCAAACGCCCATTTCCAAAGAGTAACTACAACTCACAGAAACATCATCAAGATAGTTGGAACCAAAACATGTCTAGGAACTATAGAGGTCCCAACTATATGCCATGGAACACTTATCCACCATTTTCATACATGAACCATGATAATGTGATGTTTAACCCAAATGGACCAATGAGATATTGGGGACCAAACGCTTGAGTTTTTTTTTAACTTAGGTGTGCTTGAAAGTCGGGTTAGAACCGGACGAGTGGATCAAATATAGTAGGTGTTCAAGACACATGACGGGAAACAAAATCCTTTTCTCAACCTACCAAGTGTACGACGGATGTAATGTCACATTCGGTAGAAAGCTTAAAAGTAAAATCATCGGAAAAGGTACAATCTCTCATGACTCTCTCACTATTGATGATGTTGCTCATGTAGATAACTTAGGATTTAACTTGCTTAGTATTAGTCAATTATGCCGTAAAAAGTATAACGTCATTTTCAGTGAAAATGGAAGTAAAATACTTAAAGACGGTATAACCGTAGGAAAAGATGTTCTAAAGAATAACGTATACGTTATGAAATTAGACAAAACACCTAAAGACAAGCTTTGTCTCACCTCTTTGGATAAAAACTCAACTATATGGCATAGACGCTTAGGTCACGCCAATATGAGGTTAATCCAATCCTTATCATCTAAGGAACTCGTTAGGAACCTACCCAAGTTGAAATACGACCAACACTTTTGTGATGCTTGCAAAATTGGTAAACAAGTTCATAATAGCCATAAGGCTAAAAACATGGTGTCTACATCTAGGTGTCTAGAATTGTTGCATATGGATTTGTTTGGTCCATCCGCTATACAAAGTTATGGGGGAAACTTCTATACTTTGGTAATAGTAGATGATTACTCTAGGTATACTTGGACTAAGTTTTTGAAAACTAAAAACGAGACATTTGATAAATTTGAAATTCTAAGTAAGAAAATTCAAAATCAAATAGGAAATAACATTGTGTCTATTAGAACCGACCACGGTCGTGAATTTGATAACGAAACCCAATTCAGAGCTTTTTGTGATGCTAATGGCATAACACATAACTTCTCGGCTCCTCGAACTCCTCAATCTAATGGTGTAGTAGAACGTAAGAATAGAACAATTCAAGAAATGAGTCGAACAATGTTAAACGAGCAAAACATACCCCAAAAGTTTTGGTATAATGCCGTCGACACATCCACATACATCCTAAATAGAGTCTTAATTAGACCATTCTTGAATAAAACACCATATGAGCTTTATAGAGGCAAAAAGCCTACACTAGGATATTTTAGAGTTTTTGGAACAAGTGCTTCATTTTAAACACTAAGGATTACCTCACCAAGTTTGACCCAAAGTCTTATGAAGGTGTATTTTTAGGATATTCACAGAATAGTAAAGCATACATTGTCTTGAACAAAGAAACCTCAAGAGTCGAGGAATCGTTGAACGTAACATTTGACGAAAGTCCACCTCCCTCTAAGACATCACCTTTGGTAGATGATGACTTAGTTGAAAGTCAAATGGTTGAAAACCAAAAAAAATGTAGAAAATGACAAAGAAGATGAACCCGTGGATAGGGAAATAGTCAACATCAAGGAATCTAGAAGTCACCCATTAGACAACGTCATATGAAAAATTAATGAAAGAACTTTAAGATCAAAAGTCCAAAACCAAAGTAATTTCTTTTGTTTTATTTCAACCATTGAGCCTAAAAATATAAATGAGGCAATAAAAGACGAATCTTGGGTCATAGCGATGCAAGAAGAACTTAATCAATTCGTTAGAAACGAAGTATAGACATTAGTCCCTCAACCTCAAAATCAAACCATAATCGGTACAAAATGAGTGTTTAGGAACAAAATGGATGAAAATGGAGTAGTGTCTAGAAACAAAGCTAGGCTAGTAGCTCAAGGCTACAATCAACAAGAAGGTATAGATTACGACGAGACATTTGCACCCGTCACTAGGCTTAAGTCAATTAGAATACTACTTGCATATGCATGTGCACACGACTTTAAACTATTCCAAATGGATGTTAAAAGTGCATTTCTAAATGGTTTTATGAACGAGGAAGTTTATGTTGCACAACCTCCCGGCTTTGCTGATTTTGAAAAACCAAATTATGTCTACAGATTTAAAAAAGCTTTATACGGACTGAAGCAAGCACCAAAAGCTTGGTATGATCGACTTAAGACTTTCCTAGTTGACCATAAGTATACCATGGGCCTAGTAGACAACACTATTTTCACCAAGAAAAAGGGATCACATATTATCATAGTCCAGATATATGTGGATGACATTATATTCGGTTCAACTTGTCAAGAGTTATGCGATGATTTTTTGAAAATCATGCATGATGAGTTTGAAATGAGTATGATGGGGGAACTAAACTTTTTCTTAGGTCTCCAAATTAAACAATTAGATGATGGGATATTCTTCAACCAATCTAAGTATATAAGGGATATGCTTAAGAAATTTGGTCTTGAAGATTCCAAACCCATGAAAACACCCATGTCCTCCGAAACCAAACTCACAAAGGATGACGAAGGTGAATCCGTAGATAGCACTAAATATAGAGCAATGATTGGTAGTTTACTCTACCTCACGGCTAGTAGACCGGACATTATGTTTAGTGTTTGTCTATGTGCACGCTTTCAAGAAGATCCCAAAATATCCCATCTTAAATCCGTTAAACGGATCTTTAGGTATATTAAAGGTACTACACATTTAGGATTATGGTATCCCAAAGGAACGGGTATGAAAACCATAGTGTATGCCGACTCAGACCATGCCGGTGACTATGTCGATAGAAAAAGTACAAGTGGTATTTGTACTTTTGTTGGGCATTGTCTCACCTCATGGTTTGCCAAGAAACAAACGGCCCTAGCAATATCAACAACTGAAGCCGAGTACGTGCCTGTAGGAAAGGCCTGTCAACAAGCACTGTGGATGAAACAAGCTCTCGTCGACTATGGAATTGAACTCAATGACATTTCCATTCTTTGCGACAACAAAGGAGCTATCGATCTTAGCAAAAATCCAGTCCAACACGCTAGAACCTAACACATAGAAATACGTCATCATTTCCTACGCGACAATGTTCAGAAGGGAAACATCTCAATCGAGAAAGTATCCTCAGAGGACAACATTGCCTACATTCTCACTAAACCTCTTAAGAGAGCACCATTTATCTTTCTTAGACTTGGTTTAGGATTAATGGAACCTAGTGAGTAGATAAAACCTTAGCTTGAACCTTAGATTAACCAAAAACCAAAAACCTGAGCCTGATCCACGGAACCAACCGACAACAAGGACGGACCCCTTGTTTTGGTTCCGCTAGATCCGCGGCCCCCTGAGTCAGTTTTTTAGTTTATTAAACAAACACCTTGTACTGTGTATCACAACTCCAAAAAACATACCACCTACTGGAACTCGACTCAAAATCAACTTAACTCACAATTTAGGTCATCTCCTTGCACCAATTTGTGCTCTAATCATCTCTGTAAGTATCCTAATCACATCTACATTCCTGATCTGAGTCTAGGATTTCTATTTCACGCACAAAATCAAAACTTAGGGTTTATGCATATTTTTAGTAAAATCATGAAGCATATTTACTAAATTGCATAACAAATCATGTTTTCCTTAGTTAGGAATTGCATATCATTAGGCATTATCATAATTCATCAAAAACCCCATGAAATTTTTTTATCAAAATCTTCTCACGAATAGGAAAAACGGTTTTTGAACATTGTTCATACAAATACAAAAACGTTATGTTTTAAATACTACATGCATAATGTCTCTTGAATGCTAAAGGGAATACATAACCAATATGTATTTTCGGGTACATTCAATCGTAGATACATTGAAGTAGGAGCGTTTGGGTTATCTCTTGTTTTATCATAAAACTTGCATACACAAAATTTTCATGCATCAAAAGGAGTTGAGATAACCGCACCTGATTCGTACAATTATAGTCCAAAGAATTGCAAAGGAAATATGCAAAACCCGAGTCGTTTGTCCCGACGAAGATCGAATGGAATTTGTGTTCCCAGGACGTGATTCGTGTAGTGAATGAGAAAAAGAGTGATTGATTTGTGATTTTACACTACGAACAATAAAATAATAAAAGTAAACAACTAATTAAGCTACAAGTACAATTAAACTAAGCATTTAACCTAAAAATGAAATTTTGAATTTAAAAACGTTACGCGACGAAATTTAAAACGTGAATAAAAATGATTTTCTAAAATTCAAAACCTAAAAATATAAAAATAATTTTCCTATTTTAAATCTGATAAAAGAAATTTTTGGAAAAAGAAAAATATTTTTTTGACTTTTTAATAATTTTTTATGAATTAAAAACTAATTGAAACTATTTAAATGGTTTAAAATAGTAAAACAGTTAGGAAAAATCTGAAATTTTTTGAGTAATTTTAAAATTGAATTCTAAATCTAGGAAAAATAAATTCAAGAACTGAATTAACCCTAATAAGCAGAACAGCTGAAATAAGCAGTTTACAATAAGCCAAAATTAAGCTAAACTGACCCAGAAATTTCAAGAAGTTCAAAACCCAGCTAACACAGTTTATTAAACTCAAATCAACTTATGTAGACCAAAATAGCACTCAGAATTAGTATAAAAGCACTTAATCAGATTTGATGGTGAGACAGAAAATATGGCTAAACAGCCCACTTCACACCCAAATTAAGCAGTCCAATTAAGCAGAGAGATTAAATCTTAAGGGGGCAAAAGTCTCCCAATACTACTGGCTACCCAAAAGTGCTTTAAAATCCAAATTCAAACCTCAATTGCTTATCTTAAATTAACCCTTGAAAAAGTGCTTATAGGCTGAATTTTGAAACAAGCTAAATAGCAGATCTGATTATGGGTGTTTTAAGACTCAGAATAAGCACTCAGATAAGCTTAAAATGTGGATCCCAGATACTGAGCTTAAAGCCAGCTATATGAACTAGCTATAAACCAAATTTCAAGTTAAGAGCTTAACTAAATATGCTTCCAAGAGGCTCAGATCAGCAGTCAAAAATAAGTGCAGGACTGCACTTGTTCTGTAACAGCAGTGAAAGAAAAAAAATGGCGCAAAATTGAGTGCAAACTAGATCAACTCTTACCAGCCATTAGAAACTCACTTTAGAAACTTCAAATAACCTAGATATGCAAAATTGAGAATCTCAATAAGCTCAGCTTAAGCTGAGCTTATTAAAGGCAACTGCTACTCTTAACTTTTACTAATGGTTAAAAACCCTCAAACTAATCCAACATGCTTAAAATCTACTAAACACTGCTAGATTTATCCACCAAAAAAAACTTAAACATAACTACTGAAATCACAATGGAACAGTGACCAAGTTTAACCAACCCTATCAATAACTAAACCTAAACACCCCATATTGAACTAAAAAAAAAACAATTCTACACTACACCTGAACACTGTAAGTTGCAACTTTAACTTCTACTGATTTCTAATTAATCTAACTACTGAAAAACAACAATCAATCCTAAATAAGCTCTACTAAGCAGTTTAATCTAAATAAGCCATGTATGCAATTCAAATGAGACTTACTAGCGGTTTCAGCTGAAGAATAATGAAGTTAACTCAGAAACTGTAACTACCCAAGCTTGTAATTAGCCAACTATAATACCCCATATCCAGCTTATCACAAGAGCTTATCATCACAACTTATATTGACTGCACAGTTGACTAATTGACTTGATGAGTGAAAATGAAATTTAAGTGAAAACACTGAGAAACAAAAATCAAAACTCACTTTTAAGATTAATAAAGCAGAAACATTAAGAATTAACTTTAAGTTCAGAATAATAAGCAACTAAATAACAACTTGACTAAAATTTGAATTCAATTAAAACTGAGATGATGAAATACAATAATTTTGAAACTGAAAATGATAAAAATACAATAAGCAGTAATAAAAATCTATACTAATCTACTCCTAAACCTAATATCTAACTAAAAACCTAACAAACCCAAATCGTGGGAAAGAGAGGGTATTTATAGCCTTCAGCTGAAACTTCTAGGTCTTGCCAGGTCACCAATCCGTGTGCTCCCTGAAGCAATCCAGGCCATCAATCCAAAGCTTGCTCCCTACGCCATGATCTCAGCCGTTTGATCAAGTATATGAGGTGGCTTGTCCAATGAAAGGCTCCCACGTGTCCCCTAAGCTGTCAAGACCTTCTAGAACCACTAATGATTGGGTAATTATTACTTGGTACGAGGTAATTGAATGGGTACAGTAACTAGGGTTCTTGGCAGTGAAAATTTGGGGATAAATTCGTTTTGGCGCGTGTGTGTGACTGCGTTAGTTTTTTTATTTTATTTTGACTTTGTTTGATAAAAAAGGTTGACCGGGTATTGATTTTTGGGTCGGGTTGGATTAGGGTGGACTGGGATGGGTTGGTTAAAGTGGGCTGTTGGGTTTGGTTTATGGATTGGGTAAAGGTATGGGTTGGGATTATAGTTTGATCTGGATATATAAAGTTTAAAGATTAGGAATTGAAGCTTTAAAAATTATAGGGATCAATTGTGTAATTTCTGAATTTAAAGGGATCTTTTCTGCCACTCTTCCAAAGTAAATCCAAGGGCTTGAATTGACATTTGATGAAACTTAGAGGATTGACTTTGCCTTTTTTTGCATTCCGGCTTCGGCTAAAAATAACACTTCCATATCTCATGCTCGTTTTCCCGTATTTCTCGTGTCTTTTGTCGATTTTCTTGATATCCGTGCCTGCATATGTAAAAACACAAAAACACAATATATTTGGCATAATTGGTTAGTTTTTGGTCTATTTGGGTCCGGTTTTGGTCAAGAAAAGGTATGTGAATAAGCACATACCAAATTCCCCCAGACTAAGTTATTGCAATGTCCTCATGCAATGTTATAAGAACACGTTTTTGAAACTGAAAATTTCTAATCTCTTTTTACTAACTTTGAGAAGTAGCAAAATTTTCAAAAGAGATCAAGAAATCTTGAGTTCTAAAAACTCCCCGATTTTCCTTTTTATTCTATTTTTGTATTTTTCTCATTATTCATGTGACGGCTTTCGTTTGACAATCATTATCTATCGATAATTTTTAGGGTCTTCGAGTAGGAAACACGACTCATAAAGAAGTGACCATACGGATAAAATTCGTCGTCCCTGATTTTTCACGAGTCCCCAAACTAAGCTTAAAAACGAAATCATTGCTATTTACAAGTTAGATTGCCAACACTACTCATAAAAGCTAATTGTGTAATTAGTTCTCGTTCCCAAATTCCTATTTTCCTCTATTTATTTTATTTTTGGTGAGAAATGAATTTCTTCAAATTCTCGTTTCGATAATTTTTGTTCCGATAAAGATACCTAGTTTAGACGCTAAGTAGTTTCCAAGCCTTCCCTCGAAAACCGTTGCATACAAAAATGAGGTCCACATCAAGGTCTCTGATTTAACACGATTTTGAGGATATCCCTTTTATTTGCGACCGAAACAACTCATCTACGAGTCCAGAGACAGAAGCCTTTATTAGGATACATCGGAGTCGAAATTTGGCATTTTTAACATTATTAAGCACATATTATTATTGATCCTTGGCCCTTTATAACAATCACAACATCGGCTGCGAACCGGCAAGATTTGATAGTCTATTATGACCTTGGAATTTTTCCTCTGCCTTTATTAGAAGTCTACAACATCGGCTGCGAACCGGCAAGATGCAGAAAACTTTTTATGGCTTTGGACTATTATTATTATTCATTATTCATTATATATTTTGCCAAATCCCGAGTCCTACGGCTTTTATAACAATCCCAACATCGGTTGCGAGCCGGCAAGATGGAATAGTCTATTACACCGTAACACTGGCAGTACCTTGATGTGTACCCAACTTTCATAAGCAAGGATCCTCTAAGGAAGAAATAAAAACTAATTATCGCCAAAACTAAAATAGCTTTAATTATTCCTAGATTTCTATTTTTAAGGTGAAACAAGCTTATGGGAACAAAAAGCCACAAATAACTTCGATGAGCTCTAAAGAGAACCAACTACTCCACGTTTAGCAATCTAACTTATAAACAACTCTATCATTTCTCGTTCTTCGCAAATTTAAAATCTTAAATAATAAGATCCGCGAATGCTTAGCCTTATAATCAAGCCATGCATATATAAAGTCAAATACGGGAACTTGCAAATTCTTAAAAAGAATTCGCATTTTATAGCTCCTTGTGTAAAAGACTAGCACGAGCTTATAGATTATAAATGGTTAAGGGGACAAGCTAGGGCTCAACACGCCCGGTCAAGTCAGAATTTTATTCCTACTCTCTCCAGCGGAAAATCAACAAAAATGTCAAAATTTATTATATTTTTTTTGCAAAAATTTTTAAATTTTTCTCATTTTTTTGGATTTTTTCAATTTTTGAGGAAAAACGGGGTTGCATGAGTAAATGGCAAAAAATGCAAGGCATAAATCAAATCGAAAGATTACCCCCCCCCCCCCCAGACTAAAACGAGACATTGTCCTCAATGTCTTAAAGGTAAGGGTTCTCCTACATAAACCTAAGGCCGTTTATTAATTATGCCAAAGATAAACGTAAAACGATAAGATTTAGGATATTGGATGAGCAACGGATGATGAAACTCGAGTAGCGTGAAGGAAACTACGAGCACGAGAGTCTTCATCATCGGGCATTCCTGGACACATCACAGAAAAACCACGAAACACAAGATATGGAAGAGGAAGCCCTCCTCACTCACTTATTAGAAAATAGATAAGAAGATAGATGGATAAGCATGGGGTGCCTCCCACGAAGCGCTTGTTTTTGGTAACCGAGTCACATGAGCTTGACTCGACCCCGAATTTAATCGTCCATGGGGGAACATGTGGAAAAGATAATCTCCATCGAACTTTCGTTCAAGATTTTTGGATAAACATTGAAGCATACGAAAGTTCCACTCCGATGAGATACCCACGGCTCTAGATAGAAAAGAAAATGCCGGGGTCAAAGATGGTGTCTTCACTCCCGAGGGAGTGAAAGAGAGGAGAAGTCACCGAGTAGGTGAAGAAAGGAAGAAAGATCATAATTAGAATGGGAATCCATTCTTCATCATTAAAGCTCTTGAAAACCTCGGGAGGGAGGGTCGGGGTGATATCATCGACAAGTAAACTCTTATGATAGAGTACATCTCCCCCCGGGTCAGGATCTTCATCAAAAGCAAAGTAATCATACTCCGGAGGAGGTATGATATGAGTGAGTTCACCAGAGAACTCCTCATGAAGAGAATCAATCATATGATGATCTGTGAGTTTCGGTTCCGTCACATACTCATCACTCTCCTCCATCTGACTATCAAAGATAGGGTTATCTGAAATGAAAGTAAAGTCAGACCCGAAATCAAATAGAGGATTGGTGAAAGTCGTGTTGAATGTTTCGGAAACAAGCTCATCAAATTCTTTTGAAGGATTGATTTCAACTTCCTTCGGAGGGAGAGAAGGTAATGGTTCATCGTTCAATAGTTTTTCAAGAAAAAGAATATCTCCCTCCGGATCAAGACAAGAATCATCAATTTCCGGCGAAATTGATTCATCTTTAAGACAAGCATCGATCTCTTCCAAGAGAGGATTACTTCCCTCAAACGGAGTGAGGGAAGGGGAAGAGTCGGAAATGATTGTAGGAATTTCTTCTTCAGCATAATCGATTTCTCCACAAGATAAAGAAGTATAATCGTCATCAGAATCGGTAAATATCTGATCATGATCATCAACGGACTCAATAATTTTGGACGAAGTGGAATCATCAATAACAAGTCTCGAAGAACATCTTGAAGAATCCGGAGGTGGGACAAGTGATGTGCTCTGAGAGCTAGGAATTTCCACCACTTCCGTTATGGTCTCTGGTTCTTGTTCTTGATAAACGTGAAGATAAGGCAAGTCGTTCTTTTTTGACATTGTTTTAAGCTTAGCTCGTTTGCTTGACAAACTCTTAACCGTAAATCGAGAAACGTTAGGATCAATTCTTGACGGTTTAGGAGGAGCAATTGTAGGCTTAGATTCTTGGACAACCGTAGGTTGGACGTATTTAGCACTTCCATTGTTAGTGGAAAGTATCGGGTCCTTTGTCAACTCGGTTTCTTGTTCCATTTCCCTTACCGGAGAGGGAAAAGGAATCGATGGTCCATTATCAATACGACATTTCGACATTTTTGACAAAGCTTGAAGTTGTTCAATGTGGATCTTAAAAGCCTTAAGTTCAAAGAAATCATCCTCGTAACCCTCGTTGGGTGCTGGGAGTGACTCCGAAATGGTGGGTTTGTCATTATCACATAAATTTGGCTCATACTGAGAATTTTCAAATGACTCCCCACAAGGCTCAAAACTAGGCTTATACGGTTCTTGCTCATAAGAGTTTTGAAAAGGAAAATTGAAATCATTTTGAGGATAATTATCAAAGCTCGTATCATAAGCGTAAGACGTTTCAACACTCGGGGAGTAGCACATACAATTTGTGTATCCACATTGATTACAAAAACATTGTCCACAAGGTACTTCTTCTTCGGAGGGATTTCCATAATTAAAACAAGTGAACGGAGGCGGCGGTGGTGTTTGAAGGTAATCGGAAATGTTTGAAGGATTGTTGAACGATCTTTGATCATTTGTGTGAGGATTACAAAACCAACAAACTCCGTCACGAATATTACTACCACATTGCTCGCACGTACACCAAACACACAACCCTCCGAAGAAAGGTTCGCCACACTTAACACAAGTCGGATCCATAAGAATTAAACATAAGAGGGTGAAGAGAAAGAATTATCGGTTTAGAGGATTAGAGAAGAAGAATTAAACATTTAAGAGGATTAAAGAAGAATATTTTTGGGATTTTAAGTTTAAAAACATAACAAAAGAAAAATGGAAAATAATTTTGAAGAGAAAATCTTTTTGGATTTTTAATAAAGGAAAAAATTAGAATGATTATCTTTTTGGTGATCGTTGATCAACCGTACTCGTTTCTTTCAAAACTACGCGCAGCGTGGCGGGAGAGAAGAATGGATCTCTCTTCGGTCTGCAATTTAATGTCAAGACCTCCTTAAACCCCGTAATTAGGTTGTAGCAAAGAAATAATCCGAGCAACGTTTAACTACACGATCTCTTTTGTTGTTTATTCGGAATGGTTTACAACGCCCTCTCGAGAGCGAGGATTTATTACTAATGGTGAAAACACTTTAGGAAAAGTGTTTTTTTTAATTATTTTCTTTTTGTATTTTTATTTTTTATAAAAACGATAACTTCCGAGGAAGGGTCTTCAAAACACGAATCGAAAAACGGAATCACGCACTCACTTCAACCTTCCCCGGCAGCGGCGCCAAAAACTGATTCGTACAATTATAGTCCAAAGAATTGCAAAGGAAATATGCAAAACCCGAGTCGTTTGTCCCGACGAAGATCGAATGGAATTTGTGTTCCCGGGACGTGATTCGTGTAGTGAATGAGAAAAAGAGTGATTGATTTGTGATTTTACACTACGAACAATAAAATAATAAAAGTAAACAACTAATTAAGCTACAAGTACAATTAAACTAAGCATTTAACTTAAAAATGAAATTTTGAATTTAAAAACGTTACGCGACGAAATTTAAAACGTGAATAAAAATGATTTTCTAAAATTCAAAACTTAAAAATATAAAAATAATTTTCCTATTTTAAATCTGATAAAAGAAATTTTTTGGAAAAAGAAAAATATTTTTTTGACTTTTTAATAATTTTTTATGAATTAAAAACTAATTGAAACTATTTAAATGATTTAAAATAGTAAAACAGTTAGGAAAAATCTGAAAATTTTTGAGTAATTTTAAAATTGAATTCTAAATCTAGGAAAAATAAATTCAAGAACTGAATTAACCCTAATAAGCAGAACAGCTGAAATAAGCAGTTTACAATAAGCCAAAATTAAGCTAAACTGACCCCGAAATTTCAAGAAGTTCAAAACCCAGCTAACACAGTTTATTAAACTCAAATCAACTTATGTAGACCAAAATAGCACTCAGAATTAGTATAAAAGCACTTAATCAGATTTGATGGTGAGACAGAAAATATGGCTAAACAGCCCACTTCACACCCAAATTAAGCAGTCCAATTAAGCAGAGAGATTAAATCTTAAGGGGGCAAAAGTCTCCCAATACTACTGGCTACCCAAAAGTGCTTTAAAATCCAAATTCAAACCTCAATTGCTTATCTTAAATTAACCCTTGAAAAAGTGCTTATAGGCTGAATTTTGAAACAAGCTAAATAGCAGATCTGATTATGGGTGTTTTAAGACTCAGAATAAGCACTCAGATAAGCTTAAAATGTGGATCCCAGATACTGAGCTTAAAGCCAGCTATATGAACTAGCTATAAACCAAATTTCAAGTTAAGAGCTTAACTAAATATGCTTCTAAGAGGCTCAGATCAGCAGTCAAAAATAAGTGCAGGACTGCACTTGTTCTATAACAGCAGTGAAAGAAAAAAAATGGCGCAAAATTGAGTGCAAACTAGATCAACTCTTACCAGCCATTAGAAACTCACTTTAGAAACTTCAAATAACCTAGATATGCAAAATTGAGAATCTCAATAAGCTGAGCTTATTAAAGGCAACTGCTACTCTTAACTTTTACTAATGGTTAAAAACCCTCAAACTAATCCAACATGCTTAAAATCTACTAAACACTGCTAGATTTATCCACCAAAAAAAACTTAAACATAACTACTGAAATCACAATGGAACAGTGACCAAGTTTAACCAACCCTATCAATAACTAAACCTAAACACCCCATATTGAACTAAAAAAAAGAAACAATTCTACACTACACCTGAACACTGTAAGTTGCAACTTTAACTTCTACTGATTTCTAATTAATCTAACTACTGAAAAACAAAAATCAA
Source organism: Artemisia tridentata subsp. tridentata (assembly GCA_021014915.2). NCBI lineage: Eukaryota > Viridiplantae > Streptophyta > Magnoliopsida > Asterales > Asteraceae > Artemisia > Artemisia tridentata. The sequence continues at coordinate 66,054,865 of CP139506.1, forward strand.
TCCTAAATAAGCTCTACTAAGCAGTTTAATCTAAATAAGCCATGTATGCAATTCAAATGAGACTTACTAGCTGTTTCAGCTGAAGAATAATGAAGTTAACTCAGAAACTGTAACTACCCAAGCTTGTAATTAGCCAACTATAATACCCCATATCCAGCTTATCACAAGAGCTTATCATCACAACTTATATTGACTGCACAGTTGACTAATTGACTTGATGAGTGAAAATGAAATTTAAGTGAAAACACTGAGAAACAAAAATCAAAACTCACTTTTAAGATTAATAAAGCAGAAACATTAAGAATTAACTTTAAGTTCAGAATAATAAGCAACTAAATAACAACTTGACTAAAATTTGAATTCAATTAAAACTGAGATGATGAAATACAATAATTTTGAAACTGAAAATGATAAAAATACAATAAGCAGTAATAAAAATCTATACTAATCTACTCCTAAACCTAATATCTAACTAAAAACCTAACAAACCCAAATCGTGGGAAAGAGAGGGTATTTATAGCCTTCAGCTGAAACTTCTAGGTCTTGCCAGGTCACCAATCCGCGTGCTCCCTGAAGCAATCCAGGCCATCAATCCAAAGCTTGCTCCCTACGCCATGATCTCAGCCGTTTGATCAAGTATATGAGGTGGCTTGTCCAATGGAAGGCTCCCACGTGTCCCCTAAGCTGTCAAGACCTTCTAGAACCACTAATGATTGGGTAATTATTACTTGGTATGAGGTAATTGAATGGGTACAGTAACTAGGGTTCTTGGCAGTGAAAATTTGGGGATAAATTCGTTTTGGCGCGTGTGTGTGACTGTGTGAGTTTTTGTGGAACGTTTTGTTTGTTCTTGATTGAGATATTTATGTATTGAATGTGTTTAGCATGCGGAATCTACTACAACACACTTTAAAAGAACACAAGATGGTGAGTTTGAGTAAATGAGAGAATGCAATGAACAAATAATCACAACTTTGGTTAACACAAAACGATTCAATATTATTGATGAAATAATACGGATGATCTAAGTATCACCAGGATTACAAAGTAATCTTGAATCTAAGATTGTAAAAAAGGATTTGTGATTCGAAGTAACTAAGTTACTTGAGAGATAGTTTGGTTCGTGGTTATTAGTTGTGAAAGATGCATGCATGAAGAAGTGACTAAGATATCCTTTTATAAGATAAGGATATCTTATTACATGTTGTCAAGTAGATGAATATAATACTATACTTTGACTATTATGGCGCCTACAATTAAATACAACTACCCATGTACACTCTGATATATTCTTCTGTCACCACAGAAGACTATTCTACTTCTACATAACGTATAACAATGTACAAAGACTAATAATTCAACTAAATATCTATTACAAAATATCTAATCGACATAACAGAAGCTTGGCAGGCTCTTCATTAGCTAGCAGTACCTTCTACCCAGAAGGTACTGGTAGAACATCTTCGTACACTACAAAATCAACTAGCAGGCTCTTCTCATCATTGGCAGGCTCTTTGACTTTGATCATTTTATTCCCAACAATCCTCCCCTAAACTTGTTATTTCCATTAAAATACACAAGTTTCTGATGAATAAAATACATACCTTGAGGATTTGAGAACTCTTCCAAAAACCTTACTTTCTATCCTTCCTTTTTCTTTCATATTGCTCAGATATGCTCCTCAGCAAACTCTGAACAATCTCTGAGTTTTCTTCATCCTTGTCACACCTTAATCTCTTGGAGATCATAGCTTTAAGCACTTCATAGCTAAGAGGATACTCTTTCTCAGCTAACATAAAAAGTTCTATCCCACTCTGTGTGAAAAGATGATGAGTATGACTATGGCTTAGAAACTCCCAAGTTGTTGTAGGATCATAATAGGGAAATTTCCAATGAACATCTTTGGGATCAGGATCGAACATCCTATTGAATTCCACCCAAAGCTCTTGTTCCTTAGCATCTGTACTAGAATTTGTAGCTAACCTAATCTGCACTAGATTCCACAATTCTTCCAAATCTGCTCTATCAGATGCTCTAACTAAATTTTCAAAATTCTTGAAGATAGCAGACTGTCCCCCAACCCTTAATATTTTCCATGACTTACCAAATCTATCATGGTGTATTTCCCAATCAATTATAGGGTGTCTAGACCTAATTGGATCAGCATGAATGATAGTAGGTAAAGTAATCAACATTTTACTTACTTGCCCTTGATCCAATTTTGCTACTTCTTTCTTCTGAGCATCTTCCTTCTTCTTAAATGGATGTACATCAGATGGAACATTATAGTAAAGATTCTTGTAGGCTTGAAGATATAAAAAGAAGATTTCATCAGCAGATTTCTTCTTAAGTTGATAATCAGTCCAATTTGCCTGATTCTTCAAAAATTTCTTCATAAAGATTGTTTGATCTTTGTTAGTTTTGCCCACTTTAAAACCTCTCTTCTGACTTTCCTTCATCTTCTCAAAAATGTCAGCCAAAGCTGCTTCTTTGTATTTCTTGTTGATGAAAGATTCAAGTGCTTCAGTCTTCTCATCAGAATTGAGTGTCTTGTCATTTACTATATTTGCTGCATGACCTTTCACAATTGGATCATTGTTAATAATCCATAACATCTGTGCATCAAAGGTCTCTTGAGCAATTTGAGTATCAAGAAGAGCTTGAGCAGCTTCTTCAGCTTCTTTCTGCTCTTTCATTTCTTCAAGCATTCTTGAAGCTTCTCCAGCTTTTAGCTCTTCTTCATGAACTCTTTTGGCCTCTTCTTCTCCTAAAGCCATCTGAATTTGCTGAGTTCTTTTCAACTTCTTGGACTTTGGCTCATCTTCAATTAGAATACCTTTGCCCTTATCCTTTGGAGGTGAATCTTGTGATGGAGCAGAAGATTGCTCATCAGCAATTAAAACCCTCTTTCTCTTGTACACTCTCTCAGCAGACCCTTTATATCCCATAGCCAATAGCCTTTCTCTCCTGGCAGACTCTTCTTCTGCCCTAGCAGGCTCTTGCCCTGCTCCAACAGGCTCTTCATCATAAACTTGAGTTCCATCATGGAATTCAAATTGAGCCTGTTCCTCCTCTTCTTTCTCATCTTCAGACATATCCTTCCTCCCCTTTTTGGAAGAGTGATCTATCCTATCAGCATCTGACTGTGAAGAACTAGATAAAACAACCTTTGCAGACTTTTTACCTTTTAACTTCTTCACTTCACCCTCCAATCTCTTAACCCTCTTAACCAATTTGATGTTGATCTTAGAAAACCTTTCATTTTGACGTTTAAGAGCTTTCTCTAAGAACTTCACCTTGTCTTTCAACTCTTGCATTGTCTGAGGTGATTGGGTTTGTGATGTATGATGTGGGGATGGTGGTGGTGTTGCTGATGGTACTGGAGATGGTGTTGGTGATTTTTGATGTGTTTGTGAAATGAAACCATGTGAAGAACTGGATGATGGTGTATCAGCAGATGGTGTTGGTTCTTCTGGATGTTGTGGTACCATTTCATCAAAAAGTGGAACTTCCTCCCCTCTAAAACCAATTCTCATATTTGAAAATACTTTTTGAGAAAGTTTTGGTGTTTCATAAACTGAGTCTGTGGGAAGTAACACATGTTGTAATTTTCCAATGATGCATCCAATGAATCTTGGATACATCAAAAATTTTGTTTTAATATCCACATTGTTTATCAATCCTTCAAAAATATATTTAGAAAAATTGTATTTTCTGTTTGTAGCTAAGCAAATGAGAGCAGAAGCCATGTTGCCACTAAATTGCTCCCAAGAGGTTTTCTTCTGGCTCAAACAGTGAAGGATTGTGTGAATCAAAAATCTCCATTGTGGAGTAAGATGCTTTTTCAGAAAAGTGAGTTTGTTGAACTCAGCATGATACCCCATTCTTGTTAAATTTTCAAAAATTTCAGTATCTGGTAACTGACTAATACCATCAGAATCATCCAAATGAAGATGTCTTCTTATGGATGACTCAGTAAGAGTCAAATGTTTACCATCCACTTTGGCTTTTATTCTTTGTTCCCCATTTTCAGAAGTTTTAATTTTAGCAGATTCCCAAAATTGTAAAATTTGATTTTCATAAATAGTGGGATTGACTAGCAAAGCAAACCTGATGTAGGAGTTGTTTAAAAAGTCCACTACTTGATGAAATGAGGCATTATCCTCTGACTTCTCCAAAAATGCTAACTGATTGTGACGTTGAACAAAGTTTAGATCAATTGTGGAAGTCATAATGAAAATTTTGAATATGATGGTGGGATTTGTTGGTAGTACTGGTAGAAGATGAAAGATGTATGTGAATTATGATAATGACTGATGAAAGAAGATATGAGAGAATTACTTTTAACCGACAATAATAAAGATTAAAATAAGTAAGTGAAAAGGCGGTTAAAAAGATCTTTTATATGTAAAATATAATATAATATATTCATCAGTGAATTACATAACTACCCCAACGGCTAATTTTAACTACCAGGCCTAAAGGCTAAAACTTTTTCTGACAGGCTCAACGGCTATCTAGCAGTACCTTTGTACTCTAGCAGTACCATTTTTGTACTAGCAGTACCTTTGAAAGTTTTTAAAAATCCCTTATAGTTTTTAGCAAACTACCAGCTATCAACGGATTTGAGTTGTCTTTACCAAAAGCCGTTTGCTTAAGGACTAGCTAACTATTTACAATTAAGTATGGTCAGTTAACAACCATATAGTTTTGGGTAAACTATCAACCATTAACGGATTTGATTTGTCTTTACCAAAAGCCGTTTGCTTAAGGACTAGCTAACTATTTACAATTAAGTATGGTCAGTTAACAACCATATAGTTTTGGGTAAACTATCAACCATTAACGGATTTGATTTGTCTTTACCAAAAGCCGTTTGCTTAAGGACTAGTCAACTCTTAAGTTTGTGAAAACTTGGTGAGATGAATACCAAAAGCCATGATGGCCCAAAAGATGGTGCAATTTCCTTGGATGGAGGAAATTTGAATCAGGCATTGATGCTGTGTATCTTGGATGATTGGCTCAACAAGTGAAATCATCTAATAGCATGCCTTTGAGGTGAAAACATTTCTTAGTTTGATCTAGATAGAACTTTCTCCTTGAGAAATGCTTCATCCCTTCTAGATATGTGATCTAACTATCTCTTTTTCAACTCTGCATCATCTTGTATGCTCTTGTCTTTTCATAAATTGGTCTTTCTTCCATTCTGGGCTATTAATTCCTCCCCTGAGATTGTTATTTCTCCTGAAATGAATAAAACTTTTGTTGCCCCTTTTGTTTGAAAGAACTCTTGTTTTGTTATCAACCTGAAATGTGTTAGTTGCAAACCAAAAGAACAAAGTGTAGAACACTTGATCTATAACACTTTAAGTATTCAAGCCTTTAAATGAACAAAACATAGCAATTTTGTATCAGCAGGACCAATTATGAACTAACAGGACCTTTTGACTAACTAGCAGTACCATGTTTAAAATCCAATACCAGTTAATATTATGAACAAAAACATATGATTTTCAAAGATTTATCATTCCAATACCTCCTACAAGATATTTGAATCTACCTAAATCAAAAGCTTTGGTGAGAAGGTCTGCATAATTCTTTTCAGAATCAATTTTAACAACTTGAATTAACCTTTTCTCATTGCAATCCCTTATGAAATGGTGTCTGATTTCAATATGTTTTGTTTTTGAGTGTTGAACTGGGTTTTTAATGATACAAATAGTACTGCTATTGTCAATATAAATAATGGTGTTAAGAAAATTGTACCCATAGTCAAGCATTTGATTTTGGATCCAAAGAACTTGCCCACAACAACTTGCACCAGCAACATATTCTGCTTCAGTTGTAGAGTTGGCCACCATTGTTTGTTTCTTGCATTGCCAGGAGATTAGTCTGCAACCAAGAAATTGACATCCACCAGTTGTGGATTTTCTGTCTAGTGTTGCACCAGCATAGTCACTATCCGAATAAGCCACCAATTCAAAAGATGATTCCCTTGGATACCAAAGACCCAACCTAGGTTGACCCTTAAGATATCTAAAGATTCTTTTGACTGCTGTGAGATGAGAGATCTTGGGATGTATTTGAAACCTTGCACATACACATACTGAGAACATGATATCTGGTCTTGATGATGTAAGATACATCAAAGACCCAATCATTGATCTATAATTGTGCAAATCCATATCTTCTCCATCAGCATCTTTGATTAGCCCTTTGTCTGGATCCATTGGTGTGCTTGCAACCTTAGAATCAGCAAAATTGAATTTTCTTAGGATCTCTGCTACATACTTATCTTGGCTGATAAATATGCCTTCTTTGGATTGTTTCACTTGGAGACCTAAAAAGAAAGTAAGTTCCCCCATGGAACTCATCTCAAACTTACTGTGCATAAGTTTTTCAAATTCTACACACAAGCCTTGGTTTGTTGATCCAAAGATTATGTCATCAACATAAATCTGCACTAACAAGATGTCTTTCTTTGTCCTTTTGATGAACAAAGTTGGATCAATCCTGCCTCTTTGGAATCCACTTTCTAGTAGAAAACAAGCCAATGTTTCATACCATGCCCTTGGAGCTTGATGTAGACCATACAAAGCCTTGGTAACTTTGTAAACTTTATCTGGATACTCAGCATCAATGAAGCCTGGAGGTTGAGATACATATACTGGTTCTTCAATTTCACCATACAAAAATGCACTCTTAACATCCATTTGATAGACAGTGAAGCCTATGAATGAAGCATAGGCTAAGAAAAGCCTAATTGCTTCAAGTCTTGCAACTGGAGCAAACACTTCTTCATAATCTACCCCTTCCTCTTGAGTATATCCTTGTGCTACCAATCTAGCCTTGTTCCTGATCACTATACCCCTTTCATCCTTCTTGTTTCTGAACACCCATTTGGTTCCGATTGCCCTATGACCTCTGGGTAAATCAACCAATATCCAAACCTTCTGAATCTTGAATTGGAGAAGCTCTTCTTGCATAGCTTCCACCCAACTTGCATCATCTAAAGCTTTGTTTATGTTTTTGGGTTCAGCCTGAGATAGAAAACATGAAAACAGGCATATATTGGAATTATCATTATTCTTTTCTTCATAAAGAGAGGAGATTAACCCTTCTTCATTTGAGGATAAGACTTGAGATAAACCAACTTGAGATCTTGTTCTAACACCAGAAGTTATGCTTCCAATCACATCATCAGTTGAGTGATCTTTGAGAATTCTAGTGTTTGGTGTTTTAGGAACTTCATATGTAGTTGGAAGATTGCTAATCCCAACTTCTTCTTGAAAAGAATCATCTATTTGAACATTCAATGGCTCAGCAGTACCAATACTTGTACTAGCAGGACCATCTGAAGAACTGGCAGTACCATTGTCATTAGCACCACTCTCTTGATTCTCTTGATTCTGAGTTCCTTGATCTTCTTCATTGCCTTCTTTTGTTGTGTTTGAAGGTCCTTCTTCATTTGAAGATAGATCCATACTTTTCCAAATTGGCATCCAGATGAAATCTTGATTTTTAGGAATTTCAACATTTTCTTCAGAACCTGCATTTTCATTAGCATTTGTACCTGTAACAGGCACATAATTCATAGATTCTGAAAGCCTATCAACATCAAACATCCAATCTGGTCCAACTCCTTTCACATTTGCTAGTTTCTCTTGAAACTCTATGTGAAGATTCTCTTCAACTAGCCTAGTGCATGTGTTAAACACTCTATAGGCCTTACTTTGCAAGGAATACCCTATCAAAAAGCCAACATCTGCTTTTCCATCAAATTTGCCTAAATGATCTTTGGTATTGAGAATAGTAACCTGACAACCAAAAGGTCTCATAAAACTTAAAGATGGTTTTCTACCAAAGAAAAGTTCATAAGGTGTTTTTCTATGTGGTTTTGTCACAAGAACCCTGTTTTGTACATAACAAGCAGTACCAACTGCTTCAGCCCAAAATGAAATAGGCAACTTAGAGTCTACTAACATAGTTCTAGCAGCCTCTATAAGTGTTCTATTCTTTCTTTCTGCTACTCCATTTTGCTGAGGTGTTCTAGCTACACTAAACTCTCTTTTTATGCCTTTTTCCTTGCAAAAGTCATCCATAACTCTATTCTTGAACTCTGTCCCATTGTCACATCTGATGACCTTAACCTTCTTATCAGATTGGTTTTCTACCTCAGTGATATAGGTTTTAAGTGTCTCACTAGTTTCATGTTTGGATCTTAAGAAGAAAACCCATGAAAATCTACTATAGTCATCAGTAACAACCAGACAATATTTCTTTCCATTCAAGCTGCACACATTAGTAGGACCAAAGAGATCCATATGAAGCATATGTAAAGCCTGAGTAATAGAGTTTTGGGTCTTGGGCTTACAAGAAGCTCTATGTTGTTTGCCTTTTAGACAGTCAACACAAGTTTGGTCGTTTTGGAAAATCTTTTTGGGTAAACCTCTTACTAAATCATATTTTGCAATAGTGTTGATTGTTTTAAAGTTTACATGACCAAGCCTTCTATGCCAAAGCATAGATTCATCCAATGAGGCCTTTGCTATCAAACAAGTTAAACCTTCTTTGGGATCAATGTTCTTTAAATTGACACTATACATATTGTTCCTTTTTGGAATTTTAAGAAGGATCTGACTTTCATCAGGCATCTTAAAATCAGAAGAAAGAACCATACATCCATTGTCAGTAAATAGAACATTGTTCTTTTTGTCACACATTTGTGAGACACTAAGAAGATTAAACTGAAGTTCTTTCACAAAATACACATTTTCAAAATCTATTTTACTGGTTTTGATAGTACCTTTACCAGTAATCTTTCCTTTAATTCCTCCCCCAAAGGTAACATATCCTCCATCAAATGTTTTGAAATCTGAGAGGAATGACATGTTGCCTGTCATGTGCCTGGAACACCCACTATCAACATACCCTTGATCTTCACAATCAGTTGAATGTTCCTGCACATGAATAAACACATTAGTTTCCTTGGGGTACCCAAGCCATGACAGACTTGGGTTTGCCTCTTGCATCAATGAAGTCAAACCTTTTCAGGATTGTTGATGCACCTTTTGATTGGATTGGTTTCCAAATCCAACATGCTGAGGACTTAACAGCACTTTCCCTTTTAATCCATTGTGTGGTCTTTGGTCTATCAGTACCAATTTTGGCAATACCACTTTTGGCAGTACCATGTGGTCTAGCAGGACCTTTTGGTCTAGCAGGACCTTTGGTTTTTGGATTCCAAACTTTTGTTTTGACCACATTTATCTTTTGAATAGGATTCTTCTCAACTTTTGGTACACTTTTGAAAGTGTTTCTTGTACCCTTTTCAGTTGATTTTGTAATAACAGGCTTATGTTGTCTAACAGTATGATTATCTTTTGTAGTGTTAGACTTAACAAAACTTTTTCTGGGTTGAGTAACATTTGTTTTAGCTTTTGATTTACTCCCAGAAACCCATTTATTACAATAAGCATGAAGATGATTAAAGCTACCACAATAATAACAAGCTTTATTAAACATAACAAAGTTATCACCTAATTGTTGTGATTTAAGGTTGTTCCAATTTCTTTGGCTTCCCCTAGGTTTGTTATTACATTTTTTACAACTTTCAACTGTCTTCAAAACAGTTTTGTCTTTAGCTTTAACTTCTACTTTCTTAGGACTGGATGGTCCTACTTTGATTCCTTTAATAGGAATAGTCTCATCTTCATCATCATCAGATACCCAATCCTCAATAATTAGGACATCTGGTCTCTTCTCAGTGAGCACCTTGGAGAGTGAGACATTCTTAGCACTCTCAGAAGGTTCACCTATCACTACAGGTTTAGCTAATGGTTTTGCAACAAATTCATGTAAACCTGATGCAGCAAGATCACTACCTTGTGGACAAGGAATTCCTCTATAAGGTGGAGGACAATTATTATATCCTATCCCTGATTTTATTCTCTTATTCAACTGAGTCTCAACTATGCTCTTAGTACACTCAGAAGCATTTTCCAATTTAGTAACAGTCAGTTGAATATTGTCTCTAGCTAATGTCACTTTAGTGCACTCTGTCCTTACCATTTCTATTTCTATATCTTTCAAAAATATTTGTCTTTGAAGAGCATTTTTAGCATCAGTAAAGGTAAGTTCATTTTCTCTATAGTGAGTGATTTGTTTTTCTAACTTGGACATACCACACTTGTGGTCAAATAATTTTTGCTGGGTTTTTCTGTGTTCTAAGATTTCTGTATCATAAGCTTTTCTTATGGTTTCTAATTCTTTAAGAAATTCACAATCATTAGAACATTTGATAGTTTGTACCTCAGGGGTGGAGAATGCCATCAAAGCCAATTCATCAGAAGTTGACTCATCTTCACCCATGAAACTCCAGTCAAACCCCATGCCATCTATAGCAACCATTGCTTTTGGCTCAGCAACTTCAACAACCTTACTCTTGCTTTCAAAGCTTCCTTTCTTCTCAAAGCTTCCTTGGTTTCTATTGTCAAACCCTCTACCTCTGTCATCTTGCCTCTTAGGTCTTCTACACTCTCTAGAGTAGTGACCTTTCATGTGGCAGTTGCAACACTCCACCTTTGACTTATCATAGCCAGCAGGCTCACTTCCATCTATCAGTATCTTCTTGCCAGTCCTCATCATCAACTGCTTAGCTCTAATGCTTAAAAGTGAAAGTTGCCACTTTAGGTCCATTACTTCAAGATCATCAGGATGAATCTCTTGAAGGTCTTCAAATGTTAATACAGACCCATTGTGTTGAGATGTAAGAAAAGCACACCCAATTGTTTCATCCAAAATGGACTTGGTGCTACTAGAAGTATTAGCAGTACCAAAGGTTGTGTTAGCAGTACCTTCTTCTCTGCCTCCTTTGTCTTCATGATCAACCTTTGAGATGTTTGGGGATGAAACAAATGCCATATTTCCTGAGCTTGACCCAGTAGTCTTCTTAACTTCATGTTCTACAATCTTGAAATTGTTGTAGAGATCATTGAGACTCATCTGGTCAATATCTGACTTGTTCTTCCATACAATGACATGCATAGACCATTCTGAAGGTAAACTCCTAAGAAATTTAGAGTTTAGATCTTCTTGAGTTATCATTACTTCATGGATGGCTAACTGACTTGCAAGCTTCTGAAGTCTATTGAACATACTGTCCAAAGACTCATTGGTTGTGGCTGTGAAGTTCTCAAATTGTTGTTTGAGAAGTGTCTTTTGTGTTTTCTTGGTAGCATCATTACCACCAAACCTAGCCACAATAGCTTCAAAGAGGGTTTTGGCATCTTTGTATTTGTTAAAAATCAGAAGTTGATCATTTGGAATAGTCATCAGTAACATACTCCTTGCCTTGAGATCATTTTTCTTCTGAATTCTTTCATCTGCATTCGATGGTTGGGTTTGTATTGTTGTTACAAGAGCATCATTTACTGTTGTTGTGGTGGTTTGGGGTTTAAATGAATTGCCTTGTTCAATAATCTCCCAAAGTGCATAATCCTGCACTTGAAAGTATTGTTCAACCCTGAGTCGCCACATTTCAAACTCATTTTGTTTCAGTAATGGAAGTTTAGCTGCAACATTTGTCTGAATATGTTCAACATCCATTTTTCTTTTAAATTAGTAAATATCAAGCCTAGCTCTGATACCACTTGTGGAACGTTTTGTTTGTTCTTGATTGAGATATTTATGTATTGAATGTGTTTAGCATGCGGAATCTACTACAACACACTTTAAAAGAACACAAGATGGTGAGTTTGAGTAAATGAGAGAATGCAATGAACAAATAATCACAACTTTGGTTAACACAAAACGATTCAATATTATTGATGAAATAATACGGATGATCTAAGTATCACCAGGATTACAAAGTAATCTTGAATCTAAGATTGTAAAAAAGGATTTGTGATTCGAAGTAACTAAGTTACTTGAGAGATAGTTTGGTTCGTGGTTATTAGTTGTGAAAGATGCATGCATGAAGAAGTGACTAAGATATCCTTTTATAAGATAAGGATATCTTATTACATGTTGTCAAGTAGATGAATATAATACTATACTTTGACTATTATGGCGCCTACAATTAAATACAACTACCCATGTACACTCTGATATATTCTTCTGTCACCACAGAAGACTATTCTACTTCTACATAACGTATAACAATGTACAAAGACTAATAATTCAACTAAATATCTATTACAAAATATCTAATCGACATAACAGAAGCTTGGCAGGCTCTTCATTAGCTAGCAGTACCTTCTACCCAGAAGGTACTGGTAGAACATCTTCGTACACTACAAAATCAACTAGCAGGCTCTTCTCATCATTGGCAGGCTCTTTGACTTTGATCATTTTATTCCCAACAGTTTTTTTATTTTATTTTGACTTTGTTTCATAAAAAAGGTTGACCGGGTATTGATTTTTGGGTCGGGTTGGATTAGGGTGGACTGGGCTGGGTTGGTTAAAGTGGGCTGTTGGGTTTGGTTTATGGATTGGGTAAAGGTATGGGTTGGGATTATAGTTTGATCTGGATATATAAAGTTTAAAGATTAGGAATTGAAGCTTTAAAAATTATAGGGATCAATTGTGTAATTTCTGAATTTAAAGGGATCTTTTCTGCCACTCTTCCAAAGTAAATCCAAGGGCTTGAATTGACATTTGATGAAACTTAGAGGATTGACTTTGCCTTTTTTTGCATTCCGGCTTCGGCTAAAAATAACACTTCCATATCTCGTGCTCGTTTTCCCGTATTTCTCGTTTCTTTTGTCGATTTTCTTGATATCCGTGCCTGCATATGTAAAAACACAAAAACACAATATATTTGGCATAATTGGTTAGTTTTTGGTCTATTTGGGTCCGGTTTTGGTCAAGAAAAGGTATGTGAATAAGCACATACCAGCACCTCCACATTGTCCCCATATAGGCACACACTAGAAATCTATATACGTATTTTCAAATGTTTTAACTAAAATATGTAATTTTCGTGTCTAGGATAATCATGCCTCCCGCGACTTATTATGACCACAAAGAAACCGTCAAATACCTACCTACACACCATAAAACTAAAGGACTCACCGAGGACCAAGTTAACATCTTTAAAGATTTAGAAAAATGCTGTGTACATGAGGGTAGAACCGTAGACCCCTCATTCCTAGAAGGAACAATTCTTAGAGAACAACTTTCCGTAATCCAATTCGATTGTCTCCTAGATATCGATGAACCCATAATCCCTAGATTCATACTAGAATTCTATGCGAGTGTAGGTCTTAGCACAAATGATTATGGTTACATGAACATCCATTTCAAAGTAAACCAAACTCAATTCAACATCCCTCTAAACCAATTTGGAGAAGTCTTAGGTGTTCCAAGTCAAGGAACTTGCTTCTATTCAGACAAATGGTCATTGTCCATCCTCGATTCAAACCTTGATCGTACACCATCATATGACACACCCCTAACTCCAAAAGAAACCATTCGTGAGCATATTTTTGTAGCTAGAACCTCTCACACTAGGACTAGTCGAGGTCGAGAGGTAGATAGAGATCCGTTTGGCATGGAGCTAAACGAACTTAGGCCCCAATTCAAGAAGCTAGAGGAAGTTCTTAGGGCAAACGTGATTAGCACCATAGGAAATAGGGACCATGTCAACGCAAGTCTTTGCTACATGCTCTATTGTGTGTCAAACCACCAACCATTCAACCTCGCCTATTATATCGCCAAAAGAATGGCCGATATTCCAGTTTTAGGAACCACCGAAATGCCTTACGGGATGCTTCTCACCCGTCTTTATAGAGCTTTTGTACCCATTCCTCGAAACTCTAGAGGTTTTGTTCCCGACTACACCGAGATTGACCACACCTTTGTACCACTTAGCGATCATCGGGTAGCCGTAGCAAGAGGAAAACGAGCTCATCCTCCCACCTCGTCATCATCATCATTATCGGTTAGCGAGGACGATGGTTTGCCAAATTCTAGGATTCCTCCACCCGAGTATATGAGTCAACTACCTCCCATCGACAACCAATCTGAGGAGTTTCGTCAAACTCGAGGAATGTTGAAGAACATTGGACGGTGGATCATGAAGCTCAACAAAAAGCTCAACAAGAAGTGAGGGTTAGGGAATGTTTGGTATAAGACAATTTCAAGTCAATAATGTGTTGAATTGTTGTGTTCTTAGAATATTATGTTGGTGTGATACATTTATGTGAACTAACATAACTTTGCAGGACGATAACACGTGATGTTATCGATTTTTCATGCTTAAGCCACCGTTTGGCTTAACTCTCTTTTATGGTAAGATATTATCATCTGATTGATCTATATGCAAACGTGTGTTAGAATCCGTGTTTTTGCTTTTAATCAATCACCAATAAGTAGTTACATATGTTTTAGGACAATTTTCGGGATTTGACCGGGTATCGGAAAATTTGACATGCTGTCTGTTAAGAATTTGCATTTTCATCTGGCGGATATGGCGGACCCAAAATCTGGGTTCCGTTCGTTGAATTTTTTGGCTCCGCCAAATTTCATCCTGCGGAACCAAATTTTGGGTTCCGCACTTGTTATCGTTTGGATCCGCCCCTCCAACAGTAACTTTTTCAAATTTCCCGACTAATCTCGATCCTTAGATTATTGATTCTAGTTGTTAGGATTATTCTACTGATCATTAGGATGATTTAGGAACACTTAGAACCATAAGATATCCATTTCCCACCAAAATTTGAAAATTCAAATTTTTATCCAAGTTACCTTTCTGTGACAACCAAGGACCCCTCTAATTGGTTCCTTGGAATCCGTGAATCAATCACATTCTTAGAATTCCACTCACCTTCTGCATCCACTGCATATCTTCATGTCAACTCCATCTTTATGGATTGACTTTGATAAAATGACAAACTCATTGTCTTGTTCCAAAACATTGGATATCAACACTGTCCCATGAATTAACATTCAAACACATTCCCCCATAAACCTTGGAGACTATAAATTAGAAGCTTTAGATAATCACAACACACACCTTCATCATCACTTCTAAGCAATATCTTTGCATTCCTAAACAACCTTCTTCCTCACAATGCACAAATCCAACAACTCTTCAATGTCCAGACCACACAGAAGGAATGCAAGAATAAGTGTCAGACCATATTGGTTCATAAATCCCTTTCCTAATGTAAACTTCCCTACTATATCAACTACTACCACAACACCCATCATAACTTCAGTGGCTACCACACCACCACCCGCTCCATCTCAACCACCAAGATCACCATCACCTACCATAACACCAGTGGCTGACATACCACCACCTACACCATCTCCTATAATGAGATCATCATCATCTCCTCATTTACCCAAACTTCAACCCAATGACATATTTGCCACACTCCAAGCCATTGATGAATCAGTGTGGCTCAACCAACCAAACACTCAAGGCAATTAGGAACTTGATCCTCTTTACGCCACTTCAAACATGATGGATTCTCACTTACGTGACACTAAGGATTTAGAATCTATATGGCTTGCCTCCATCATGTCTTCGCCACATCCAACCAACCCTTCAAAATAGATGCTAGAATCCTCTCCTTTGTCTCCTTTTCTCGGATATCTTAGGACCTTTTAGGATTTTTCTTTGTCCATTTTTAGGTTGTTTTGATTATTGTAACATCTTGTTTTATGACTTTGATAATAAACAATTCTCTAATGGAAGGATGTCACATTTATGCTTGTGGGTGATCACTACATATGCATTATATCTTGGTTGATTTACTAACATAATATGGTTGGTTATAGTATTAACTTTGTTTGAACTTTGTGATTGGTTTGAACAATTTTAGTTAGTTGACTTTTTTAAGTCAAACGGGTTACACTACATTGCTTGGTTGAACCTTTACATTTGCATTATGCTACTTGGTTGGATTGATTCATATACAACTAACCCTTGTTTTGTAGCTTTTCTCATCCTTGAATCATATACGTTGGTACCCTAGCAATGGAGAGTATTGATCGAGGGGGAGAATATCATGTACTAATCTTTTGTTTTGTAGCATTCATAATCCTTGAATCATATACGTCGGTACCCTAGTAATGGGGAGTATTGATCAAGGGGGAGCATATCATACATTAACTTTTGTTTTGTAGGATCATTCATGCATCATGAAATTGGAATTCCCATTAGGGGGAGTATTATCCAAGGGGGAGCTTTAAGTTCTCAAAATCATTGAATCATTCTTGGTACTCCAAATTAGGGGGAGTAATAACCAAGAACTGTTCACCACATTCCGCTATGCATTTCTTCTTTTTGTTTCGACAAAAAAGGGAAGATAGGATTAAGTTCATACATCACTGTTAACATCACAGTACATGCTTTTATGCCTAAAATAGTTTTCACAACTTGCATAAAACTAACTTAATCCATATTTTTAAAAGACTTTCACTTTACTTATTCCATTGCTTAAAAATAAACTTTATATTTTGTCATTAACAAAAAGGGGGAGATTGTTAATACAAATATCGTCCTAAAAACGTTATTTATATTTTATGATCTTTACTTTATTTTGTTAATGACAATTATAAGGTTTGTCTTTAGCAAAGCATAAGTATATGTTAAAGACTTTTACATTTTAGTAACAAGCTTTTTAAAACACATTTACATATCACATGATCACTAGGAATTACACATTGCATACATATATACATTTACATGTTTATTTTTATTTCTTAAAAATAAAAATATACATGACATCATGGCATGCATCATTTAGATAACTTAGTTGACTTTACAATATATTTTGGAAAGATCTTGAAGCAAATGAGTTGACTTTGTAAGATCTTGACAAGACTTGACAAAATATGGAAAGATTTGTGAAGCTCTTAGCTGGCATGTTCCCGCGGAACCAAACCAGTACAAGGGCGGAACCCATAATTTGGGTCCGCCGGATCCGCCACTTGTCTGCTCAGTTTTTCTTATAAATAGCAAGCTGATCATTCAAGCACTATCATCACTCATATAGCATAAACTACATATTCATTCATTTGTACATTACTAACCCATTCATTTCATTCTTAGTGATATTTCTTTTGTAGAAAAGAGATCAAGCATCAAGGATCAACAAAGTGTTGCTATCCTGTTAGTGTAGGTTCTGTGTGATTAGTTAGTAGTTCACACATCATTGTCATACCATTTATTCAGTAGTGATCGGTTAGTGTTTTAGTCCTCAAAACACATAGAGTGTCGGGAGTGGTTGAACCCTTGTAAAGAACTCGACATCTAGCTTAGTGTCGAAAATTGTATAGGCGACGTCAGGTTGGTTCTACCTTGAACTAGAACCCGATATTTAGCTTAGTACCGGAAAAAGGTGTAAGCGACGTGTGTAAAGGTTTTCTCCGCCGAGAAGGGAGCTTGTTTCTTAGTGAAGAAAAACTCTCGAGTTAGAGGCTCGAGGAGTGGAGTAGGGCAAGGAAGAGAGTCCTTGTAGCCGAACCACTATAAATCTCCGTGTTGTGGTTTGATTGTTCTTTTTCTTACTTGCATTACTTATATTGTTTATTTGTGTGCATTAACTTGAAATCACGTTAAGTATCAAAGCGAATTAAATTTAAAAACGGTAAAAACTATTCAACCCCCCTTCTAGTTTTCCACAATAATATCTCTTTAGATTAATAAAATATCCCGGTCCCAACACTATTAATTTATAGATGTTTTACTGTATATGCAACTCTTGTAAGTACTAATAGAATGAGAGTTGATTTGTACACTTTGTATATTAAATGACACACTCTAAAATACGTGTCTTGACATTTGTACCTCCAAATACCTAAGTATCATCACTTACCTTTTAAAATTAGCATAAGTGTATAAATGTCAAAATACATATTTTAGAGTGTGTAAATCAATTTATGAAATGTGCATATCACCTCCTTAACAGAATATTTACTATCAAGTTGGAGAAAGTAAGAAACAAACGAAGGCCACATAATTTTTTCTAGTACTATACATTTTAAGTTACTACGTAATAAACTAAGCTCTCAATGAATGGTTCAGCATGAGATTATACAATAGGTCGAACCACTTTTATATTCTTAGTAATTTATCCCAATAACATTTGCTCCACTCATTAAATTCATACCTATATTCATCTCATACAAACAAGATCTGACAACATTTTACAAAAAATCGACATACTGTAGAACTCTATAGGACAACCTTTTTTTCATAAAATTTCATTAAATTTTATTTCCATTCTTTTTTATTTCATACCGCAACAAGAAGTGTCAACGACAACTAGGAAAACCCCAAAATACCTAAATGAATGAAACCAAACATGACCCTCAAAGCACATGTTCATGACCCCCAAAATACTTTTCTTCAACTGCAATTCTTTATGTGATCGATATCGAATGTGTTTCTATTCAAGATATGATTCAAATCGAGACTATGTACGTTTATAAACTTAAAGTAGCTACTTTTGTTTACTGTTTGTTTATGCGGTTATAGACTTTTTGCTTATGCGATATTCTCCTAGAAAGATGTTAAGATTCCAACTCTAGGGTCTTATACTCTTACAAGGAACTAATACCATATATGCTAAAAGAATCAACGAGTGGAAATGAACTATAGGCCGGTTTGTCACCAATCATACGATTAAGAGCATTACGTAAGTGTAATAATATCCTTGAGTTGCCCCAATGTATGAAGTTGAATTTGCTACGTGAGAATATCGTATCAAAAATCTAAAGGAACATAGTATATATAATTGTACACCATGCAGATGAAGATTGTATGCGTTTATATTTACAACTTTGAATTTCAAAACTTTTATAAAATATCGTTAAAAAAATTCTTTTATTTCTCTACGTTTTAGTCAATCATGCATGACAAAAGAAGCTAGTAAGTTAGGTGGTTGATTGTGACTCGAGTTTGTATATATACAGGGGCATGTTATACATCAGTGGCGGATCTAGGATTAAAGTTCAGGGTAGCGGAAAAAAAAAGTTAACCATAATTTTTTTTAACCGTACATTTAAATAATTAAAAAAACACAATAATAAAAGAAGTTAAACAAATACCTAATAGATCTCAGAACTCTCATCTTCGATTTTTCATAGCTTCTCACTAACCAACTTTAAATTTGAAAGAAAACACCCCTTAGAACGAGAACTCTCCGATTCATCATGACCTCTAAATGGTAATCTATTCTCTAGGTAGTGTCTAACACTAATAACAGATCCTAATAATCTGTACCGATTTGCAACATTTCCTTGTTCACTTATCAAATTTAACAAGATAGTGTCTTTTTATATCATCCACTTGATTAAGATGATAACTAGCAATCGGTGGTCTATCAAAAGGGTCCGAAGATAGATCATTCAAATCAAATCCATTTGGAATCGAACCCGAAGGAATTGAACCCGAAGGAATTGAAACCCAAGGAATTGAACCCGAAGGAGTTGAACCAATATCATCAACATTATTATAACAAACATCATCCTCTTGAAAATTTCTTTTAAAGAAATTGCCAATATGCACTTGTTTTTTCATGTTTCAACTTTCAAAGATCAAGTCCCTAATACAAAAAGATTACAAATTGCATTTAGAATTAACATATGAAATTGAACAAAAAAATATGAAATTGAACCTAATATTCTAATTCCTAATCTAATCAGAAATCACAATTACATATAAAATTGAACCAAAATTAACCCTAATACTAAGAATGAAAATTATGAAATAGACTTGAAATTACCTAACACGAGGCAGGAAGGGCAGAAGCAGAAGGCGGTGGCGGACGTCGGAGTGGTGGTGGCGGACTGGCAGAAGTCAGAGAAGGCTGAAGGGATTGGGTTTTTTTGCTGGGCAGTGGGTTTTTTGGGGGAAGTGGGAATTTGCCAATTTGGTCAAGTGGGTGTAAACACAAATTTAGATTTTAGCCAGTTGAGTTTTTTGTATGTTTTTTTTTTTTTTTTTTTTCTCCTAAATGGGCTTGGAGCTGGACAAATGGCTAAATGGGTTTATTTTTAAACATTTAGTGGGCTTGGGTCTCGGAGTTTTTTTAAATAATGATATGGGCCTTGAAAAATTTGTTTAGGGGTAGCGAAAATTTGTTTCTGGGGTAGCGAAATACGAAAGATAGTACGAAAAACTTAAAAAATAAATAAATAAATAAATAAATAAATAAATAAATAAATAAAATCCACTACCGGATAAAAGTTCAGGGGTAGCGGTCGCTACCCCTGGGGTAGCTATAGGTCCGCCCATGTTATACATACCTTCTTTATGGGCTATATGTACAAACCGCGAAGCACATGATATAACCGTCCAGAACTTGTAATTATTGAAAACTCTTCCTATAAGGAGTACTTATAAACTGCCCATTTGCATATTAACGTTATTTCTATTTCAAGATATTTTACATACTAGCAGGGTACCCGCGCGTTGCAGCGCCGGGTATCATAAATTAATATTTTCCGGTGAATCATGTATTTTAGTTTATTATGTTATTTTTGATAATAAATTTACGCATATCAAGAATTTCATGTGACGTATTTCAACTCCTTAACTAAGGAATTTATGTCGTCTTTTTGGGTCTTTTTTAATGTCATTCTTATAACATGAGCCCGTTTGACCAGTGCCCGTTTGGCCCGTGCCCGTTCGGGCTCGAGCCCATTTGGCCCGTTGACCGTTCGTGCTTGAATATTTCTATAACGTGTTTTATTATTTGTATTAGTAACATTTAATGCATGAATTGTGTTTAAGTTGATTGTACAATATGCTTGATAATTTGTATTTCTTATGTAAGGGGTGTTTTAATAACTACATTAATTGTATTTATTGACCTGTTAATTAATTGACTACATTAAATATCTTGACCAAATTAATAGTGCTTTGTATTTTGTACATTAAGCTTTAACACTTGTAAGTCTTAAAATTAAGATTGATGAGAAAGTTCATTAATAGTGCTTTGTGTATTGTACAATAAGCATTATATCTTGTAAGTCTTAATTTTAAGACCAAGAGGAGAGAGATTCATCCATGCATTATATGTAGTATAGATTTAATGTATGAATTGTGTTTAATTTGGTTGTACAATATGCTTGATAATTTGTATTTCTTATGTAAGGGGTGTTTTAATAGCTGTATTAATTGTATTTATTGACGAGTTAATTAATTGACTACATTAAAAAGCATTAATGGTTTTTTTTTTTTTTTTTTTTTTTTTTTTTTTTTTTTTTTTTTATTATTAATATGTGCATTAAAGTGGTGTACATTATGCTTCTTATTTTGTAAGTCTGAAAATTATATGTATTAAAGTGGTGTACATTATGCTTCTTTTCTTGTAAGTCTTAAAAGATTACAAGCATTGAAAGCTATACTTGTAACAACCTAGACTTTTTAAAGACACTTAAATTTCTAGGCTTTTAATTATATTTGTATGCATCTTTCTTATTAAAGAAATGTTTTTGGTCTTAAACATTTTAAGACTTCTAAATATAGATGTCCTAAATACATTATAAGGTAGTATAGATACCTGTTTATTGTTTTAAGTAATATAAAAAAGGGGATGTGTTAACCATACCGGGGGACAAGGGTGGCAGACCTTGTCTCCCACTTTTTGTCCCCTATTTTTTTTCTGCACAGCACAGTTTTTGTCAGTTTCTGTTTCGTATTTTTGACAGTTTTAAGCGTTTGACATATTAAACTTTATATTTTCTGTTCCGCACTTTCAGGTTTATAGCTTTTTGATATAAACAAAATTATAAAAATAAAAAAAAAAATAAAAAAATAAAAAAAAAAAAAAAAAAAAAAAAAAGCCTACAAATGTAAACCCGGTTTTGTTAAAAAAATAGCCCCGGTACTTATAACCCACCCCATAATGTTTTAAGTAATATAAAAAATTATAACTCGGTCTCATAATTCAATGGATGTTGTTTGTCATCTTTGATTCATTGTGTATTAATATTAATATTCTATAAGAAACATGATATTAGCTAATGTCATTTACCGTTACGTTATAACTTTTACTAGTATACTAATAATCACTTAATGTGCGGAATAGGTCTTAATTCCAATGATTACATGATACTTAACCAATGATATATATTTATCATGCTAATTTAATTATATTTTATTAGCAATAATAGGACTTACTATTTATATTAAAATTATTGATACTTTGTGGGATCACTTACGACCAATACGAGTGACATCATATGCCATGCAACAATAATGTAACACCAATCAAGAAATAGAATATGGAAATGAAAATAACGTTTAATAGACGTAACGTGGATTTGAGTCCATTAATGACGATTATGGCATCCACTAAGTTATCATTTTCTTGATAATAAATGTGAAAGGGACTTCATTAATCTTAATCTTAAACTACTTTATATAAACCGTAATTGGTGTTGCTTATTATGTTATGATATGCCATCGTTTATTTTTCTAGAAGTATTTTAATAAGGAAAATGTTGTCGGATATAAGACAAGCATGAATCTATATCTTTCTAACTAATCGTTTCTACTTTCTTATATACAAAAACTGCAGGACTAATCGTGTAGGTTATGGAAAAAGCACATATCTAAGAGATATGTTTGATATAAACATAATAACTCCGTGACACGGATAAGGGATAGAAGAGCGACAAACCGTAGAAACTAAGTTGAGAGTTAGACCGTCACTTAGATACTTAAGGTCGTAACTGCAAACAGTGGACTCGTAATTGTTTGAAACTAAAGAAATAGACTCGATAAGAGTCGTATTAGGGACGAGGTGACTTAAAGGATTTACCAAAGGTAAGGTAAGGTTTAGACTTTAGACGACAACACTTTTTTTTTCCTTCTTTTCTGATCAAAGACTTTAGACGACTTATTATGAACATGTCTGTTTTGACAGGGAACAAAAAGAAGCGTAAGAAAATATAATGAATGTCCCTTTACGTCTACTTTGTTCACTTGTATTTATGATTAAACCCTACTGCAAAAATTGTAATAGAGTACTCCAGTTAAAGACGATGTTATCCTTACAAGTTACAACACTAAGAAATTAGGGGGTGCTTGGTTCATTTTAGGTAATGGAAATGGAAAATATAATGGGAATACTAAGGAATATAATGAGTATTTCTATTATAATTGAATGTGCTTGTTTATGATGCACAAAAACTAACTCCACTATTGTTTCTTCCTAACCACCTTGACCAAGATACTCATTTGTTTGTTATGAATGCTAAAAAGCCATTGTCAGTTATAAAATTTTCATGATGAATGTTCCGTTAAGTAATATGTAAATAGTAATATACTTATAAAAATGACAGAAGTAAGCTTTTGTTGCAACGTTGCAACACCCAAAAATGATCAATTTCAAAACATATCAAGTTTATTTTCCTCTCAAGCAGATAATCTAGTTGCTTTTGTTTAATTAAGTCAAAAAATAATGATTAAAAAAATACTAAAGAAATGAAGAATGGAACGTGGTGCAGATGTGAGGGAGACAAAGAAGAAAAAAAAGAAATATATATATATATATATATATATATATATATATATATATATATATATATATATATATATATATATATATATATGTTACTTGATTCATTACTCTCAAATTAGAGAGGAATGATGGATTACCCAAAAGTGGGTAATGACTCATTGTATTATAGCAAATCAAGCACCACTAATCATTATAATTACTATTCCTTACCCCTTAATACCTCTAACCAAGCACACCCTTAGTTATTTTTCTTGTAGAAACTAAAAAAGTCCAACGTATTGTCTTATTGAATTGAGTATTTATAAACATAGGGTAAAACACTAAAAAACTAACAATAGGTTAATGGGCTACTTATGGCTAATACGGGCTAATACTATTAAGCTAACATCACCCCTCAAACTCACAATGTTGCAGTAATAAACATTGAGAGTTTGTCGGTCAAAAAACAAAAGCGTGGTCTAGAGTGTAGCTTGGTAAATACATCTGCAATTTGTAAAAGCAGACGGAACAAATGGTAGAGAGATAACACCAGTCTAAAGATGATGACGAGTGAAATAACAATCTATCTCAATATGCTTGGTGCATTCATGAAATACCGAGTTGAACAATCTGAATAGTACTACGATTATCACAATGTAACGGAGTAGACTGACTTATACGAACACCCACATCTGCAAGCAACCAAAGTAACCAACCAATCTCACTATTAGTCACTGCCATGACTCGGTACTCAGCTTCAGTAGAAGATTTAAAAATAATATCTTGTTTCTTACCTTTCTACGAAATAAGGGAATCACAAAGAAATATACAAAACCTAGTAGTTGACTTGTGATAAACACAATCGTCAGCCCAATTAGAATGACAATAAGCACGTAGGTCCAAGGCAGACGTAAAAGGAAACAAAAGTGTCTCAAACTGTACCCCGAAGATATCTGAGAATGTGTAAAACAACAACCCAATAAACCGTTGTGAGAACATAAACAAATTAACTAACAATATGAACTGCATAAGAAATATTTAGATGTGTAATTGTAGTGTTTTGCTAAACAATGCCCACTGTGTAATGTCTAGAAGTTTGGATTTTGTTAAATAAAAAATGACAAATATTTAAGTTAATTTTTATTTTCATTTATTGTGCATTTAATGTATAATTGCTTTAAATATAAAAATAACAAATTATTTAATGTGGTTTAAATATTACACAGTGCGCAGCGCTTATCAAATCCCTTGTAAAATAAATCAAACTTCCCACAATATTCCGATACAAACTCGAGTCTTGCAACGATCCAATATGACCCGACCAACCCGATCCGACTCAATCCAGCTCACAAACTAAATTTGTCAAAAAATAAGTCAACAACTCTCCCACACTACACGTGCAAACACTCCTCCATTTTTCAACTCTTCACCTATAAATTCACCTATAAATCCACACTCATCTTCACACACACACTATCTTTCAATCACAACATCCACTCAATCTCTCACTCTTTCTAACTACATTACCATATCCCATAATTTTCTCACTCTTGCTTACCACACCTCAATCAATCCTTAAAAAACATCCGCCGACAAACTGTCGGAATCTAATCTCTTAACCAATCACAACCCTTAGATCATAATCTTTTTAAAAAAAAAAAAAGCAACAATGATCACTGGCCATGATTTCTACAATGTTATGGCAGCTATGGTACCATTATATGTTGCTATGATACTAGCTTATGGTAGTGTAAGGTGGTGGAAAATATTCTCTCCTGACCAATGTTCGGGTATTAATAGATTCGTCGCTATTTTTGCTGTTCCGTTGCTATCGTTTCATTTCATTTCTATGAATAATCCGTATGAGATGAATTTTCTTTTTATCGCGGCTGATACGTTGCAAAAGATAATTATGTTGTTTGTGCTTGGTGTTTGGGCTAAGTTTGCGAAAAATGGGAGTTTGGAGTGGATGATTACGATTTTTTCACTTTCGACGCTGCCGAATACTTTAGTGATGGGAATTCCGTTGCTAATTGCGATGTATGGGGATTATTCAGGGTCGCTGATGGTTCAGGTGCGAATAATGTAAATGTGTAAAAATTTTCTTACGCTAGTAAACAATTTGATACTTTGCACTAATTGATCTATTTCTTATTAGTTCCAAATTGCGTCTCACTTTCACGACACAGAGATTGTGACACATTGTTTTCTGTCACTAAAAACCACATTTTTTGGCTGTTAAAAATTTGTTTGCGTGTAGCTAAAGTCAGATTGTCGCTAAAAGACAGTGTTTGTTGATTAAAAAAACAGTTTTTTCACCCGAAAATTGACTTCGCGACAATAAATGTCGTGACATGTGTGTGGCATAAATGAAGAGGCATTTTGGCAAAAAATTTAAGAAATTAGTTGAAATGATGTAGTTACAAAGATAGTTATAATTAATTAGTTGTATGTTATTGTCACATAGGTGGTGGTAATGCAATGCATCATATGGTACACTTTACTATTATTTTTGTTCGAGTATCGTGGGGCAAGAATTTTGATAATGGAACAATTCCCGGAAACTGCGGCGTCAATTGTGTCGTTTAAGGTCGAATCAGATGTCGTGTCACTCGACGGTCATGATTTTTTAGAAACTGATGCTGAGATTGGTGATGATGGGAAGCTTCATGTCACGGTTAGAAAATCAAATGTTTCGCGACGGTCAGTCGGGATAGGGGGAATGACTCCCCGGCCGTCGAATTTAACGGGGGCGGAGATATACAGTTTGAGCTCGTCTAGGAACCAAACTCCGAGAGGTTCAAATTTTAATCACAATGATTTTTACTCTATGATGGGTTTTCCGGGTGGTCGGTTATCGAATTTTGGTCCAGCTGATATGTACTCTGTTCAGTCATCAAGGGGTCCCACACCTAGACCCTCGAATTTTGAAGAGAGTACAGCTCCTGGACCTTTGAATTCCCCAAGGTTTGGGTCGTACCCGACTCCAAACCCTGAGATAACATCAACGGTTACAAAAACGACAAAAGGACAACAACCGACTCTTGTGCAACCAAATGGGTCACAAATGAAGTCGAAGAATGATGATAAAGAGCTACATATGTTTGTGTGGAGCTCGAGTGCTTCTCCTGTTTCAGAAGCCGGCGGGCTACATGTGTTGGGGGGTAATGATTATGGAGCGACGGAGCATTCGGGCCGACCTGATCATGATGATGCTAAGGAAATTCGGATGGTGGTTTCTGATCACAACGAAACAAAAGGTAAAATATTCAAATTTGCTTATGTTGAAGTTAAAACCGACTGTAAAACCAACACTACCAGTCATGTTTTACCTCATAATTAGGAGTTAACAACATATTATTAAAGGTTCTTTGACAACTAATGTTACACAAGTGACAGAAAAGGTCAAAAGAAGTGTGAGGCTGAACACACTCAACCGGAGGGAATCGGTCGGTCGGCTCAAAAATTCAAAACCGACCGATATATCAATTGGTCGCTTGGGATGAAGAAGATCGGTCGCTTAGATGAGAATTGCAATATCGGTCCTTTAACCGACCGATTAATAAACACACACACAAACATATCTAAAAAAAAAAAAAAACCTTTTCATTGACTGGGTCAACGACTGTGTCCTGCCTGATAGAAGTTTGACCATTGTGTCAACAAACTCATTATCATATCTTTTACCTTTTGCTACCCTTTTAAGGAGACAACCTCCATTTAGTGACAATCATATATGTGTCACTGTAAGACAATTTCTTTGTAGCACCTTAGCTTTTGACATCAAATGAATCTAATACCTAAAAATCACAATTTTTTTATAACTTTGTAGGGGTCAGTGATTTTAAGCGAGACGAGTTCAGTTTCGGCGGTGGGAGAGATGGAGATGAAGCTGGGCTAAATAAACCGGGTCCGAGCTCTACAGAGGACCTCGGACCCAAAGAAGCGGTTCTCGAAGGAAATTCGGTGAAACTGATGCCACCAGCGAGTGTTATGACACGATTGATACTTATTATGGTTTGGAGAAAACTTATCCGCAACCCAAACACATACTCGAGTCTCATTGGTTTAATATGGTCCCTTGTTTCATTCAGGTAAATAATACAGTATATACTTTTCACATATTAACTAGTCTTTAATAAGCGTGTAGAAAAGTAGTTTGAACCGTACCATGACCAATAGTACTTTCGCTATAGAAAAAAAAAGAGAAGAAGTTGCTAGTATTTTTCTATTCTGGTTTAGTGTCATGTCCGAAACCGTACGACACTAAACCGGATCTAAATATCTAGAAAGTTAGTAGAGTAGAAAGTTTATAAATTAATACTCATGGACCACTTAAATTTATTAATAAGAAAAATTATTAACGAATCGATACTAATTTATTTATAAGTTAACGAATCGAGACATGTAAAATATATTATTTTCAAAGGTTTATTAATTAATCAAGTATTTTATCAATTGTTAATTGTATATGTTCTAATTTAGCACCTTAATTGGTATCTTTCATATGTTGCATTACCAAGTTTGGTCTAATTTGGTTTTGGACTCTTGCAAATCAATCATGTACTAATTAATAGGAGCAAGTTTTTAGTCATAGATTAGTAAATAAATAAAGTGTGTTTTTGTATTTATCATGCAAAAAAGGTCAACATTTTGCATTCTTTACGAAATTTATATGATTATAAATTTAAAACTAGTCAAGCACATGTACTAACTAAATCAAGATAATGTTTTATATAAGAATACTACTCCTAAAACATCATTTAATAAGAAGTTGATTATGTAGTAGTTGTTAATATATGTTTTTGACGAGTTTAATGATGACAGGTGGCATGTGGCAATGCCAAAAATAATCGAGAAATCAATCTCAATCCTTTCGGATGCTGGTCTTGGAATGGCCATGTTCAGTTTAGGTGAGTTCTATAATTAAACCTTTTGAAATTAGTATAAAATGTTGGTTTAGTTTTGAATGATTGTTAATTATTGGGACCGAATGATTAACGATTAGACTCGATCACTCGACAACGGTCCCATGTAGTGGTTACGTCTTTTTAATGGAAATTTTAACATCAATCTAATCAATTTCGTTTCGTTCTAGAAAGAAAAACAATCTTGTCATATCTGTCTCTTAGAAGTTCAAAAAAGAAAGAAAAAAAAAAAAAAAAAAAAAAAAAAAAAAAAAATCTGTCTCTTAGAGTTTTATAATTATTCGGCACTAATGTGATTTTATTTGGAGTCATGTTTCTTGTTTCATGAACTTATATGACACAAATCAAAATAATTGTTATGTTTTGTGCTCTGAAGGTTTGTTTATGGCGCTACAACCGAAGATAATAGCTTGTGGTAATTCAGTTGCTACGTTCTCCATGGCTGTGAGATTTTTAACCGGACCAGCTGTGATGGTAGCCGCTTCCATGCTCGTTGGCCTAAAAGGCACCCTTCTTCATATCGCCATTGTACAGGTTAATATAAACAAACAATTAACATATCTATCAATAATAATACCTTGTTATCTAATCTTCTTGAATAAATGACAGGCTGCGCTTCCACAAGGAATCGTGCCGTTTGTTTTTGCTAAAGAATACAACGTTCATCCAGCGATCCTTAGCACTGCGTAAGTGAAGTTAACATTAACCATCTATGGTACAAATTTTAATAAACGACCATGTAGTACAATCTTTGCTTATTTGATATTCACATTTCTTTTGGATTTCACAGAGTCATTTTCGGGATGTTGATTGCACTACCGATAACACTCGTATACTACATTCTTCTTGGATTGTGAGAGGACGTAGGATTAAGGAACGAACCATTGGAAAGATCGACGAAGAATTAAAGATCGAGATTTGTGTAAGACAAAATTTAGTCATCCAACAAGTTTGTTGTTCAAGAAATTTTACAAAAACATGAGCATTGAATGAGATGAAATCATATAAAGACTCCAAAACAATTGGAAGATGGAATTTTTGACTTGATTTGAAGTTCATCTCCTTGATTCAAGGATCTTGCTCCCCAAACACCAAAACTCCAAATTAGTAGTACTAATTTCCATGTAACCAATCATGAGATAAATAGCTTTTGAAGAGGACAACAAGGAACAATGACAACTTTGATGGACTTAGAAAATTATTTCTTAGTTGTATATCGGCTTTAATGTAGATAGTAATATTTGTATTGTTTAATGTAAGTATTTTTAAGTCATGTATGACTAAAAAGTGTAGCATGATGTCTATTAAATACCATTCCCCTGTATTGTCGTCTAAATGTCGCCATAAAAGATTGTCGCTAGGTATGAAAAAGTGTCACTATAATCTATATATGTTTCCCCTCGGTGTAACTAAAAGCTCGTCGAGAAGACCCCATTTTTAGTGGCACAAAATGTGGGGAAATATTTTGGGCCTTTTGGGACATTATTTGTTCATGAAAGGTGTTAATAAATCCCAAAATTTGTTTATTCATTGACAAGCAATTAATTTATTTGAGTGTGGAGGTTTCATGCTGATAGAGTTGCTATTGGCTTGCATTATAATCTATAATTATTTTTATACAGTAAACGTTATATATGACTATGTAAAATGAAAAAAGTATAGAAGATCTACAAACTGAGAATGTACACACATATAGCAAGATTTGTCAGAATTTTAATAACATGACAAGTTCATAAATTAAACACATAACCATCATACATATGCGAAAGCGTAGGATCAATTTAACACATAAAGAATTAACCGAATTTAAACGTAAACGTACATTTGATTCTAGCTAAACAAGAATCAACTTCAATTATTCTTTAATCAAGATCAAGAACCCTAATTAGGGTTTATAAGTGGATTAACGAATTACCCCTTACCGATTTGTAATTCAATCAAAGATATTGTTAGACCCGTTCCCCGGGTACTTGTACCCCACCCTAGATGAAAAGGGACCAAAGGCCTCACGTGATTGGCTAGCCAACGAATGTTGCGTTATAGTCAACCTAATAGTTAACGAACGTGTAACATGGCTTTGGAGGTTATGATGCATAACTTAAAGGACTAAAGTTGTTAAGTTGTAAACATGTTATAAAATGTGATGTGGCCAAAATAGAAGGAATGAGACTTGAGGGGCTTAATGTGCCAAAGGGCCAAACTTGTGACTAGCTAACCTTATCCAGGGAATTCTAGAGAATTCCTCTATTATTTAGATAAGGGTGTGTGGTCCGGTTTTAGAGAGGAGAAAAAGGAGGGAAGAAATAGCTTGATGATGAAGGGTTTGATTAGTGAATGATTCCATATCAAGAGATAAGCCCTTTCAATGATCTTTCCCAAGTAAGTAATCTTTCTATCTTGATGATTATTGAGGTAAAGGTTTATTATTGAAGTGGGTTTTCATCATATGATCAAAGTATGATCATATGATGATATAGAAAGGAAGATGGGTAAGTTTAGATGGGTTATGTAAACCCTTGATTCATGATGTTGTGTTTTAATAGGTTTTGATTTAATAATAAAGAATGATGATGATGATGATGATGATAAAGGATGAAGATGATGATGATGATGTTATCGATAAACTTAGCTTGGAGCTAAGGTAAGTAAACCGGTATAATGTAAAGTTATAATAATTCTATGCATTATGTGTTATGTGGCTTAATGTGTTAAGGTTTATGGTTGTTTAGCATAATGGTAATTATGTGTAAGATGATATAAGGTTAGTTAGAGCTAGTCAAGAGTGGAATAAGGAATAAGAAAGGTTAAGGCTTTAAGAGGTCAAGGTATGTGATTATGTTAATGTTGTTTTGGATCAATGGTTGTATAATGTGTAATGTGTTGAATGAAGTATAATGTTAAGTTATACCCGTTTTACTTACTAAGCATTCGTGCTTACGGTTTAATGTTTCAATGTTTTGTAGGCTAAGGTATTAATGTGATGGCTCGGATAAGGACTAATGTTGGATATGCAAAGTGTAGAAGGATTTGGTAAGAAAGTAGAGCTAGGTAGAATACCGAGCTCAAGTCAAGGTTGTACCCCCGGGAGTCTTTTAATGATTTGTAAAGTAAAGTCAAGTGTTAAAATGTATGTAAATGGAGTCATAACGATTTGGTGGTTTAACGGTGTGTCAAAGTGTGTTTGATATGTTATGGTCAATGTTTAAGTGGGTGTTTGGCAAAAGTATGAATGTACCCATTTTGGGTTGCAAACGGGTCAAGTGTATATGGAACATGTTTAGCATGTTAAAGTAATGATGTTGGTTAAGTTTGGTGTGAAAATGAAGTGGTATAAGTGGTTTGTAGTGTAAATGGGTCAAAACGGGTTTTGGTGCAAAACCCGTGATTGTGTAAAGTACATTTCCGAGAGTCAAACGGTAAATGTTTTTGCATGAAAATGAGCCCAATGCTATAGTAAGTAAATCTGGAAGGTTTGGTGAAATAACGAGTTCGGGAGGTCGGACTTTTAAGTACGGGATTTGAAAATGGATCCGGGAGGACAGTAGCCTCCAACCGATCGGTTGGAGGGTCCTGCCGATCGGATGAGGCCCATCCGAATCGGATGCGGGGGTGATGCGCGTGATGTGTCGTTGCGGTTTAGCAGTTTTAATGCCTACTCAAGTTTTAAATTTATATTTAGCCGACTTATCAATAACACACACACTTAACGAGCAGTGTACCCGGTCAGTATGAAGATAATGGTAAGTAGAGTGTCGATCACTAAGAGTGGAACGTATTATCTAGTTATTCTAATCAGTATTTTAATATCCTAACGCAAGGGGGTTTCAGCCTGAGAGACTGGCACGGTTTTGTAGTAATTAAATGATAAAATAAACCAATAGGCACGAATCAGCAAGTAGCATACACGTACACAGATAGATACTCGAGACAATAAGAGGGCTGTCCTTATGATTAAGTAGATTGTCACTTGTTTTATTGATAGCTTTATATGAAGTGTATGTAATTAACCCTTTCTCGTTGGTCCTATTCTCATCGGCGAGTAAACCCTTAATGATTACTTATGTCTAAAAGTCATTCCTAAGTGATCAATTTAGAAACAACCGTGGGAGCCACATCTTGTCCCGCAGTCGGATGCCCGCAAGCCACTAATAAACACAGAGGTTATCAATGCACTAATAAGTAGTAACCAAAGACATCAACATATAAACTTTAATTGATGGGAAAGCAAGTATTAAAGGGAGTGCAATCTTTCGTTGTCACATTACACAAGCCACCAATCCTGATGAATTAAAGTTTGCTAACACAATAAAACAAAACTACTTAATGAATTAAATACATGCAGCACCTTCTTACAGCTCTTGTATCTTCGATTTGGGTGTGTCTTGTGCTGCCTCCTTGACTGAATTCGTCCTTTTGCTCTGCTGTCCGAACTTCGGTTATAGGGTTTCGAACTCTCGGAACTCGTCTGGTCTACGGGGTATTTATAGTTTCTGTCTGAGGGAAGATGCGGCGCATCTACTTAAGTAGATGCGGCGTATGTACTTAACTTCGCGTGGGGTCCAAGATTATAATATTCAGGAATATTCGTACACCGCCAGAAGATGCGGCGTAACTCTTGATTAGATGCGGCGCATGTCCTCTTGTATCTTGGATCGTATCTGGTGATATCTTGATAGAGATGCGGCGCATGTCGAGAGTAAGATGCGGCGCATCTGGAGCAGAATTGACTTGATCTTGTCCATGTCAGTAGACTTCCACTTTATGCACGTTTTGCTCCATTATTAGTCCATAATCGCTAAGTTTCACCATATGCTTGTTTTTACCTGAGAATTACAAAAGTAAACAATTAAGTATCAATCCTCATACATAATATAGTAAAACAAGTCAAATTAATAGGATAAATGATAGTAATAAAATGTACTTATTTGAGTTCATCAAATATCCCCCCACTTGAACTTTACTTGTCCCCAAGTAAACCTTAGAATTTCATTTATGAAAATGTATCCTAAAAGATGTTAGGATTTATTTTTATATTTAAGCATGTATTCGTTTATTTCATAATCACACAACTAAACACTTAACGAATTAGAAGTAAAATAAAATAAGTCGATAAAAGCAAATCTAATCGTTTAACTGTCCAGTCGCGACGAATACTCTATCATAAGCTTGGCAAGTATACACATCTCCACCACTAAAGCTAAGGAATAACAAGTCTAGAGCGGTAAAAAGGGTTTTTAGGCTAAAGGGTTAATTATTCTTTTTTACACTATCGATCTCAAATTCCAGAAAAGGCGACAAAATCACAAATACATGATCGAATCCACGAACACGATACTTGCAATTGCTCAAATCCTTAACTCGAATAGGCTAAAGATAGGTCCAAACTTCACCAATAATAATATATCAAAAAGGGCGACAAAATCATAAATACATAGCCGAATCCACGACTACGATACTTAAGATTGCTCAAATCCCTAATCTCAATAAATCAAAGGTTCGGTTGGATAAAGAACAATACAGGGTATGGATAATATTTGGGATATAAATTGGTGTAAAAATAAAAATAAACAAAACAAAACAAAAAAATTAAAATCCTAAGTGTGGTTAATCACTATCCCAACCATCCCATGAATAAGACTCATATCATTGAATAACTCACGCTTTAACACTTGAAACACACGCTTTTGGTAGACACGAATTATACTCAACAAAATCTTAATCAAAGAATAAACCTTAATTGGCGTTCCCATAACTGCCAATTCCCATTCAATCCATAAATATAGTATAACAAATAGTGGTGATATCGACCACTTACATAACTCTACATCGTTGGCTTAAAATAAACATCCAACTCTTTTTTCTTTCTTTTTCTTTTCTCATTTTTTCGATTTTTTTTTTTTTTTTTTTTTTTTTTTTTTTTTTTTTTTTTTTTAATTTTTTTGAAACATAAACATAGATGTGTAAAATTTCACCACATCACTACAACTTTCTTTCCGGATAATTTTTTTTTTCACACTTTTCATACTTTCAGAAATAACGGTAATAGTGAAAGTAGTAAACACACGAAAAATAAACTCAAAAATATACAATATTTACTTTCACTCCAATTTGCATTGTGCAATTTCCCGACCTAACCATAGATAATGAATTACGCACGCGAACACAGGTAATGTAAGGAAACACACTCTGCCTATAGCAATTAACCAACCACGAATTTTAATCTACAGGGTAGGCTAAGGTGTAAGGGTGTAACGAAACATTTTAAACATAGGTGTAAGAAACGAAAGGAATGGCTCTGAGGGTTTTTCTAGGGGTATCTTACTCTAAAAATGAGAGTAACAAAAGGTTTTATACGGGGGTTAACTAACCAGTGTAGTTAGTTAATAACACATAACATATAAAGGCTATTTGGGTGTAATCCTAGAATTTTACCAAGTTAGACAAGTCATTCCAATTATATAAATAATACTCATTATGGTGGTCTCGAATAGTATACAAGCCAAGTTCTAAAGTTTACAAGTCACCGGCACACTCATAGATTTGTGAATTTTGAAAAATCACAATTTTTGAAAATAACGTCATGTGTGCAGTTATGCAACTTAGATCTTAAACAAAAACATGCTAAAAAAAATTTTAAGTTTGATATATTAAGCACATTTTAAGCATAATTTTTGAAAAAGTAGGACAAGTAAGTGTTAAGTGTTCTAATTCTCCTATCCCCCCACTTAAGTTAAACAACGTCCTCGTTGTTTGTATAAAAGGTTAAAAACTGGAAAGAAAAGAATTAGAACGGAAAAACTCCCCTGAGATTTGCTCGGTATGATCCTCCATTAGTATAAGAGCAAAAATCATCTTTCTTGTGGATTAGAACGTTAAAGCTTCATACTTGATGTATCCACAGGAAATCCAGGAAACTATAATACCACCAACACTTTAAAACACACCTAAGATAAGAAAGGTTCAACTTGCATAACACATTAGTAGTTAGGAAAAATAAAACTTAAAAATTAAAACTGAAAATCATCAGGTCAGTCGATGCGCCGTATCTTATTGAAGAAGATACGCCGTATCGAGCCTGGAATTAATACGGATCAGAATAAAGATGCGCCGCATCCTTAACCAGGGATGCGCCGCATTAAAATAAACTGATAAAAAGTTTTAAAGTCGAAAAATAAAAATGCAGAAAAATAAAATAAGATATGACCATTGCAGAGGATGCGTCGCATCTCAGGACTGAGATGCGCCGTATCTTCGTGCGGCCTGGACTGACTCGACACAGAAAACAGAATAATAAAAGATAAATCCGGGTTGTCTCCTGGTAAGCACTTGTCTTTATTCCAGAGTCTTCAAGTTAGACTCACGTTCAGCTCATTAGTATCGATCATTGAAGGAGTCGGAAACATCACGCTCCTTCATCGCCAATTTAGTAATATTGAACACTCCTTGCTCGTCCTTAATTTCCACGCCGTTCTTCTTCAATATCTGTATAAACAAAGTCCTGTCCCTTACGGGCAGAGATGACAAAATGATAGACGGGAAATTCTTATTATCATATAGGCACAGATAAGCAAGGTGGGGTGGTAGTTCAATAAACACATCATTGTTCAAATTCGTTTTCTCAACTACCCTCCTACGTTTATTAATTACTACACAATCATACCACTCATCATCAGAATCACTAACAATATCTCGTCTAAGTTCCGTAGGTACATTAAGGTCAATGAATTCCTCAAAGTCTTCATGATTAGGATTAGTTGAGTTGTTTTGAATCAATGTTTCTCCCATAAGTCTAGCTTCAAGATCGAGGTCCATACGCTCTCTTAATCCTAGCACATAAACACCTCTAATTATGCTTTTAACCGGATCTTGGCACTTATAGACTAGTTTATTATTCCCTACCCTTAATGAAATTTTTCTCTTAAACACATCAATCTTAGCATGGGCAGTAGACAAGAAAGGTCTTCCGAGGATTAAAGGGATCTTAACATCCTCGGGCATGTCTAGTATAATAAAGTCTACGGAAAAATAAACTGCTCAATCTTAACTAGCACATTATTAGCAATCCCTTCAGGTCGTTTTACTGTTTTATCAGCCAATTCAATAAGTAATTTAGTTGGTGCTAATTTTCCTAGTCCTAGGGTAGCGAATGTCTTAAGAGGCATAACACTAACACTAGCTCCTAAGTCAGCCAACACATTATTGAAGGATATATTATTAATAGAACAAGGTAGAGTAAAACTTCCTGGGTCTTTTTCTTTATGAGGCAAGGCATTTGAATCGGTTGCAGGGCTCTCTTCTTTCATTGTTGCCTTGATCTCCTCTTCAATTTTTGTCTTCTCTTTTAGTAGTCTCCTTAAGCTGATTGAAGAGTTAAAGAAAAATTCGGGTCTTGCACCATCATTACCATTCATCGACCTTCTAGGTATATTAGGAGTGACTTCTTCGGTGGTGCTTATGGCCTTGACATGATCCCTTGGGTTGGTTTCAGTTGAGCTCGGTAAACTTCCATATCCCCTTTCTTGAAGAACTTTGCTCATTTGACCAATTTGTTGTTCCAATGCTTTGATCGAAGCTCCTTGATTTCTTGTAGTAGTGTCCGTTGAAGCTCGAATTTCCTTGATCATAGCAGTATTCTCTTCATGTCTTTTAGCAGCATCGGCCATAATTTGCTTTAAAGTATCGTCTAAAGTCTGCCTCCTCTCTTGATAAGCGGGATTGAAGTTGTTCTTTTGATAGAATCCCGGACTAGCTTCCCTAAATCTTGCTGAAGGTCGGAACGGTTGTCCAAATTGGGTGTAATAAGCTTCTTCAAATGTCTCACTTTCATTCTTGTTCGGGCAATCTTTAGTGTAGTGAGGTCCTTCGCACTTTTCACATCCAACTTGGGCAGCATACGCTCTTTCATCTCGCTTCTTCATCTCTCTACTAATTTTATCCAATTGAGCTTGAATAGCAGCAATCCCGTCAAAATTAGTGCTGCTCTTAGATCTAGTAGAGGTCCCATCGTGCCATTTCTGAGAATGATCAGCAGCTTCTTGGATCGCCTTCCTAGCATTAGTTGCACTCATCTGAGGTACAGCTCCCTTAGCATCCAAAATCTGTCTTGTAGGCACGTCCAATCCCTGATAAAACAATATTATTTCCTGCATAGGGGTTAGATAGTGTTGAGGACATTTTATCAATAAATCTTTAAATCGTTCCCAAGCTTGATAAAGGGTTTCATCAGGCTCTTGCTTGAAACTATTGATAGCCTCCATCTTCTTAGCAGTCTTAGCAGGTGGACAATATCTCTTCAGGAATTTGCTCTTCAAACCTTCCCACGTAGTGATTGAACTAGCAGGTTCATTCCTTAGCCACTTGTTAGCAGCTCCTTTTAGTGAGATTGGGAAGATTCTTAGCATGAGTTGATCGGTATTGACACTTTCTGTAGTAAACAAATCTGCAATCTCCAGGACCTTTTCGACATGCTCATTAGCATCCTCTTGTTCCGTCCCACTGAAAGCATTCTCTCTGAGCTCTTTGAGAAATTGTCCCTTCAACTCAAATTTTGACTTGTCATCAAACTTTGGTCTAGCAACTCCTGAAGTGTAATCAGCACGGGTATTGTTCATGTATTCCTCCATAGTAGTGTTTTCGCCCATTGTTCCTGTTTCAACTTCCTCTTTTTCTTCAGAAAAGTAATCAAGCTCGAGTGAACTTGAAAGATCAAAGCTTCTTGTGTTGAAAAGCCTCTTAAGCGAATGCAGGGCTCGTTCAGGATCTTCAAAAGGTTGAATCAAGTTCCTCGTAGAACTCCTGGTCATGCACTTCCTGAAATCAATCACAAAAGCATCAGTAGGGTATGCTCGAGAAAGTAATATATCAGATAATTAATAACGAAAACGGAATACGAAAAATTAAAGTTACTGATATCTGCAGACGATGCGCCGTATCCAAAAAGTTGGATACGCCGTATCTTATAATCGTTAAAATTTAATCAGACTTTATTCAGAAAATAGATACGCCGCTTTAGAATTTAAGAATGCGCCGTATCTAGATTAATTCCGTTGACTAGTCAATAAGTCCTAGTTGGTCAGGGATACGGCGCTTTTAGATATTTAGATCCGCCGTATCTCTATGTTAGTTAACGAAATTTAAATGAAGAACGTACCTTGGCCTCCGCAACACAGTTCTTTATACATCAAATTGGGGTTAAACGGCATACCATATAAATAAATTCAAGATAAGAGCAATAGGCATAAACGTTTTATTAATAATTGTAATCTTATTGTTTAGAGGATAAGTTTTTATTCCGATGTTAGGAACAAATATCGTTTTTAAGCGTACAAAATTAAGATTACGATTTGAATCAGATGTATAGTACGGATAATAAAATTGAGATTATAGTGGAGAGAACTTCCCTTAGGGCTTTTTGAATAATTGAAGAGGTTACGTTTTGATACCCCAGCTATCTTCTCTTGATTTAGTTCAGAATGTAATCTTTCTTGGTGATGCTTGAGTCATCATTTATCCTGAAAATAAACAACTTGCACACGAGAGTAGCGGTCCGATCAAAGTAAATATCAAAAATCAACTATATTTGCCAAAGATAAATGCGTCGTATTAACGAAAGTTAATGCGCCGTATTTTCGTTACGTTTAAAAATAAAAGATTTTTGATTCAGTAAGATGCGCCGTATCGACAGAGATCGATACGCCGTATCTGTTTAATAATTCGCAAACTGTTTTTAATTAAAATAATAGATACGCCGTATCTTCAAAAGAAGATGCGTCGTATGGCGTTAATGTTTAGAAAATTTTTATCAAAAACAGATACGCCGTATCTGCAAAAGCAGATGCGTCGTATTACTTTATCGCTTAGAATTTTTTTTTTTTTTTTTTTTTTTTTTTTTTTTTTTTTTTTTTTTTATTAAAAACAGATACGCCGTATCTTGGGGAAAAGATGCG
Organism: Artemisia tridentata subsp. tridentata; assembly: GCA_021014915.2. NCBI lineage: Eukaryota > Viridiplantae > Streptophyta > Magnoliopsida > Asterales > Asteraceae > Artemisia > Artemisia tridentata. Next base: position 66,094,207 of record CP139506.1, read on the forward strand.
TCGTATCGAATTAATTAAACGCGTTGTATATAAAAAAAATTAGACGCAATACGCCGTATCTGAGAGATCAGATGCGCCGTATCGTTTGATTTAGCACAGTACAACGATAGCAGAACAGAAAATACGAAAAATAAAAAAAACAAATAAAACACACGAAACAAAAATAAAACACACAAAAATAGCAAACAAATAACACAAAGCAAATAACACACAATACAACAAATATGCAAAATAGTACAATGATGCAATTAATCTAATAAAAAGAAAAACCTAATTAAAATACTAATCAAATTAACAAATAATAACAATTCACTCCCCGGCAGCGGCGCCAAAAACTTGATGCGCGTGATGTGTCGTTGCGGTTTAGCAGTTTTAATGCCTACTCAAGTTTTAAATTTATATTTAGCCGACTTATCAATAACACACACACTTAACGAGCAGTGTACCCGGTCAGTATGAAGATAATGGTAAGTAGAGTGTCGATCACTAAGAGTGGAACGTATTATCTAGTTATTCTAATCAGTATTTTAATATCCTAACGCAAGGGGGTTTCAGCCTGAGAGACTGGCACGGTTTTGTAGTAATTAAATGATAAAATAAACCAATAGGCACGAATCAGCAAGTAGCATACACGTACACAGATAGATACTCGAGACAATAAGAGGGCTGTCCTTATGATTAAGTAGATTGTCACTTGTTTTATTGATAGCTTTATATGAAGTGTATGTAATTAACCCTTTCTCGTTGGTCCTATTCTCATCGGCGAGTAAACCCTTAATGATTACTTATGTCTAAAAGTCATTCCTAAGTGATCAATTTAGAAACAACCGTGGGAGCCACATCTTGTCCCGCAGTCGGATGCCCGCAAGCCACTAATAAACACAGAGGTTATCAATGCACTAATAAGTAGTAACCAAAGACATCAACATATAAACTTTAATTAATGGGAAAGCAAGTATTAAAGGGAGTGCAATCTTTCGTTGTCACATTACACAAGCCACCAATCCTGATGAATTAAAGTTTGCTAACACAATAAAACAAAACTACTTAATGAATTAAATACATGCAGCACCTTCTTACAGCTCTTGTATCTTCGATTTGGGTGTGTCTTGTGCTGCCTCCTTGACTGAATTCGTCCTTTTGCTCTGCTGTCCGAACTTCGGTTATAGGGTTTCGAACTCTCGGAACTCGTCTGGTCTACGGGGTATTTATAGTTTCTGTCTGAGGGAAGATGCGGCGCATCTACTTAAGTAGATGCGGCGTATGTACTTAACTTCGCGTGGGGTCCAAGATTATAATATTCAGGAATATTCGTACACCGCCAGAAGATGCGGCGTAACTCTTGATTAGATGCGGCGCATGTCCTCTTGTATCTTGGATCGTATCTGGTGATATCTTGATAGAGATGCGGCGCATGTCGAGAGTAAGATGCGGCGCATCTGGAGCAGAATTGACTTGATCTTGTCCATGTCAGTAGACTTCCACTTTATGCACGTTTTGCTCCATTATTAGTCCATAATCGCTAAGTTTCACCATATGCTTGTTTTTACCTGAGAATTACAAAAGTAAACAATTAAGTATCAATCCTCATACATAATATAGTAAAACAAGTCAAATTAATAGGATAAATGATAGTAATAAAATGTACTTATTTGAGTTCATCAGGGGGCAATCCGATCGGATGGGTGGGCTTTCGACTGTTTTTGGCAATCTTTAAAAAATCATATCTTTTAATTCGTGAGTCGTTAGAGGTCGTGCCACCCGGGGTTTTGAAGGTAATGGAGTCTAGTTTCGTTTAAAAATAGTCTAAAGGTCTGAATGTTTATGGATTTTTATAAATGGTCAAAAAAGTAACAGAATGTCCGTAAAGGTCAAGCTTTTCCGCGTAAAAGTTCAAAGTTTTTAGTCAAAGCGTTCACGAGGTGTAACAGATATTAACTATAGTGAGTTAATACCACGTTCTTGTACACATGTACTATAACGAATTAATGTTTATGCTAGTAAAAAAACCAAAAACGTTTTTTGCTCAACAAATAAATTGATCAATCCCTTTAGAAGGGTTTGGTCGATCGGTTTTGATCAAGGAAAAGAGAAGAGAAAACAATTAGGGTTATTGTGTGTACAAGTAATACAAAACAATGACCCTTGATTTTGTATTTATACTAATTGTAACTTGGAGGACAAGTTGGATTAGGATTGGGTTTCCCCTTGCCTTTGATCGACTGGCCATAGCCCAAGGAGAGGGCTTCCGGATCCTTCTTGACTCCTATTTACAATCTAGTCATTCTCTTTAATATTTAACGGTCCTTAGTCAATTATCGTTAACTACTAACGTTCGTTAGTCGTTATTTGTGTTTTAATAATTAAATATATAACTTTTTATATATATAATTATTATCCATTAATTCTCATACGTAAATTGTGCAATCCCGTGGTCTTGAGTTTGATTCTAGACATACACGTATTAATATTTGTCCACAAAACTAACAGCTCCCACTTGGACATCTATTAATAGTGTAATGACATTGGTTAGCGTCTAGCAACACGCCAATTCCCCCAGTACAACTCAAGTAAGGTCTCCTGGAAAAACCTTTTGATGATTCATCATCATGCTTATCCATTTGTTTCTAATACCATGTTTAAATAAGGATATGGATCTTAGTCATTCCTTTATTTAACTATTCTGTTTCTTGTTGTTTGTGATTGAGCAAGATTACCAAATATTCCAAACATATTCTAGATAGATCTTGGGCATAGCCATGCAAACATCCTGTCAACCCTACGAGGGGCCCAACAGTATTAAACTTCAAAACGAATTTGAATGAACAAATTCTTTCTTGACTACAAGCAAAACCCATGAACTTTGCAACACTTCTGAAAACAATCCTTATAGCTACCAGTTACGTATAGCGGTAAATTGCTTCACAGAAATGCACTACATCCATGACAGTTGTAACATCCGGTAATTTTTCAAACCCTTTTCACTAGCCAAATATTTATTTTTGAATCACCTTAGTATTTGAACTTTATCTTGAACTTATTTGAACTTGAGAAACGTGTGAGTTATCCCTATACTATGTCAGCACAACCTAGAAAGCACGAAACGAATCGAATTTTCCAAATAAATTAACTTCGAGAAAGTTATGCATATTTATATTCATTTTTACTAGAAAAATTATTTCTAGAACAATGGCGCAAGTTTCATAATTTTGCGAGTCCGTTTGGTACGTCAAATGGGTCCCACAGTGATTATTGTAAAAGTTTCACCAACTTGCCACATCTACCCCTCCACCCGAAGTTACACCGCACCCTCTTCACTATTAGTTTGTCCACCTTTAATCCCTTACCTAATAAAAAAACATTTTTTATTATATTTCTTCTCATAAAACACACATACACAACACATATACTCTCTCTCTCTCTCTCTTTCTCTCTCTCTTTCTCATTCGCCGGATCTCCACCGCCGACCACCACCGCCGTTTTCCGGCCACCACCGTCGCCGGAACTTTTTCCGGCCAACCACCAAACTTCACCCAAACGTAGATCAAGACCCTCTTGTTGATTCTGGAGCACTTGAGCTCACGAGGAGCTCGTTTGATACCCGAACGCCGTCACGCCGCCACCACAGTCAACACTACCACCCACCGCTGCTTCACCCACCCCCTTTCTCTCTCGGTAAAACCCTCACGCGCCCCCATCCCCTTTATTTTTAATTTAAATCGAAACCCTAACCCTAAAATTTATTAAAACCGATTTTTAATAATTAAAAACCTTTTGTTTTTATCAAAACCGTGTGGATCTAGTTGGTTTGACCTCGACTTGGTCCGAGTCACGTGACTCGGGGCGAGTTTTGGTTATTTTGTTTTAATCTTGATCCATAATAACTTGTTTCATGTTTGTGTAGCTTGGATTTGGAGTTGGATTGTTTTTGGGTTCAGTTATGGTTGTGGTTAGGCCGAGAGCCACCACGGCTCAATGAGGAGTGAGCCGTGACTCAAGGGAGTCACGGCATTGGTTATTAGTTGTTGTTTAGGGTTTGTGTTTGGTTTGGATATTTTTGTTTAGATTCAGTTTATGTTTTGCGTTAGCCAAGTGGTACATGACTCATATCGAGTCAGGCCGTGACTCAAGATGAGTCACGGCATAAGGTGTTGGTTTGTTATTGTTTTTGGTTTGGTTTCAGATTTGTTTGTTCGGGGCCGAGAGCCATAAGGCTTGGATAACAGTCAAGCCGTGACTCGAGGCGAGTCACGACAAGGGTGTTATTAGGTTTGTTTTAGTCTCGGGTTTGGTTTTGGTTTAGTGATATCGTGTCCTAGCCGAGAGCTACCTAGGCTCAATGTGAGTCGAGCCGTGACTCATGGGGAGACACGGCAAGAGTCGAGTTTATTTGGTTTAGTCTCGAGTCAACTTTATAATAGTTTTGTCTTTTTTTTTTTTTTTTTTTTTTTTTTTTTTTTCCGTTGCTTATTTATTTATTTGTTTATCGATTGGTGTTTCGGAAATTATTTGGATAATATGGGATATGATTTGGACATTGGACTTGGATATGTGTTATTAACCTATGCTTGGATGAGAATTGGACGTTATTGGATTTACGGTATTAGTCGATGGACCTTATGGACGATTTTCGTAATTGAGACGGAATAGTATGTTAGACTCATAAGAGCTTAACATATTTGGACCCGAACATACACAAAATGGTCAATAAACTTGACAACTAGTATATACGCGAATGATAGTGTCCAATTATATATATTTAACTTGTAAAATGTGACCATAAAACTTATATTCAAGAGTCGTAACGACTTGGAAATGCTTTATAAACGGACGCATCATGCCCAAATTTCAATAAAATCTTTTATAACTTAATTGTTTATGATTACTCAATAACCTAAAAACCTTTTCGAAACTTATACGTTTTCTTCCTAAATCATGATGTTTTATCAACTATTTGGGAAATGGGTAAAACACCGAAACAACCTATTGATGTTTTCTTTCTTGTATTTATTATTTTATTCTTCTTTTTAATCTTAGTTCTTTTCTCTTTTCATTATTCTTTTCTTCGTATCTGTTTGTGTTTGTCGACTTTTATTATCTTAACTTCTCGTATCCACACGAGTCTTAAACGTTATCTATCTCAAACACCATTGAAATAAAACCTTTTCATTTCAAATACGAGTATTACTTTATAAATCGCTTTGAGGTTTATTGCTGAGACATATTATTCACATATTAGGTTGTGCTGAGGTTCATTTGTTGTGCTCTACCATCTGATCATTTGTGAAATCTTGTTTCTCTACTACTACTAAGGTGTGATTCGTAGCCCCACTTTTACTTTTAAATTGTTTATAAACCCATGGGGGAGATACATGCTATTTACTTATTTTATGAGCAAAATTGTTTATTGGTATGCTATTCCTGACTGAAACGATAATGCTAAGTACCGTCCTTGCCAAAAGCAAGTCCCTCAATCATTAATCATTAATCACTTGCGAGTGAGCGCGATTATAGTTTATAGGCCTATAGGAATTGACCTTCCCGCCATGTGGACTAAGGTCGGTCCGCATGTGATGTACTATATTCGAGTTTTACTAGGTATCTGGCAAAGTACCTAGCTTTGGGGGCAACTATTATATTATGAAATTCTGCTGTTACTGTCGACTTACGCCAAGGTTATTGGTGCTGGTTAATGCTTTGTGTGTCATGAGCTTAGCAAAATTATTTTACGCTTACTCGATATCTGTATTTGTTACATATATCTTCTAGACTTAAAATCTTGTGCTCAACTATTTACATACTAAACCTATGGATTACACTCAACCTTTGTGTTGACTTTTTAGCATGTTTTATCTCAGGTAATTGATGCATATTTGTGGGCACCGAGAGTAGCTGAAGACTTTTGATGGCTATCTTGGGCTTTACTATCTATCTCTACTATCTTATCATTCGAAAAATCTTTTTAAACTATGTCTTTTATTTCTGCTGCAAACTATGTTTTATTTCCGCTGCAAACCATGTTTTACTTTCCGCTGCAACTTATTTTTGAGAGTCTTTTAAACTCTAAATGTTTAATTTTGTATTCGAATGATATGTTTTTGTTAAAACGTCTCATTATGAGATCGTTTTATATGGATATGACTTTGTTACCCCTCATGTAGCACCCCAAGCTCCGTTCTGGTGCCATATTCCGAGTTGGGGGTGTTACAACAGTTCTCTAGTATCTCAAGTCTAAGGATAAATATTCATGATTTACTTGATGACAAGATCCATAAAGTACAATCATGCGGTTGGGATACGTCCTATATTCAATTCATTAAATATGATGTGAAATTGGTATGTCAACGCATCAATATACTTTCAAGTATATTCTACCAAAACTCATATTTGTCTTAATTCAATGATATTCCCATATCATTGATCGACAACAAACTATTTAGAATAACATAAGTTATTCGCGGATTTAAACATGCAAATATAGGATACAATCTATTATTAATGAAAACAAACGTACCAAGTACTTTAATTCATTGTAAATAATAATTGCTTAACATCCCTTATCCAAATACTAAATTGATCAATGCATGATAATTCTAGTTATTGAATCATGTCTCAAGTCATGTCAATCATACTTGTTGACAAGACATAAATCAACTAATTTTGATCTATCGAAATTTTGAGAATACTTATTTCAAGAATTCAATTAGTGGAGTTCTTGTATGTGTGCATTCAACTATCTTGATATTGCCACATAATATTTCATAAAATGCGTGACATCCTTAAACACCAATTTATGACAATTAAACTTTCAAACCTTTTATAGTTTAGAGTATTCTAATTCTTTAATGTATAATGCAACTATGCTCTCAGTTGAGCATAACTAGTTCATATGGCCATTAATCAAGGATGAAATCCTACCATGACTAGTATTGAGTGTCATCTCAATTTAAACCAGCATTATTGTATATAAACAACAATATGCTTTTTAAAAATCCGTAAACTTAATATCCATTGTGTAATGTTTGATGCCTTCCAATCTTTCAAGATTTGTCGGCTATAACAATTACGCAACGATTTGCCATATTGTTCATACTTATAATCTAGGAGCAATTCCAGGCTGAGGATGTAATTCTATATCCAACCATATTCATTACACTTAGTTATCTAATAACTTTCAATTAGATATCAATGTTGTCAAATCATCTTTCATCCAAGCATGACACAACAAATAACATGGTGTACATGAAAAATTCTTGTGTCAAACTTAGATTTCATTCATGTTATATCTTTTCAAAGATATATATCCATTTAGACTTTCTAATAATATATCATGTTCTATTAGAATTAATTATTTTACCGCTTATGTTTATAACAATAAACATATATTCCAAAGTTGTATGTTTATTTCCTAAATCTTCAAGTGAAGTTTCATTCCAAACTAAGACTTAACATTTAACGTATATAGAATGTTACTTCCTATATGTTATACAACATATATGCAGTAAGAAAATAAACATAATACTCCCATTAACTTTCAGGAATACTAAGGAATTATCTTATTTTAATTATAAATCAAAACTTGGATTTAATAATTAAACATAAGTATATCTCCTAGATGCATGCATTAATCCATTCATGAATTATTGCACTTTGTACACTTTCAAAGATTATTTTAATTCAAATACTCATTTTGATTACTTATCGTTCTTGCACAAGTAATTACTCAAGAAAGAGTTTTGATATTCCATTGTCAATTTCATATTAATGAAACTAAGGATGACAATCATAATCTTTATACATTTAAGAGTTAATATCAAAAATGGTCCATATACTCGACCGGGTTTAACACTTTTAGTCCCTGAATAAAAATTTTAACGGATCTGCTCCCTAATGTTGCGACCCATCACGGGTTTAGTCCCTTGACCATAATTTTCCCTAGTTTGACCGTAACCTGGGTTAAGTTAGTAAAGCTTGAGGGGTAATTAGGTCTTTTATCCCTCCAACCAAATTGCTCCAGATTCATTTGTCTCTTTCTTCTTAGTATTGTTGGTAAGCCATCATTATCATATCTTCTTTTATGACCCCAAAAGCTGCAAGTTCCATAATCACAAACACAAAACTTAAACAAGAATACATGAACACATATCCAAACCATTTTACCCTTTCTCAAGATCCAAAACCCCCAAAACCCACAAAGAAAGCTTAAACAAGAAACAAAACCCAAAAAGAACTATCACTGATCATAAAAAATCCCAATACAACTTTGAGTTCATAACACACTCACAGATCCAAACCATTTTACCCTTTCTCAAGATCCAAATGGCTCTCTTCTCATTTTATGATTATTGAAATATAGTATCCCACAAAATAACGAATACCTAAAACGGGTCGGGTCACCTTTGTTTTGGGTCACCATCACCATCCCACCATCACCCCATCACTGACGCAACCACACGCCATGCGTATAACATATTCATTCAATCTAAAAAACAAATCATCTCGGGTAGGTTTATATCATTCATTTGCTTTTGTGTTTCATTGAACAAATCAAATGTTGGTCCGGTCTCGAGTCAGATTTGATATAAATAAAGATTGTTTGAGTACGTTTATGTGAAAAATAAGTTGTTTTGTAACAAATAAGAAGACAAAGGTTGTTGCTTGTAGGAAGGTGGCGATGGTTTGACTTGAAATATCTTTATCTTTGTGATTAGTTACTAGAAAAAAACCATAAGTTTTGGGTGGATATCTATAATAATGATTCAAAGATAGTGTGAGCAGGTAGGATGACAATGTGATCAAATAGGGCGGCTAATGGTTGGCAATTATTCATTTCGACTTATATTAATAAAAAAATATTGTACTAATTTTTTAAAGCTCATATTTTGAAAAACCAGTATAAATTAATTGATTGGTTATGGTGGTCAAGCTAGTTGAAGGAGAAAATGGCTATAGTTGGTGTTTGGTGAGGATGGTGTTTGTAGTGGTGGGCTGTGGTGGGTGTTTGGTGGTAGGGATGGTGTTTGTTAGTGGTAGCAGCCAACAAAAACTTGTGCTTTTTCAAGATGAAATCTAGCAACTCAAGAATGATTTGAACAAAAGTGAAAAAAAAAAAGCTTCTTTATGGAAGTCATCAATCATTATATTTGTTGTTTTGGCTTGGTTTGTTTTTGTAATGAAGTAGTGTTAGATTTGGAATGTTATGTATTTTAATTAAGAAATCAGTTATATGAAGTATGAAATCAAGTTTTGTGTAATCAAGAAATTGTTTGCATATGCTGGTTTAATGTATTAATGGAATCAAGTATTTCATGTTATAATTGTATGTGTATCCTGCATTTTTTAATGGAATCAATATATGTTTGTACATGGACTGCATCTGGTGATGTTCCTATCTTTAAGTTGGCATTTGCAGATTTAATAATGGTGGGTAGAAATGACCTAATTACCCCTCAAGCTTTACTAACTTAACCCAGGTTACGGTTAAACTAGGAAAAATTATGGTCAAGGGACTAAACCCGTGATGGGTCGCAACATTAGGGAGCAGATCCGTTAAAAATTTCATTCAGGGACTAAAAGTGTTAAACCCGATCGAGTATAGGGACCATTTTTGAAATTAACTCTACATTTAATGTGCCTAGAAAGAATATTCAATCACAGTTAATTGCTTAAGTGTGATTAATAATCTTGTCATAAGACATACATTAAATATGTTTAAAAGGTTGTCCACATGATTTCTACACAAAAATTTAAACCTCTAGGATTTTCATTCCCTTTGAAGAAACTCATCTTCATTCTTATAGTCTAACTACAGAGTTCAAGATAAACTAAGTTTCCAAAAACTAATTATCATTATGGACTGCATTTTAACATTCATAGTATGAGTAATTTGCCAAATTCAATATTTGCAATTCATCTTAATGATCAACAGGTTTACCATAATCCTGTATATCATAATCCTCGGCATATTATTCAAATATTTGTGATATCCTTGCGGATCTATGAATGAGACTTCCATCATCTTGAGATTTAACATTAACATGTTTAACCTCATCATGACATACTAGTGTATTTTTAGAAGATTATGTATCTTGTAATTTTATATTTTCAAGATAAAAACTCCCACTTGCCTTTTGCAATTTATAGACTATTTATGAATACTTAGCAAGTAGAGCAACACCAAATTGTTCTTTTTTGGGACATTACAAATACACATTGACAGTTCCTGATATTAGTTTGTTAATATCTAGCTTCATCAAAAGTTTAACAAATTCAGAACTTCATTTTAAAGACTTAATATGATTCATCACATTCCATAATAAATTGTGTCTTATTAATCTTCTAGCTTGGAGTCTTACTGAGTATATACAATCCATACTCAATTTTCTAACCTTGATAACTTTTGGAAGAAAAGAAGTTATATTTATCTTTAATCAAACGATACCAATAGAGTTTGATTCTCCTAACTGAACACACCACAAACTTGTGGTATTTCATTAGAACTAATACTGTGAGACAATCTAACAATATGTAAGATAAACTTATACTCCTTTTGGCTTACCTATTTACCAACTAAGTCAACTTAATGGTGAAATAGATTTTCAAGTCAATTGCATGCTTTATAACACAAGTACTTTTTAACTAAGTCACTTCATGTCAATGTCTCAACAAGAAGATATAAACTGTTATAATACCACTATACGTTATAAATCATAGATCAACTCAATGACTTCTTGTATATGTCTTAATAAAGAAGACATAACAAGTTAACGTCTTACTTTATATTATAATAAGTCTTGTAACAACTAAAAGACTTCATATTTATAACTTTACAATAAAGTATAAACATGTATAACTAAAGTAATCATGAACACCACAATTTGGTTTCAATAGTAATTTCAAGTTAATTTATTACTTCATTTATTTATGAAATTCCAAGAATGCATGATATTCAAATTTGAAGTAGTCTTGTTAATATTGACACATGTACTAATAGGTGTCTAATTTAGAAACTGTAAATTCTCCATGTACGGTCTCACATAATCATGAAATTCACCTTGACATTGCAATCTAGTCAAGGTGTCACTTAAGCTAAATTTCAACACAAAGTGTTTCATGAATTAGACGTGTATTAGTCATATTTAGAACGTTAGTTTCTTATCTTGCGGTCAAGACAATCCTTTAAATCATATCTCTTTGTGTTGTTTCTTGCACACAATTATAAGATTTCTCCCACTTGTGCATGGAACAACATCATGTAACAGATAAACAACACACGTTTGTTTATGTGATCAATATGATTTGTGTCATAGATGTTAGTATAGCAAGTAAATGTAGAACTTCACTATCTAGTAAGAAAACGTAAATGACTAACCTTTAAAAAAAACATAAGTTTCTACAATTGGAAAGTAATTATCTTGAGACATTCAAAAGATAATATGGGTTACTACCAAGACAATAAAGTTTGTAGCTCCCACTAAATTAGAAAACATTACAATAATCCCTTATTCAGCAATAAGATTCAATGCTCCCTCTGGATTTGACAACATTGTAAGTGTTTCATAACCGGTGAAAACAAATATCCTGCTTTTAACTTTCCTACATCTTTGAAGGCTCATACGTAACAATTACTTAGGCACTCTAAGAGTGTATTATACTATGTAGATAATGGACTATCCATCAATACAATTAACTTGAAAATTGGGCATGCAATTTCTTCCTGTAATATGTCTGTCATCCCCACAATGGTATGTAGTACCTCTAAAGGGTTAAAGGAACAACAACTAAATAATATATCCTAGTTTGCCTTTACTACCTTTTGCGGTAAGCAGTCTAGCTTCTAATTTAATAACTCATAATTTCCCAGTTAACCAAATGTCATATTTGTTACAAAAGAATTTAATCGTTGAATGAGGGTGATGAAATTTCTATGGAAAATAAAAATGTGCAATTCTCTTAACTATTAAAGCTTGCTATGAGTTATATTAGAATTTAGACAATTCTAATATTCCTATTATACTTTCTCATTCATGAAAAGGAATAGGATTGAGTCTCACTCTTTTCTCATGGAAAGGAGACTAGGTTTGTTCTTTTAGTAAAGTTGACTCTAGCCAAAAACCCCTATAGCTGTAGATCAATTTACCAATAAAAGAATAACCCATGTTTACGGTTTAATGTTGCATTAATACATTTAAAAGAATTTACAAAATTTAATTTTAGTATTTTCGATAATAAATCTTTAAGAAAATTAAATACCCATTGGTTAATATTCATATAAACCATAGAATTTCCTTAAAGCTAGGATCCTAATTGACATAGTACCATTACATCAGTTGATCTGCTAGTAATGATAGTATTCAACAAGGTAATTGTCGAACAATGATTGACAATTTCATATTGCAATTCCTAGATCATTATGGGATTTACATTTGCCAAAAATCTATTTGCAATGTAAGCATGTTTCATCCCATCTTATGCCTTGAGTTTCTAGGTCTCACTAACAACTCAATTAAGTTGTCTAATTTAGAAACTGCAAATTCTCCATGTACGGTCTCACGTAACCATGGAAATTTACCTTGTCATTGTAATCTAGTCAAGATCTCACTTAAGCTAAATTACAACTTCAAGTGTTTCTTATAATTAGATGACTTGAACTTAAATTTTTAGGGTACTAATTTTGATGTGTCAATCAAAATATGTATGAAGAAGCATGCACACATCTTCATATCATAAGTTTTTCAAAACCTTTTTATTTACCAGTTTAAGCTAAGATTAAATCAACAAAGTTTTAATTGAGGTATTGGGTTCACCAGTCAAAGAATTACCTACAATTATCGCCCACTATATCCTACTACTGCATGCGTCAAAAGACCCAAGTTATTCGGATAATTACCACAAAGTGGCACGTGGAATTGAGGTCAATTCACCCTTAAGATGATTTTGTACATAAAAATAGTCGTACTTGGTAGCTCCAATTTGACGCACAAAGGAGCGGAGAGACAAACGTCAGCACAAGTGCCAATTAAAAACGCGTCACTTTTGGATTGATAATTTAATGTCAATCCTCCTTAAACCCCTCTTATAGTTTGTCAAAACTGGGTGAGCCATTTTTACTATTGGTACAAAAACTCATCACTCAATTAAAAGTTTATGACTTTAAGTCTTAAAAACATGTTATAAATTATAACCTTGCTAGTCTCGCCTGGGAGCAAATTACCGTGCGAAGCGAACCACTATCGGCACATAAGACTTTGCAAGATTCATAATTTATCACATAAAGTTTCACCATTATTTAGTCCATTTATTTTCTATCCAAAAATTACCCTTTTTTTCTTACAACGTGTCATACAATAAAACAAAAAACAAGTAATAATGAAAATAAACAACTAAATAACGCACATAACTTAACAATTAATTTATGTAAACATATAGCCACATGCAAACTTTATTTGATAAAACATATTAATAATTATTCTATGTTTAATTATGCATATATTAAACTAAAACTATCACTTACAAAGGTAAGTGAGCCATATGCATCGACGTATCGATTGCGTTAGTCATAGCAAATATATACCTTATTGCACATAATAGATTCATTAATATTTAATTGAGGTCTTCCCCAATTTTTAGATCTACCAAAATTACATGTGATAAAACAACTTAACAATTAATCAATCATAATCCATGAAAATTATGCATGTTTTATCATGGATTAACACAAGTCACAACATATGCAACTAAACACATAAGCATGTTACAATTAGGGTTTCAAAACAATAAAACAATTTTTTTTTAATTATTATTATTTTTTTTTTATAAAATTAGGGCATCGGCCCCCCCTTTTAAAAAATCAGGGTTTTGATTTTTAAACCCTAAAAATCGACTAACATACAAACACAATCCAAAATTCGTTTTTTATGTGTTTCGGTAATTAATTACATGTTAAAACGGCTCTTGATGCCACTGTCGGAATTTTAATAACATGACTAGTTCATAAATTTAACACATAACCATCATATATATGCGGAAGCGTATGATCAATTTAACACATAAAGAATTAACCGAATTTAAACATAAACGTACCTTTGATTCTAGCTAAACAAGAATCAACTTCAATTATTCTTTAATCAAGATCAAGAACCCTAACTAGGGTTTATAAGTGGATTAACGAATTACCCCTACCGTTTTGTAATTCAATCAAAGATATTAACTATAGTGAGTTAATAACACGTTCTTGTACACACATACTATAACGAATTAATGTTTATGCTAGTAACAAAACCACAAGCGTTTTTTGCTCAACAAATAAATCGATCAATCCCTTTAGAAGGGTTTGGTCGATCGGTTTTGATCAAGGAAAAGAGAAGAGAAAACAATTAGGGTTATTGTGTGTACAAGTAATACAAAACAATGACCATTGGTTTTGTATTTATACTAATTGTAATTTGGAGGACAAGTTGGATTAGGTTTGGGTTTCCCCTTGCCTTTGATCGACCGGACATAGCCCAAGGAGAGGGCTTCCGAATCCTTCTTGACTCCTATTTACAATTTAGTCATTCTCTTTAATATTTAACGGTCGTTAGTCAATTGTCGTTAACTACTAACGTCCGTTTGTCGTTATTTGTGTTTTAATAATTAAATATATAACATTTTATATACATATAATTATTATCCATTAATTCTTATACGTAAAGTGTGAAATCCTGTGGTCTTGAGTTTGATTCTAGATATACAAGTATTAATATTTGATGAGTGTGTAAATATTCATCATTTTATACCCATAAAAGACACAAAAATGGCCAAATATACCAATATATATTGCAGATATCATTGGTTTGTGTTTTATGTGTTTCAGGTACCAAAGGATTGAAAACGGAGAGAAAACGGGCATTTTTGGATCGACTCGGCTACAATTGTGCATTTGATCAAGTGAAGAAAAAAGTCAAAGTCAAAAGTCATAGTCAACCTCCAAAAATACCAAAATGACACAAATGGTTCTTGGTATAATTTTTATTTTTGGCAGCCTTAGTCCTTGGATTTTCAGATTTTACAACATTGGTCCTCAAAGTTTAAACCAAATTCAAAGTTAATCCAAATAATAAACCCAGCTACCTTAACCCATTTCTACCTAAACTAAAAACCCAGCCCACACACAAAACAATAACCCAAGCCCAACCAAATAACCCAAACCCGACCCACCTTCTTTTTAGCTAATACCGGCTGACCCAGTCAAACCCACCCTTCTTCTAAAACTAATACCCGCCAAAACCATACCACCATTCCCACCCCTTATCCCTGACAAATCCACCCTCTCCAAGCTTCTTCTACACTTCACCTAACAAACCAAGAAGCATTAAATGCTTCGTTCCCATCAGTTATCAGAACCAAGTGGTTTTTCCCACTATTACCATTTTGGCGCCAAAATAAGTTTAGAGGGCTGAGATCAATTCAAGGCTATCCAAGGGTCAAGAAATGATCAGAGAAGAAGACAAGACATATCCCAGCTTAGTTTTAGTATAAATAGCACCTTGTGTAAGCCTTATAAGGCATGTATATTTTTCTTTAAGTCGTATTGTAATTTGAATGTTTAATTAGTTTAAATTTAAGTTTCAAGAATCAATTTAAGTCTGTTTAAGCTCATTTGTATTACTCTTACCAGCATTGTACTAATTTTCAAGGTTAATGAAAGTTCATGTTCTAAAAATTCACTGTTAAGTCGAATTAAGTACTTTTGTATTTGCAAAAGCTTCTTTTATGTTTCTATAAGCTCACATAAGCTCACTATAGCTTTTGATAAGCTTATGATAGTTTAAATCAGTTTAAACCTTAAAATTCCAAAAAAGTCAAGAAAAGTCAAAATAAGCTAAAAAAAAGCTGTTTGGGCAATATAAGCTGGAGCATGGTGAATTGTGGATGGCCATGGTTTAGAGCTTCTTGGGAAGCAATAGGTTGATATGGTAATTGCTTATCAGATCTTGTTTTGAGCTCAAAGGAATTTGTAAGCATATTTTCAAATTTCATGTTCTACTGTACAACTGCTTATTTGTGTGCTTCTTGGTGTTTTCAGTACTTATTTATGTTATTTGAGTTAATTTAAGTTAGTGTGATAGTTAGTGTAATCTCAGTCTTTAATTTTCTAAGATAATCTTAAAAACAGTCAACTTAGCTTAATATAGACATTAGCTTAACTAGTGCTTATTCACATATTGAAAACTACTTATATCAGCTTAATTACGTTATTTAATCCTTAGCAAGTCAGAATCATAAGTTAAATTGGTGGTTTCTAGTTTTAAATCACCAAAACATTCCCATAAAGGACTGTTTGGCTTAACAGCCAAAATGGGTCATTTGGGTTAGTAACTGTTCATCTACACTTTTCTTAACTTTGATCTTGATTAACTTAGCATACATAAGCTTTTGTTAAGAGTTTGTGGCCTGTTTTCATAAAATTTTAGGATTTGAGCTTGTTATAGTAATTTTAGGGTCTGAGCTTATCTAGATAAGCTTCTATTGGTAAAAGCTATTTAGCACTTGTCTTTTGGCATTTTCCTGATCAATTAACTCCACTTAGTTGTGATTTAGAAGCCTGGCTAAAATCCCTTTGGTTTGTGCCCTTTTGGTCTAGTCTGCACACCAGACTCACCTTAGCAAACTGGATCAGTTGATTTTCCCAATTTGCAGCCTTCTTCCATGATTTTTCATTTGATGATTACAAGTTGTGATAAGTTGAGATTTGGCTCAGATAAACTTGGCTTGCTAGTCTAAGTGTTCCCATTTTTGTTTGATTTTTAGATTAGCTTATAATAGCTTTTTATCAGCTTGAAAAAGGCCATTTTTTCCCTGCTCCTAGACCATATCAGCAGACCCTTAGAACCTTTTGGCTTATTTGATTTGTATTCAGTGCTTATTTCTGTGTTCTTGTGGCTTTTCCATTTTCATTTTAGCTTATCTTCATTCACTTACCTGACATATTCCTTTTATTTTTCCTAGGACCAGCATTTAATTTAAGACTTTTCTGGAAATTTTCATAATTTTCCATTTTCGTTTGGTATTTTTAATTTATTTTTCTTTTACATTTAGTTTTTAATTCATAATAAAAAATATAAAAGTCAAAAAAATATAAATCTTTTTTCTAAAATTTTCTTTTATCATTTAGGACTTAGGAAAAATAGATTTGCAGTTGTAAGATTAATTTTTAGAGATTTCACTTTTTAAGCTCGTTTTTATAATTCCCGAATCGCGTTTTTAGTTTAAATTGCTTTAATCTTAATTTTCCTTTGAGATTTTGTTTCTCATTTATTAAATAGATTAAAAAACACAAAATTCCAAATTCCATTCATCAATCACTTTAATTCCAAACCTTACACGATATCCTCGATTCCAACCTCGCTGGGACACGACCTGGGTGATCACTTATCCGGTATCACACATATCACAAGCGTGAGTTTTTTCAAGTTAACCTTTTTCCTAAAGGGTTGGTTTGTCGATTCCCGCGTATCACGTGTATCCGTCTGATATTATATATATACTTTAGCACGAATCAAATTTTAGCGCCGCTGCCGGGAAGGTTGTGTTGCGACAACATCGTTGAAGTTTAAACGATTAGTGACTTGAGATTCTTCGTCAAAAAGTTTTCGCTTTCATAAAAAAATATAAAAAACAAAAATATTTTTTTTTCTTTTCTTTTGTATATATATTATCATGTAAAAACAAAAATACAAAAACATTTCTCCTTTTCTTGTGTTAAAATAAAAGATAAAAGCAATCTCAATATAATATTCCTCAACTTGGAATATTATCATAATAAGTTCCCAAACAAAAGATTTAAAACTTTCCTTTGTGTCGCTTGCGAATTCGGCTCACCTTTGAATGATAAACAAACTCTAACGGAGGTTCTTGGAGGTCTTGACATTAAATTGCAGACCGAAAGGAGCGGGTTTTTAAGTGGTATTTATTGCCCACCTTTGCTCCTCCGCCACTCTGTGCGTTTTTCTTTCAGAGAGCTACCGTACGCTTGTTTGATTTAAGGTTTAAGTTCCTTGTGTTTTGCTTCGATCTTGTTTTAATTGAATTGTTTCATTTAGTGCATGCTGTTAGGAATATAAATATTCGGTTGAAGACTCGGTCACCCCGAGTACTTATTAGCACTCCATAGCTCGTAGGATTATTAGTAATATTAGTAGTAGATTAGTTATTATAGATCAAGTGGAGTGGGTCGGGTCTTTACCCACTGTCAGCTCGCTCCACAGCCCACTCGGGGCATATTATGTAGTAGTGTATAAAGCCCTCTCCACCAAAGGAGAAGGTTGGACCTTTTCTCACTATCTAATACATTTCACTTCTCTTTCTCTCACTAAGGTTCCAACTCTTCTACTTCTCTCTCTAAAATACTTCTATTCAATCCATAGATCTTGTACCTTTCATGTGTTATAGTTAAGTGAATATACTACAATTGGTATCAAGAGCCATGGTTAGGTTCACGTATGGTTATATTCACGGATTTGCTTAGTTTTGGGGTACTTTTGGTTCGAATAGAGTTTCACCTTAATCTCTATTTTGCGCTTTGTTTAGTGGTTAGAAGTAGTAAAATCTTGTACTTTCTTGCTTAGGGTTAGTGGTGAGGTATTGTTTGGTGTTTGGAATCATTATTTTCGGCTTTGTGTGGTGGTTTTTGGTCGATTCGAGGGGTAGTATAAAGGTGTTCATAGTAGCGTTTTGTCCTTCGGTGTAAGTTTCTAAGTAGCGATTTGGGTATTGTTGAGTAAGTGAAAGTTGCGTTTTGAGGTTTCTCGAAGGTGCGACTTGGCTTATTACTGGTTTTGGTAAAAAATACAAATCGCTAGGAAAGGGACAGGTTTGGCGTTTTGTAAGTTGCGACTTGCCAAAGATAGCGACTGTTCTGTCTTGTAGTGATTTGCGATTTGGGAGCCGCGACTTGTGTCAGTCAGGGTTGCGACTTGTTAGAGTTGCGAGTTGACAGTTGCGACTTGACCAGTTTCCTTGGTTGCGATTTGTCTGTTGCGATTTGATATAGTGAGTTGCGACTTGAACAATTGCGAGTTGAACTTTGCGTTTTGACTCATAGTTAACAAATTGCGATTTGATTGTCTGCGATTTGACAAGTTGCTACTTGACTCATTGCGATTTGATAGTTGCGAGTTGATCTATTGCGATTTGACGTTGCAAGATAACACTTGTGACTTGACTTATTGTGATTTGATAAGCTTGCGATTTGTCTTGTTGCGATTTGTCAAGCTGTGTCTTGAATCTTTGCGATTTGATCAATTGAGATTTGTGTTTCCTTGAGTTAGGACTTAAAATTCTATTTTGCAAGATACTCATTAGTTTACGGTTTGTGTCTTGGTGATTTTAGAAAGTCCCGCGAAAGAGTCAATTTCTCGGTTAAATCACAAGAACTGTAAAATCCCGTATACATTATGGCCAGCATTACAAGCACCGCATCCGATGACATTCAAGCAGCAGGGTCCGATACCCGTCCGCCTATGCTAGATAGAACGGACTATGAGTCGTGGGCACAACGAATACGGCTTTACTGCTTGGGAAAAGAGAATGGAGCAAACATCCTTAAGTCCATTGATGAAGGACCATTTCAGATGGGTACCACCAGAGATGCTGTTACTACTGGTGAAGATGGCACAGTCACCTTTGGAATTGACAGACCACACACTTACAATGACCTTAATGAGGAGGAAAAGAAGAGGTATGATGCTGACATTAGGGCCTCAAACATTGTTATTTAAGGTTTGCCAAAGGATGTCTACAAACTCTTCAATTTCAACACTGAAGCTAAAGCAGTGTGGGACAATGTAAAGATGTTGCTAGCTGGGTCAGAACTCACAAAAGAAGACCGTGAATCACAATTGTATGATGAGTTTGAACACTTCAAAATGAACCCAGGAGAGAATGTCACAGACTACTATGTGAGATTCCATAAGTTGGTGAATGACATGAGGATGATAAGAATGACTATGCCCAACATCCAACTTAACTCAAAGTTTGTGAACAACATGACTCCAGAATGGGACAGATTTGTTACTGCTGTCAAACTCAACAAAGGTCTGAGAGATACTAACTATGAACAGTTGTATGCCTACCTGCAACAACATGAGAAGCATGCTGCCTACGATCGGGTGCTGAGAGAAAAGCTCAATCCTTCAACTCCTAATGACCCACTGGCATTTATGGCAAGTGCTCTACCAAACACCCAACCATCGCCTAACCAAGGTTATCATCAAATTCACTCACCATATTCTGCTATGAGCTCACAACTCGACTCAGGCTATTCTCAGACCGACAAAATGATTGATAACCTCACCAACCAAGTATCATTACTGGTTCAACAATTTAAAGTATCTCTCCCTCAGACCAACAATCAGTTAAGAAACTCATCCAACCCACGCAATCTAGCAATGGTGGAGGATGGGAAAATTGTGGTTCAGAATGTGCAAGGGAGAGCAGGAAGAAACATGGGTCGAGGTAATGTGCAGAACAGAGCGGGGAATGCCAATCAGGGGCAGGGGAAACAGCTCAAGTGTTATAATTGTGGAGGACTGGGACACATTGCCAGGAATTGCAATCAACCAAAACGTCCTCAGAACTCAGATTACTTCAAGGACAAGATGCTGTTGATGCAAGCTCAAGAGAATGGAGCTGTATTGGATGAGGAAGAATTGTTGTTTTTGGCTGGTGATGGGGGAAATACTTTTGATGAAGATGTGGATGAGCACCCAGTTCAGGATCTAGCACTCAACGATCCCAACATCTTCAAAGCTGATGATTGTGATGCATTTGACTCTGATGTGGATGATGAACCAACGACTCAAACAGTCTTCATGGCTAACTTGTCATCCTTGGCTTCATCACCTCGACAAGCTGGTTCTTCAAATACATCTGTGATTTCTGAGGTACTAAAACTTTATGACACATATGAAGTAGTTGATGAACAAAAGATTCCCAACGAAGTACAACAGGGAGATGTTTCTGACTCAAATAATGTTGACATGGAAAATAGCGATATGATTCCATATGAACAATATTTGACTCACAACAACGTGCCTGATGTACAAGATGGAGAATCTTTTGTTGATAATAATGCTTGTGTTGTTAATAACGTGTGTGCCTTAGGAAATACATGTGACGTTGATAATGCATGTGAGTGGCATGAAAACACTGTACTTGCTCCTAATGATAACTTGATCACTAGACTAAACATCTATAAGGAACAAGTAGCTATGTATGACCAGCGTGCTAAGTTTGAACTAACTGAACGTGAGCAGAAAATGGAAGGTCAGTTGCGTACACTTATAAAAGACTCTAGAGTGAGAGAAGAAACATTAAAACAAGAGTTGAATTCTTTGAAAAGCCAGCTAGATATGTCTGTTAAACAGAAACAGGAAGTACAGAATTGTGTGAATAGGCTTGAGCTAGAATTCAAAAAAAAAGAATCTAAAATCTTAGATGATTTCTCTAGACTCAAAACGTTAAAGAATAAACTTGAAGATAAGTTGTACACACAAGATCAAACCAGACAGACTGCTCAAATGATTTATAAGCACAAAAAGCTGAGTGATAAGCATAGTGAGAAAACCATAGGTGAATCAAAGTCTGCGTACCTTAGGATTGCTAAATTAGCCCAACCCGCATTGTATGATGCTAATGTGATGATTATGCCTGATCATGCCCCACCTGACCACTCGTCGTCAGAAGAGAGTAATGAAATAGAAGTGAGAAAAAGAGAAAAGATGAATGAGAAAATGAGGGATCCCAAGTGCATAGCCAAACGAGTAATAGTCAAGCCCCGTGATTATTATGAGGAGAATCGTTTGACTGTGTTTGCTCCTCAAAAGAAGTTAACACCTGAACAAATATTTTGGTCACAAGATATAGAAAAACTAAAGGAAGATAAACTTAAAGCTAACACCCCATCCCTTAGAAAAGTTGCGTCCATAACGGTGTATCCTCCCAATACACCTAGGAATTTGGTTCCTTTGTCTCTTCCCACTGAATGCAAAACCTTAATTAGCTTATACGTGCTTTGGCAACTATTTGCTGATTTTGATAAAAAATGTAAGAAGAGAATCACACCAACCGGAATTACTGAGGGGGAAAGGTGTTTTGAGCACGCAAAAAGGTGTTACTTGACTGAGGTCATGCCATTCTTTAAACTACTCAAAGAACATTTTGAAGGGATGCAAAATACTCTTAATACAGAAGTAAATAAAATGAAGGCAGTGTTTAAAGATATGGAAAATGAGGTAACTCAAAATGTGATAGAACTTAAGACTCGTGAGATTGAAAGAAAGAACATTCTCATCACAAATGAGAATTTGATTGCTAGATGTATTGCACAAGATGTATTTTATACTGCTACTGATTCTGCATTATCTGCTTGTCAATTTCATGAGTATTCTATTGCTTTGAATGTTACCCAAAATCGTGTTGTTGAGCTTGAGGGGGAGAATTTGAAATTGCTTGATCAAATTCAAAATGATGACCATGATAACATGGTTAAACGTTTTTCAAAACTAGAGGTTGAGTATCTTAATTTACAATTAAAATATCAACACTTAGAAGAAAAATGTAAACTATCAAATGTCAAGACATCTGTGGATGCTCCTGAGTTTGATACGTATTTTGAATTATGCAAACGTGATGAAAAAATTCAAGCTCACACCAACACGATTCGACAATTGAGGGCTCAAATTGCCCAGTTAAAAGCTAATAAGAGTGAAGCATATGGCTCCCATAAACCATCGTCTTCAGATTCTCAGAATTTTCAATATCATGACACCTTTAACAAAGTACACTATGAAAATGAGTGCTTTCGAGCTGAAAATTCAAAGATCAAACAACATTACAAAGAGTTATATGATTCAATCAAAGTCACACGAAATAATCACAATGAAAAGATAACTTCTTTGTTAAATGAAATTGAGAATCTGAAGACTCAAGTGAAAGGGAAAATGCCAATTATCACTTGTGATTGTGTTGCACCAAAGGTTTCTGCTGTTAGAAAGTATGATGTTGATGTTGTGCCTATTCCACCTCCCCTTAGGAATAATAGGCCTGTCCATCAAATATATCTCAATCACCTTAAGGATAGTCTTGATGCACTCCGTGAGGTCGTAGAGGAGGATAGAATAGAAAAACCACTTGACAAAGCACTTGTGGATGCCTGCTTCCTCACTAAAAGGTCACAGGAATTCCTTGAATATGTCATTGGCACGAGGCCTAAGCTTGATAACAAAAGAGATAGATTTGTTGCATCTTCCATGATGCCCAAGAACAAGCATGTAACCTTTGAGGTACCCTTAGAAACTTCAGATCCCAGCACATCAAAACATGTTCAGCAACCAGAAGTGAAAAAGACTAAGATTCCCATCAGTTCCTCTACAGGAGTTAATAGTGACACTAAAGCTAGCAAGTCAAAACCTAGGATAAACATAAAGAATTCTAGGACTTCACCAGCTAAAAGTGTTCCTAAAAAGAAAGTAGAAGACCACATGAGGAACAATAAGTCAGAATTGAGCAAAAAGAATCATAATTCAAACCCTAATTCACTTTGCAAGACATGTAATGAATGCTTAATTTCGCGTAATCATGATAAATGTGTTGAGAAATTTCTGAAGTTGTCCAACAAACCCCCAGTTAAGAAAGTTTGGAGAGCTAGAGAAATTAAGCAAACTTGGAAAGCAACAGGAAATATGTTTGCTAATGTTGGTTACCAATGGAAGCCAACTGGAAGGAAATTTCTTGTAGGAGAACAGTGCCCTTTAATTAGGTCTACTTCCACTAGCATTCCAACTCCTACTGAGACTCGGGCGAATGATGCTTCTGTTCCCACTAACCAACTGGACCCCAACTTAAATTGGGGATCCGGCACTCCAAACTCTCTATTTTTGTCTGTTTTCAAATGCAGGTCGTACGGATTGTCCTTTGACATTTGGACTCAGGCTGCTCACAACATATGAGGGGAAATGACAATATGACGTCTGAACACATCAGTTCAGGCCTCGTTCTTCATTGGCTTTGACGTCTGTTCAAATCAGTTCAGGCCTCGTTCTTCAATGACTATGACGTCTGTTCAAATCAGTTCAGGCCTCGTTCTTCCATGACTATGACGTCTGTTCAAATCAGTTCAAGCCTCGGTCCTCAATGTCAACATGATGGCGTCTGCTGACATCTCTTCAGGCCCCGTTCATTAAAGAAAAGAAAGGCGTACGCTTGAGTGCGCTTTATCTTCGGAAGAAGAGGAATCTTCTTATTTATGACCATTCTCACCAAGCTTCATGTTCTTCAAATGCTCATTCAGTCACCAAAAGGGATAAGCGTACATTGGAGTATATTATTATTCACCTGGTCTATCAAAAATGGCAGTTGGTCGTCATATGCAATTTTTGAGGGGAGAAGGGTGAATGAACTACATGGTGATTGAGATTCGAGAAATGGTCATACGACTCTCCTTGTTTCTGACTATTATCATCAAAAAGCTTCATACTTTCTCCATGCTCGTTCAGACATCAAGTGGATCTACCTCCAGCAGATTGGACGTTTATTCACTCAATCAAAAATGGCAACTTCGAATGCAATTTTTGAGGGGGAGAAGTGTGAACGGTGGACCAACCTCATATACACTTGTTCAATCAAAAATGGCATTCTCATATGCAATTTTTGAGGGGGAGAAGTGTGAACAAGTGAG
>CP139506.1:66119024-66379473 GCA_021014915.2 Artemisia tridentata subsp. tridentata
TAACTTAATTTTTATACTATGCATCTATTATCACAAATTTAGACAATTCATCTGTCATTTGGAATTATATAAACCGAATTGATTCGATTCAAAAGCATCTTCCAAGACAATTTAGAAAGTGAGATAAAATTCTTTGTTTTATTATGAAATTTTTTTCTGAACAACAATTAATGATTTCACAATATATAACAACAAATTTGTGTTACATGTCTTAAGTAGAATTTAAACTCTCAATTATTTAACTATACAGTTTCTTACACAATATGGAGTTTTGACACACAAGTCATTTAGTTCAAATGTAATAGATATGTAATTTACGTTCAATTAGATCTCAAATCCAATCTTTTCTTGTATTATCATTTTGTAGCTTTTAATTAAATCTCGTAGACTATTGTATGATCATAATTCAATTCCGAAAAGAATGAAGCATATAGAATAAATCACTTGAAATAGTGAATGTTATAAACAATAATTTTTAAAAATTACAAAAATAAGAATCAAACTACCACTGTTAATAAAGTAAAACTTGATAATCTTGGATTGCATTGATCATGTTTTCTAGATCACGTTAATCATAACATATATAAAAATGATATTATATATCTCCTTTTTTAGGTTTGCTTCACGTTCATGCATATGCTCAAGTACCAAAGAATTGAATATATACCTTACTGTAACACTCACAAAAAGATGATAAATTGAGCAATGATTTTGATGTGGCTTTGAAAGCACATTATCTTTACTTTTGTGCCACAAAAAGCAGTTTTTGTAGACTTTTATAAGCAAGTGTGCGACCAAAAGTAAATTACTTTATTTCGATGTTCACTTGTCAATGGGGGGCCATTTGTTTAATACTCCCTCCGTCTCATAATAAGTGTTCACTTTGACTTTTTTGAGTCTTTCTTGTTCAATTTTTGACCATAAATTTTTTTATTTGTGTTATATAATCCTTGATGAAAATTATACCAATGAAAATACGTTTAAAACACAATCCATTCGTATATTTTTCATCAAGTATTACTATATAACAGAAATAAAAATATTTATAGTCAACGTTGAATAAGAAAGACTCAAAAAAGTCAAAATAGACATTTATTATAGGACAGAGGTAGTATAATTTTTTTAACGTCAACAAATTATTTCACAATATACATATTTCATATGTCACAAGCAAGACCTGAACTTATCAACATTTGTTATCACTACGGCAAAAACCCTTCGGTTTGTTTAATATAAATATTTACTTACTACGGTAATAAAATGTTGTTTGGTTTTTATTTTTTGCAACGCTATAGTGATGATCAGAATTATCACCTTCGGCTAAGCTTCGCATCAACATTTAATATAATCACTCACTAAACTAACAACCAAACCAACACACAATCATGACTCACTTAAAAACAAACGCACCTCAAAAAACACTAAAAGAAATTGGTTACTCTGATGACCAAATCGCCTCCACAATCTGGGCATAACGCATGCAGGGGGGTGTAGTGGGCTTAGCGCGTGATGTGTGTGTGCGGTGGATGGATGGGTGTGGGGGAGGTGAAATGCATTTATACTCGTCGTTTCATCCTAGCTTGCGACACAAATCCATTCATGCAGTTTGCTGCTCGAATTATTTTCGTTTGTATATATAGATAATACCCGTTAAGAATAATCAGAAGTTACATGGTCAAGTTTTTTATATCTTTAACTAATAGTCTCATAAGTTAAAGTTTAGATGAATTCAAAATCATCAATAATGTGCAGATATGAAACTTAATAATTTACATTTTGAAATGTTGAAAAGTGAAAATCATAAAGCATATGAAAAGAATCGAGCACAAAATCATTACAAAGTTAAGGCGTGGGTTTGAGTGATGGTTGAAAAGCCAGATCAATCAAGACTCATTCATAAAGCTTCTTTATGAAAATCGAAATTATAGACTCAATAATGTAAGATATTTTAAAACTTTTTTTTGTCTTACAAAATGTTAACCATTTGATTTCGTCTAAGATGTGATATTAACAACACGAAGAATCACGACCTGAATAATATACCTTCCAAAATGTCGAATTAGCTATGAGAATCTTAGCCTATGAAGACATAACTTTTCAAAATGGTAGTTTAAAAGGAATTATTCCTTGATACAGATTCTTTTCCTAGGGAGGGGCCGGCCCCTACGCTAAACGTGACCTCTCTTTCGAAAAGAGGAGTTGAGGTTGACACAATAGGATCACGCATTTGCGAGCATCTGCGAGTAACCACCATCCCTAGTTACGACAACATAAAAAAGAAAGGTCTGAGAATAACTAGAATCCAAGCCATAAACATGGAAATGGAGAAAAATTAGTTCACTTTCGACAAGTAGGTAAATTAGGCATAGGAAACGTTTTATGTTCGCTTAGACGACGCTACTAGGACAAACAAAACTTTAAGAATAGGTGGTGTTTGTTTATTAAGAGGGTCTGAATCTGAATCTGAACCGCACGTCTGAATCTGAATCTGAAGCGTAAATGTCTGAATCTGAACGCATATGAACGGAAAAAAAAAACTCATGTTTGAACGGGAAAAAAAAATTTTTTTTTTTGTTATTTTGTGTCAACAAGAGGCATTTAGACGCGTTAAGACACCCCTCCCAAGTCTTGACCATTAAGATCTAACTGCATCTAAACGCGTCGGAACGAAAAAAAAAAAACAAACCGTCTGAACGCCAAAATGTCTGACCGATTCAGACATTTGGCTTGTTCAGAGGCTGTTAAGAGGACAAAAAAAAAAAAAAAAAAAAAACGCAGCCTTAAAGAATAAATGTTGGAAATAACGTTACACAATGTTGCTTATAAGGGTGAGCATGGTGCGGTTTTTCTCAGTTTCTTCGGTTAAAGGTTTTTTTTTTTTTTTTAATTTTTTAATTTTTTTTGTCAAGTTATATTTTTTGTTATATATTTATTATAGAATAACTATATTATAAAGTTACATGATGGGTTTATATACAAAATATTGTGTATTAATATGAAATTATAAATCTATACGATAGTAAAAGTCAAATGAGATGAAAATTTTTAAAAACTTCGATGATAAATTAAAATAAAAATAAAGTTATATAACTTAAAAACCAGACAATAATTAATTAATAAAATGTGTTTGAAATAACTAATTATAAAAATATAACAAAAGCATTTTATTATACAAAAATTATGAAATTTAGCGGAGTTGTTATATATATATATATATATATATATATATATATATATATATATATATATATATATATATATATATATATATATATATATATATTTGAATATGACGAAGTGGTTCGGTGCGGTTATTTTGGTGCCGTTTTTCGATGAAAACCGAAACCGCACCGCAAAATGTGGTTTTTCTGTTTCATGAACCGCACTGCCAGTTTTTGTTGTGGACCGATTTTTGCGGTGTGGGTTTTGCGGTTTTTTTTGGGTTCTTGATGCTATCCCTGCTCATCCCTAGTTGCTTGAACACAAGTATTTTTCTCTCTTTTAATAGTTGTTCAACAACCAATCTAGATGAATATAATTATATTGTGCCACGCACGTTGGGTAATATAAAGTTCTAGAAACATTATCATATCGAAACATCGCCCCCTAGACCCCTACCCCCTATATTATCATGTAGCTCTTATTCAATGTGATTTAGTCATTTTCACGACAAAACATAGTAATTAGGTTGTGGTATAGAAAAAAGTAAAGGCTAAAAATTTTCATGTACTTATATATTATATTCCTTATGAATTGGGCATCAATAAAAATCTTATTATGCATACCATACCTGCACCTTTTATTCATTATGAATAATATTATGAAGAATAAATACTTTATGAAAAATATACATATGCACAATGAAGTACAAAGTAGTCAAGTTGTGGTATAGAAAACGCACTACTTTAGCATTTGAGAATTTTAATTTTTGCGATTTACATAGAAGGATGAAGTACAAAGTAGTCAATTAAGTTGCATGATTTTGATAACACACTACTTTAACTAACACGAAAATTTGCATGCTCAATAGTAGCGATTGTATAATAAATATATAAGTAGTAAAAGGTAAACACATATTCCTTCTCAAGAACAAATGTTGTCCACATTTTAATAGCTAAACTCCATGCTGTGGTCATGTGGTGCTTGCTGAAATTATAGTATCTTTGGTTAAAAGGAGAGATGAGATAGGCTCCAACAAATGGGAGCAACTTTGTTGACACCTAACGCCAATTTGGTTAGCTAAGATCTCAAAGCAAGTGATGTATTTTCAAAGGCGAGGTAAAACTCGTGTGGAGGCGGTACGGTTTCCGGGTGGATGCCGTTAATCCCCACTACGCCAGCGTGGACCCGGTTCAGACAACATAGTCTGGGTACGTGGTGGATGAGGGCCTGCTGTTTGGCAGGTGTGACCTATCCAAAAAATGAAAGTCACCGTTCAAAAAAAAAAAAAAAAAAAAAAAAAAAAAAAAAAAGGCGCGAAGGTAGTTATTTATGCTGTATTTACATGAAAGTACTCGAGTGCTAGGTTTTCTTTAAGTTTATTTGTTAGATTTACTATCAAGATATTGAACTTCTAAGTTTATAACATTAGATGATGAACTTAGAAGTTCAATATCTTTCCATTTCTTGATAATAAATCTCTTCTTATTCTTCTCAATTTAAATTTTATTTTCATTACATCCCTTTCCATTTCCGATACATTAAATATGCATGTAATAAATACACAATTTGAAGATGCAGAGATAAGTCACTTTCATGATGTAGGGTGAACGACGGACATGGTGGCATGGTTGGTGGCCGGCGGGACCATTGTAGGGGTGTCTCATGATAATGACACCTGCTAACAATTACCAGTTTTATTAAACCACAAAAAAAACGACGTCGTTTAGCACTGTTTCATTTTCCCGCCAAAAATCCTTCCCGCCAAATTACCAGTTGCTGGGTTAGCCTGCTTTGTGCCCAGTTGCTGGGTTAGCCTGTTTTGTGTGTCCAGCCCATCCATAGTATACGTACAGACACATGCAAATTACAAATAGAATTATACACATGCAAATACAAATAATGCAAATACAAATACAATCTCCTTTTTCTTTGGTTAGGTACTGATAATATTGACAATTTACAAAATATCAGTTGTCCCATAATCTAATACCATACTTCTTTAGATACATGCCATGCTTCATTTAATGAAAAGAAGTGCACTTTAAACATTCTATACCCTCATACTTTGGATCCTTAAACCCTCACTTTCTTCTTCTACCCATAACTGTGCCTGAAACAACACAAAAAACACACTAAAACATACGGATTTCAGCTGCAACAACAAGACTACAGCTTTTCTATAAGGTCTGCCTTTACATGTTTAAATTCTTACCCTTTTTTCCTGTTTTTTTTTTCTTTTTTTTTTGGCCTTTTGCTTATGCTTTACAGATTCTCTTTATAAAGTATCATAGTTACATTGTGATGTGTCTATATATGAACCTGGTATGTATGTGGCTGTGCTTTTCTTTACTGTTTTTCCATGCCTTTGTTTCCTTATATGTGTCCAAGATCCATTAGGGTTACCTTTCCAAAATATATCAAGACTAAAAAAAAGGCCATAGGTAGAGTAACAGCTAATGGTATAGATCTAGGGAAGAATAGCCTCACATCTAATGTAGATGGTGGAACAGTCCAATTAGATTTGTTTGGTGGTCATTGTACTGCTACTCAGAGTGCCACCATTTATAGTACGTCGCAAAAAGAAAAAGAATGCGATACCTTGCCTCTGAATTATGGCTGTTGTGAAGGAAGTGCCATGTTGTTGCGCGAACCTTTAGAACCTATGCTCACTGACACAGATACAGGACAGTCTACGCGAATGCATGATGCACCTGCAGAGATACCGGGTATGTGTTATACATCTACATATTAGTGCCGTGTTTTTTAGTAGTAATATATGCTTTACCTTCGTTACCATTTACAAATAAGGTCTGTTGCTATTTGACAGGAACATGTGCCATGGAAATTACACGAACCAGCGGCACAGCCACTTTAGATGTGTACCCTACATGGCATACAAGTGCTGCATGTTCCATGGATAAAGGAAAACGAAAAGTATTTGACGATGGTGGGTATACAGAACATAGCACGTCGCAAAAGCAAAAAGAATGGCATACCTTGCCTCTAAATTATGACTGTGGTGAAGGAAGTGCCATGTTGTTGCGCGAACCTTTAGATCCTATGCTCGCTGACACAGATACGGAACTGTTTACGCAAATACATGATGCACCTGCAGAGATACGAAAAGTATTAGACGTTTACAATGGAGAACAATTGCTATGTAATTTGCCTGTGCTTTTACTCAGCCTACATTTTTGACATTATTCTATAAATTCATGCCGTAAGTACCTTTCTTTCTTACAGGTTCAGAAGATATGTTTATTATAGATGCGGATTTGTTTGGTGGTCAGTGTGCTGCTACTCAGAGTGCCACCATTCATGCTTGCAATGATGGTGGGTATACAAAACATAGTACATTGCAAAAACAAAAAGAATGGCATACCTTGCCTCTAAATTATGACTGTGGTGAAGGAAGTGCCATGTTGCTGCGCGAACCTTTAGAACCTATGGTCACTCATCCAGATGCGGAACGGGCTACGCAAATGCATGATGCACCTGCAGAGATACCAGGTATGTGTTATACATCTACATATTACTGCCGTGTCCTTTAGTAGTAATATATGCTTTACTTTGGTTAGCATTTATAAATAAGGTCTGTTACTGTCTCACAGGAACATGTCACATGGAAGTTACACAAACCAATAGTGCAGGCACTTTAGATATGCACCCTGCATGTGACACTAGGCATGCATCTTCCATGGATAAAGGAAAAGAAAAAGTATTTGGTGTTTACAATGAACAAGAATTGCTATGTAATATGCCTGTGATTTTACTCAGTGTACATTTTTTACATTATTCTATAAATTCATGGCCTAAATACCTTTCTTTCTTACAGGTTCAGAAGATCTGTCTATTATAGATGCCGAATGTCCAACAGTTACACCGCAGGATTGTTTGCACCATGCACAATGCTTTCCTTTGTTATCATCTTTAGATAGCAGTGGCACTTCATCAACTGCCAGCCACAATACAAGCCCTGTAATTCCACCTTCCAATGATCTGAATATGTCCATTCAGACTCAGCCCTGTCACAATCAAGGTTTCATACCTTTTTTTTTGTTAACATTAAATATATAACTGCAATAGGAGTTTGCCTAAAGTTTTGGCACCTACTTACGTTTCATTTTTTTATGTATTTCCAGATGCAAACAATTTTTCAGCGTCCAGAGGCCAGTTACGACCTGATCGTAGGCGACGCCTGCCTTTCTCACCATCCAGTGAAAGTTGTCAGAGTAGACGCCGCCGTCAGTCTCAAGGTTTGCCTGCATTTAAAAAAAAAATAAAATAAAATATCAATGAATCTAAAAAATACCAGTGAATAAATGTGTTACTTACTGCATTAGTTTGTACTTACTTACCACTTTTTTTTCCCTTCTTTGTTGAACTTGCAGTGTGCACACGACCAAACGTACGCCAAAGGCGGCCTACCTTGCAAACCAGACCTGAAAGATCTAGACAAGGTAAGCTGCAAACATATCTTCTTTTTTTTCATATATTAAATGAGCACTTTATTTTCTTTTGCCCAGGAACTTTTATTGACGACTCAGTTTATATATGCAATATATAGGTGTTCCAGATACATACATGTATATGGGCCGATGTGACCAAAATTGCCATCATTGCAGTGCACGATTCTGGTATGATGAAAGGGTCACTGTCAGTTCTAGAAGACGGCCAGAGTATCATAGATGTTGCAATGGAGGTCAAGTAAAGGTTGAAACTCAAGACAACTATCCAGAGTATACTAAGGATCTTTTTAAGAACCGTCACTTTATGGAAAACATTCGTGCATACAATCAAATGTTTGCCATGACATCATTGGGGGCAGAAATAGACAACTCGATAAACACAGGCCGTGGTCCTTATGTATTCAAAATTTCAGGGCAGCTTTACCATCGAATAGGGAGCCTGTGTCCAGAAGAAAATGCACGTCCTCAGTTTCTTCAGCTATATATCTATGACACGGAAAATGAAGTTGCCAATCGGTTAGAAAACTTTCAGAGGTCTGGTCATGGTTTGTGTGCAGATATTGTCGAAAACTTGATTGAGATTCTCGATGACCACAATGAACTGGTCCAGTTGTTCAGGACAGCAAGAGATAAAATCACAGAAGCCGATGTTCCAGAATTCAAGATCCGTTTGTTTGGTGTTATTGGTTCAAACCAACATGAACTGCCAACGGGCGATTCTATTGGTGCAATTGTTTTTGAAGGTGGGCCAGATGTAGAGACTGATTTTGATGTGGTTATTCAGCAGCATGATCGCCAACTAAAAAGTGTCAATAAGCTAAATGCTTCTTATATGTCGTTGCAGTTCCCCCTTATTTTTCTGTTTGGCGAAGATGGTTACCATCTAGGGCGTGTGTTACTGACTGACCGTTCATCAGGCGATCCACCAAAGAAGATGACAATGCTAAGATACTATTCGTACCAGTTGCATGATCGACTCAACGAATATGTCCTACTGACACGGAGTGGCAGGCTATTCCAACAGTATGTTGTCACAGCCTACTGCAGCATAGAACAGTCACGGATTGACTACATAAGACAACACCAGAATGATATACGGAATGACTACATGGCTGGCTTATACGATGCTTTATCACGTGGCGACCAAGATGGATCAGATGTGGGTGCAAGGACAATTCTTCCTTCATCTTTTACAGGAGGCCCAAGGTACATGTATAGCCATTATTTGGACGCTTTGGCTATATGCCGTGTGCATGGGAATCCATCATTCTTTATCACATTCACGTGCAATGTTGGTTGGCCTGAAATCAAAGAATATATGCAAGAGTTCTCGCATGTAACAGTTGCAGACAGGCCCGATGTTGTTGACCGTGTCTTTGAAAGGAAGATACATGATTTTGTAGGATTCTTGCGAGATTCAAAACCATTTGGCCAAGTTGAAGCAGGTATTATTTAACTTGCATCTTCTGGTATCTCACAGTAAGTAGATGCATCTGTTACTGAAATACCTAATATATTCTTTCTACTTTTTTTTTCCAGTCTTATATACGGTAGAGTTTCAAAAACGAGGCCTGCCACATTGTCATTTACTACTGTGGGTGAAAGAAACTGAACGTATACAAGTACATGAAGATGTAGACTTATATGTATCTGCAGAACTTCCAGACCCATTAATTGACCCTGAAGCTTATAGAATAGTCACAGAGTTCATGATTCACGGGCCATGTGGGCCGGTAAATACATCTGCACCATGTATGCGTGGTGGGGATAAGTGTACTAAGGACTTTCCTAAGCCTTTTTGTCATGCAACGTACATTGATCCAAAAGGATATGTACATTATCGTAGAAGAGATTCAGGAATAACGACAGTGAAGCAAGATATTACCCTTGATAATGGCTATGTTGTTCCGTATAATCGATCTCTGCTAATGCACTTCTATGCGCATATCAATGTTGAGTATTGTGAATGGTCGATGCTTATAAAATATTTGTTCAAGTACATTTCAAAAGGCACTGATAGGATACTGCCTCACATTTCAAG
The DNA here is from genome assembly GCA_021014915.2 of Artemisia tridentata subsp. tridentata. Classification (NCBI taxonomy): domain Eukaryota; kingdom Viridiplantae; phylum Streptophyta; class Magnoliopsida; order Asterales; family Asteraceae; genus Artemisia; species Artemisia tridentata. The sequence continues at coordinate 66,128,697 of CP139506.1, forward strand.
ATCTGTAGGAAATTCAGGAGCAAGCACAAGCCGCTCTTCAGTGCACATTGATGAAATAAAGAATTTTCAGGATGCAAGATACATCGGACCGCACGAAGCATGCTGGAGGATCCTTGGATTCCAGATACATAGCAGAGATCCACCGGTCCAGATACTTGCAGTTCACCTTGAAAATATGCAGCGAGTTACTTTTAGAAGCCAACAACAACTGCAGGCCATTGTTGATAACGAGCACAACAAGAGAACGACGCTCACTGAATGGTTGAAATACAATACTAACAATACAGATGGGCGCCATCTCACCTATTTGAGCTTCCCAAAGGAATTTGTGTGGTATAAAACCGGCAAGTATTGGCAGCGCCGAAAGCGTTCTTCTAGCTTGGCGATTGGTCGGCTGGCGTATATACATCCTAGCTCCGGCGACGCTTTTTACTTACGCCTCTTACTATGTCACCAAAAAGGCAGCATGTCCTTCCGCCATATCCGCTCAGTTGATGGAACCAGTTATCCTACATATAGGGCAGCGTGTGAAGCAATGGGTCTATTAGGAGGTGATCAGGAATGGAACATTGCTTTGCAAGAAGCTTCTTTCTCAGCAACTGCAGCTGAAATGAGGAATCTTTATTGCCAGATCCTCATCTTCTGTGATGTTTCAAACCCGGCGACCCTGCTACAATCACATGCGGATTCCATGTCAGAAGACATTCCATTAATACTTGCAGATTCATTACATATACCAAACCTTCATGTCAATCCAGATGACTTGGAAGGTGGTCTTATGTTTGAGCTGCAAAGTATATTGAACTTTTATGGAAAATCTGTCAAAGATTTTGGGTTTGATCTTCCTCCACCACAGTTATTGCAAATCTTGAATAACAGGGCAGTCATGCAAGAAAGATCTTACAACCGTGATCTTTTAAGAAGTGAAAGTCAAAGGCTGATTGTTCAACTAAACACTGAACAACGCATAATCTTTGACCAAGTAATCAACGGTGTTCACAACCGTCAACAGAAGCTGATTTTTGTTTATGGTCACGGAGGAACAGGCAAAACTTTTGTTTGGAAAACTATAATTTCTACACTGAGATCGGAAGGAAAAATTGTTCTGGCAGTTGCTTCCTCAGGTATCGCCGCTTTGTTACTCCCGGCAGGACAGACAGCACATTCAAGATTCAAAATACCTCTCGATTTAACAGAAGAGTCGGTATGCAGTATCAATAAAAATACACAGATAGCAGAATTGCTAAAACAAACCGATCTTATCATTTGGGACGAAGCTCCGATGAATGATCGCAGATGCTTTGAAGCACTGGATCGCACGTTAAGGGATATAATGAATACACCAGACAACCTGTTTGGGAACAAAACAGTTGTTTTTGGTGGGGATTTTAGGCAGACACTTCCTGTGAAGAAAAAAGCTCCAAAGCAAGAGATTATCGCCTCTTCTATCACACTATCATACCTGTGGCCAGCTTTCAAAGTCATTAGACTTAAACAAAACATGCACCTGCAACGAACCGGGCTATCAGCAGAAGATTATGAAGCAACTGATACTTTTTCTAAATGGTTACTTGAAGTTGGGAACGGTGCTATTGGCCAAGCAGACGAAAATGATCCGACAGATTCAAGATGGATAGAAATACCAGAAAGATACTGTATACCTGAAAGTGAAACAGATATCCAAGAACTTATCAGTTTTATATATGATCAAGAAACTTTGCAGTCACCGAACGCAGCATTATTACAGGAAAAGGCTATAGTATGTCCGAAAAACAGTACTGCAGACCAGATAAACTCTGTAGTCTTAGATTTGCTGGAAGGGGATACTCACATTTTTACAAGTGTTGACGAGGTTGTGCCAAAAACAAATGATGGCGGAGCAACAGAACTGTTGTATCCTCAGGAATACTTAAACACTCTTTCCTTTTCAGGAATGCCTCCCCATGAACTTATAATCAAAATCGGTGCGCCTATAATGCTGCTAAGAAACCTAAACCTAGGCGGTGGCCTGTGTAACGGAACACGTATGATTGTTACACAGATATATAGCAGGCTTATTCAAGCAAGGATTATAACTGGTACAAGAATGTCCGAGAAAGTTTACCTGCCAAGGATTTTGCTTATAAATAAGGATGAAACCCTTCCATTTGTTTTTAAAAGAAAACAGTTCCCGGTAAAACTCTGCTATGCAATGACAATCAATAAAAGCCAAGGGCAGTCTTTGAATAAAATTGGCGTATACCTACCTGAACCTGTCTTTGGCCATGGCCAACTGTATGTTGCACTGTCAAGAGCAACATCTCCTAAAGGTTTGAAAATGCTGATCAAACAGCAGCAAGGCAAGGAAAAAAACATGACTAAAAATGTTGTGTACAAAGATTTTTTAGCAATGGTTTCATCTCCACAGGTTCCACATGCTCATCTCTGCATTTTCGTCTCCAAAGGTTTGAAAACCATTGCTAAAAAAACTTTGTACACAACATTTTTAGCAAGTCAAGGAAAAAAACATGACTAAAAATGTTGTGTACAAAGATTTTTTAGCAATGGTTTCATCTCCACAGGTTCCACATGCTCATCTTTGCATTTTCAATATACTTTGCCGAAACTGTCGAATAGCTTATACAAATAAGACGTGTGTTCCCTTATCTTTGCAATTTAGAATAAGCATACTTGCATTGTAAACATTTTTTATACATTCACATACATCTAACCTTACTTTTATTATTTTGACATACAGGCAAATGGAACAAACCTCTAGCATTGTAGCATCATCCAGTTCCAAAGGCAAAGAAATTGTTGCCCAATCAGAAGATATTAGCCTAGCTGATTTAAAAGAAACAGATCATGGTAAAGCTATAAATGCAAAGGTCTATCGAAAATGGGTCCCAACAAACAAACAAGGGAGACCGGTCGTGTTTTGTGTCCTGCTAATTGATAAGCAGGTGCATAATACTATTCAATGATTGATCTAAACAATTAATCATTCTTATATTCTAAAAAAAAATACAAAAATAAATGAAAAATATATGTATATTAAATTTATAAGTTCCTGTTTCACTTACAGGGAGGAGCTATACAGGCCAATATCAACTTACGAGAAAAGAACAAATTCGATGCCCTGCTTCAGCTCAATAAAACTTACAACATATCCGGATTTGGATTCCAGCCTGCAAACATGTGGATGCGAGTTGTCCCCCACCCACTTTCATTGGCCTTTGGAACATGCACACAAACTCAGGACATACCTGATACAGGTTTCCCAAACCACTATTTCAACTTTGCCACCCATCGAGAACTGTATTCAAAAATAGATAATAAAGATGGGTTACTAACAGGTATATAATACATGCGTATATAAAACAGCCATAAATAATATACATAGGCCTTACTTATTGTACTTGCAGATTACATTGGCCGTGTCCAATATGTAACTGAAATACAAAAACCGATTAAAGCAACAACAAACCCAATTGTTTGGAGAGACATTGGTGTGCAAAACTTAGAGTAAGCATCAAACATTTATCTACAAACCCTTATTTTAATGTCTCCTCTCATAAATATTCCGTAATTCTCACAGTGGCCAAACGGTGCGTTTCACTCTATGGAATCAAGATGCTCACAATTTCAGGAAACAAGACTATGAAAAAGCAAAAAAACCAACAATTATTGCAGTCAGTTCATGCTCAGTCAAAGAATATGGAGGTAAATTTAATACTTCATACTAAACATTTGAATTATTAACTTTATCTTTTAACATATATTTATAACAATACAGGACTTCAGCTTTCAGCAACAAATGCAACAGAATACTACTTCAATCCAGACATACCAGAATACCATGAAATTTGCAGCGTGTAACTTAATAGACTCAAAATACACAAATACAATCTAAACTTACAAACCCACTGAAACCATATACGTTAACTATGCAGGTATGACGAATTCTTTGATCCACCCGCAATACTAAATGTACAGTATGAAAGATGTGCAGATCCACACCAAGAAAAGTTCAGAAACCGAGTCACTCTGGCAGATTTGGCAAAAGAAAACCCACAAAACCAGCAGGTAATCAACAACTTAAGTGCACTACTTAGCAAATAAAAATCTACTTAACACTTACATTTATAATGAAATAGAATGTCCGGTTTACTGTCGACGCAACAATTGACAAAATCATTACACAAAGGCCATGGTTTTTCAAGAAATGCTCAGACTGTAAGCAAAAAATTTCGGACCGATGGTCGCATACCCATTGCAAGCAACCAACATCCGAAGACGGAGCAATTTACAGGTGAACTATAATATTACCAAACTGGTATATGACTATATACACGCCAATTTTTATACCAATGTATCTACAATAAATAACAGTTTCTATATTTTTTATACAGCTATTGCTTCAAACTCGAATTATCCGATGGCACTGCCAATGTGATAATGATATGTTTCAGTAATGAAGCAAATTCAATGGTAAAAGATTGTAACGAGATGCTGCAAACAATGCCAAACCAAGACTCCTACGATTACCCACCAGAGCTACTTTCTCTGCAAGGAAAGAAAAAAATATTTCAGCTGCACTTTCATTCAGACAATACAAAAGATCATCAGCTTTTCGTTCTCGACACATGCTGGGATGACACGCCCTTATTGCCATCAGCAAATCCTATCACCACTGAAAGTACAATGGACTCTTTGACAACAAATGCAACCCAAAGTCGAACAATTAAGACCACAGAATCTCCAACGAAAATGGACACAAAACCAAACATTACCATCTCAGAAGATAAGGCAGATCGATCGCTTGACATAAAACAAACTCACACAACCCCACCAACTGAACAACCAAAACCAGTAACTGTGACAGCAGAGACAAAAAAACCCAGACCACTTGACATAAAACAAACTCAGGCCACAACAACAACACACACACCACCAAATACACCAGCAGAACAACAAACTTTTTCCGAAACATCAAAGACCATCAAACAATCAGCTAGAAAAAGTACCAGGAGAACCCTTTTCACAGCCCCCGATGATGGGACCACACCATCAGGGTCGAAAAAAACCAAAAAAGAAGAATGATCGGACCAACGAAAAAAGAACAATGATCAGACCTAAATTGCAGATGGAAGGTGTGAAAACAATATCCCAAACTATCTATGTATTAAAGTCTTACTTCCAGACACTTACTTCTATAAGTATTTCTAGCAGCTACTTAGCACCAAGCATATAAGCAAAACCCTATTGTCAGGTAGTCACATTTACCTGTATTTTGTGAATGGCCTCATCAGCCATAACTTTAACACTAATTAACTACTGCCTTTGCTTTTTGCTGCAACCACTAACTATCTTACCAATTAACGATAGTAACACTAATGCATGCCACAGAAAAAATCCAGTCATTTTGCAACACAAAAGTACATATTAACAACCATACCCTTAGTATTATATTCACTGCCATTAAACTTCATACATTCTACTTACCATCCCAAAAGAAAACATCTACAGTCAGTCATAGCCAGCATACATACTTCTAATAAGAAGCCAAAAGACAGCCAAAATATACCACACAAACTGCCCACCACATCATCCGAACCAGAAAAGATTGATCTTCTTCTTCTCTCTTCCTTTACGGGCCAAATCCATCGCCTTGATCAACCCGGCAAGCACCTTCCTCTCTCTCTTCAGAGTCTCTTTCAAACGATCCAAACCAATCTGACCATCCTCATGTAATGGTAAGAAACCTTCCCCTTCTTCCACCAAATCCTCCAACCACCTGACCTTGGCGGATAACTGATCGCGCTGCTCACCAAGCACCATTAATAGCTGATCATTTTCCGTGTAATCTTGACTAAACGCGGCTTGCAAACAATCAACAACTTCATCAGAACCAGCAGCAAACTTTAGCTTCTGGAAATTAGGGGTGCGGCCACCGGCATTGGAAGATGTTGATGGCAGTGTATCCATTATAGAAGCAAAGAATTAAAGGAAATAATTTGGCAGATCTAAAAGAAACTTATTAGGGTTTCACTTAAAATGAAAAGGGGCAAAACACCCGACCACATATTCACACAAAACAATGGGCAAAAAAAAAAAAAAAAAAAAAAAAAAAAAACAAAAAAACAAAATAAAACAAATATAAAACATTAAAAAAAATTATTAAACTTAAATACTTACTAAAATTATTTAGAAATTAGATTATAAAGTGTATCATAAAAGCTACATAGCTAAAATAAAAATAAATGTATTATAAAGGCATTGAAAATACTTTTTTTTTAAACGTGCTCGCCCACATCACGGCAACCAGTACCAATCTCCCGTTAACCGTGCATAGCTAAAATAAAAATAAAAGTATTATAAATGCATCAACAGACTTAAAAATATTTTTTTCTAACCGCCAAAATACTGTGTTTTTAACCGTGCTCGCCCGCATCGCGGCGACCAGCGCCATTCTCGTTACAAACAATTTAGAATGACATTAGTTGGAGAAAAAATTCTCTTGTTTTCTATCTCTAATTTTGTAAAAATTTGAAAAGAAAATTTATCTTCACAAAACACTTGAAAATATAGAAAACGCGTTTAGTTGATGTTTGTATTTTCTATTTTCAAGAAAGGGAAGGAGTGTTGTGGGTTACAAAAGAAAACAAGGAAAACAAATATAATTTATTTTTTATATATTTATTTATTTTTTTTTAGTTTAGTTTTCCTTGTTAAGTTAAGAAATAGAGGATTTTGTGTTTTGCAAAATATTTTGTTAGAAAACGTTGATTTGAACGTGATCTCTGTGTTTCTTGTTTTTCACAAAACATTTTTGTGACAAATAGTAATTTTCACGTTATTAATTAATATTAAATGAGTATTAATTATCTTTAAGCTGAGCATTTCTATGCGCATTTGTATGTTTCTGAGTATTTTTGGGAGCTGTCCCGCACACTGTCGCTTACAGTCACTGCAGAAAAAGTATATCTTTGTCAGTAAGCATAAATTATCCTATTTTCGATAGTTACTGACAAGTCTCGTAATTAACTGAGAGCTTTCTCACATTTTGCTGAAAAACAACCGCACGCGCGTACCGACAGCACAGTACACATGGTAACAGTCAAATAAAAATATTTTTGAGTCAGTAATAATATTTTATTACATTTCTGACAAAAACGTGGATAAAAACTTTATTTTATGTATACGTGTCCAAAAAGTCAAACCGGGACTTTACGACCACGTTTAAGCTCAAATTGACACACGATACACCAACAAGAGGTAAAAATATTTTTCCCCATCCTCTTATCCCTCCATAACCGGCCTTAGGTGGATACTCACCACTACAATCCAAAATGTATCCACTAACTAATATATCTTATATATATTAACCCTTATTACCTTAAGTGACACCAAAACAAAACATGCTATCCATAATATTATCATCAACTTACCTAGATTGTTAGGAATATAAATATTCATATGAAAGACTCGGTCACCCCGAGTATCCATTAGCGTTAAGTTAGCTCGTAGGCTTATTAATATTAGTTTAGTTATAGTAATACTAGTTTAGTTATAGTAATATTTGTGGAGTTAGGTCGGGTCTTTACCCACTGTCAGCTCACTCCATAGCCTACGTGGGGCTTTGTGTATAAATACCCTCTCCCACCAAGGGAGAGGGTTGGACCTTCATTCTAATCTAACCTTCTACATTTTCTCTCACAAGGTTCCCTCTCTACTCTTCCTCTCTCTAACAATGACTAACATGTTCTTCCATAATCCAAGACCTCCCGAATCACACATAATCAACATATGAATCGATCCTACAATTGGTATCAGAGCCAGGTTGTGTTATTTCATTGATTTGTGTGGATTCATATACATTTTGAAGCTGATTTACCCTTGTTTTTCGGATCTGGAATTTTTTTTCTTATCTTTATTGGTAACAGCTTCTAAACAGTCATATGTATCTATCTATGGTCAAAAAAATAAAAATCTGATGCTTTCATTCACTGGTTCACAAAAAAAAAATTGCTTTATGTCATATGTTTGTCCAAACTCACAAAGCAGTTTTTTTTATGCATTCTTATATCAGTTTTATGTCTTGTGTTTGTACCATAACCGTGAAAAATGTGGCTGGAAAAAGTTGTGGTTTGTTTACATTGTTCTTGGTTGCGGTTTGTGTGAAAAAGGAAGTTTCTTGGTTGCGATTTGGTGTTGTTCTAGACTGCGATTTGGTGTTTATTGATTGCGGTTTGTGGTTTAAAGGGTAACTCTTACTTGCGGTTTGCCTGGAATCTCTTCTGCGATTTGGTTTGTAGCCAAATAAAGGGAAAAAGACAAAATTCGGCGAAAGTGACATTTCTGTCTCTTGTGGTTTGTCTGTTTGCAGTTGCGATTTGGCATCCGATTGACTAAAGTTACGATTTGGGATTGCGGTTTGAGGGTTGCGTTTTGCTTCTGAGGACTGCGACTTGCTACTGCGATTTGACTCAAAGGTGTTGCGTTTTGCTATTGCGCTTTGAATATTGCGTTTTGGTTCAAAAAATCTTGCGTTTTGCTAATTAAGAAGACCATGACCACAAACCAAATAACAAACTGACTTCAGTATATTACATCATCAGTCATAGACACAATAACAGATCGAGACACAACAACAATAAAAGAAGATGAGGAAGAACAGATCGAGACACAATAACCAAAATCAGTCAAACCAAATCCAATACTATCCGATCCTAATCATCACAACCTCCAACAACTCCCCATCTCACATCATTCGAACAAGAAACGAAAACAATCAAGACCTCAGAAATGTTCAACTTTCCGTCCAATCTATTATAGATTTTTTTTGTTGAACAATTATCATCATCAATCTCTTTCGAAGCAAAGCTTCTTTCTCATATCCGACAATTAAAGAACTGATGTGCGTGTGTATTGCTCTAATTTTTATAACCACGGCAGCGGCTCCAAAAACTTGGTGCGCGCGTGTTGTGTCGTTGTGGTTTTAGCAGTATTCAAGTTTTAAATTTATATTTAGCCGACTTATCAATAAAACACACTTTAACGAGCAGTGTACCCGGTCAGTATGAATATAATGGTAAGTAGAGTGTCGATCACTAAGAGTGGAATGTATTATCTAGTTATCCTAATCAGTATTTTAATATCTTAAGTTAGCTATACAACCTAATCTAACGCAAGGGGGGGTTCAGCCTGAGAGACTGGCACGGTTTGGTTATGATTAAATATAAACTAAACTAATAAGCACGAATCAGCGATTAGCACACACGTACACAGATAAATACTTGCGACAATAAGAAGACCTGTCCTGATAGTTAAGTAGCTTGTCACTTGTTTTATTGCTAGTTTTATATGAAGTGTATAGTTCGATGCAACGCACCGAGATTAATCCATTTCTCGTTGGCTCTAATCTTATCGGCGAGTAAACCCTTAATGATCACTTATGACTATCCTACTTATTTTCTTCCTACTTTTCTACAGACGATAGAATGCATAGGCGATAGAATAAATAGGCGAGGAAGGGGCATGGCGACCCAAGCAATGCTCAGCTAGACACAGAGGTTATCAATGCACTAATAAAAGTCACCAAAGACATCAACATATAAACTTTAATTAATGGGAAAGCAATTTTAAGGGGAGTTGAAGTGCATGATTAAATCAATGACACAAGCCCATCAATCCTGACCAATTAAAGTGTACTAATACAATAAAACAAAACTACTTAATGAATTGAATACATGCAGGACCTTCTTACAGCTCTTGTATCTTCGTTTAGGGTGTGTCTTGTGCTGCTACTTCGTCTGAATTCGGCCTTAGGGTTTTGTGGTCTTCGGTCTTCTAAAACTAGCCTCCCGAAATTCGTCTGACCTTGGGGTATTTATAGTTTCTGTCTGAGGGCTAGATGCGGCGCATAGGATAAGTAGATGCGGCGCATTGACTTAACTTCGCGTGGGGTCCAAGATTAATATATTCAGGAATATTCGTACACCGCCTTAAGATGCGGCGTATCTCCATTTCTAGATGCGGCGCATGTCCTTGCTTTCTTGGATCGTAGCTTGAGAAATCTTGATAGTGATGCGCTGTATATAATAAGTAAGATGCGGCGTATCTGGAGAAGAATGATCTTGATCTTGTACATTTCAGTAGACTCTTAACTTCTTGCTTGTTTTGCTCCATAATTAGTCCAAAATCGCCAAGTTTCACATAATACTTGTTTTTACCTGAGAATTACAAAAGTAAACATTAACGTATCGATTCTCACAGATAATATGATAAAACAAGTCAAATAAATAGGATAAATGATGGTAATAAAATGTACTTATTTGAGTTCATCAAATATCCCCCCACTTGAACTTTACTTGTCCCCAAGTATACCTTAGAATTAATCTGATGAAAATGTATCCTAAAAGATGTTAGGATTTATTTTTATATTTAAGCATGTATTCATTTTGTCATAATCACACAACCAAACACTTAACGAATTAGAAATAAAATAAAATATATTTTGATAAAAGCAAATCTAATCGTTTAACTGTCCAGTCGTGACGAATATTCTATCATAAGCTTGGCAAGTATACGCATCTCCTCCACTAAAGCCAATGAATAACAAGTCTAAAGCGGTAAAAAGGGTTTGTTGGTTAAGGGTTAATCATTCTCCTTAATCTCTATCGATCTCAAATTCCAGAAAAGGCGACAAAATCACAAATACATGATCGAATCCACGAACACGATACTTGCAATTGCTCAAATCCTTAACTCGAATAGGCTAAAGATAGGACCAAGTAATCTTCACCAATAATATTATATCAAAAAGGGCGACAAAATCATAAATACATAGCCGAATCCACGACTACGATACTTAAGATTGCTCAAATCCCTAATCTTAATAAATCAAAGGTTTGGATAAAGAATAATATAGGGTATGGATAATATTTGGGATATAAATTGGTGTAAAATGAAAGAAAAATAAACAAAACAGATAAATTAAAATCCTAAGTATGGTAAATTGCTATCCCAACCATCCCATGAATAAGACTCATATCATAGAATAACTCACGCTTTAACACTTGAAACACACGCTTTAGGTAGACACGAATTATACTCAACAAGATCTCAATCAAAGAATAACCTTAGTTGGCGTTCCCATAACGTCCAACTCCCAATCAATCCATAAATATAATATACAACAACTAGTGGTGATATCGACCACTTAATACAAAACTTTACATAAGTTGGTTAAACAAACTTCCAACTTTTCCTTTTTCTTTTTCTTTTCTCATTTTTTTTTTTTTTTTTTTTTTTTTTTTTTTTTAAACTTGAAACATAAACATAGATGTGTAAAATTTCACAACTTTTCTATCACTTTCTTTCCGGATAATTTTTTTCATATTTTTCATACTTTCAGAAATAATTGTAATAGCGAAAGTAGTAAACACACAAAAAATAAACTCAAAGATATACAATATTTACTTTCACTCCAATTGCATTGTGCAATTTCCCGACTCAACCAAAGATAATGAATTACGCACGCGAACACAGGTAACGTAAGGAAACACACTTTGCCTAAAGCAATTAACCAACCACGGATTTTAATCTACAGGGTAGGCTAAGGTGTAAGGGTGTAACGAAACATTATAACAAAGGTGTAAGAAACGAAAGGAATGGCTCTGAGTGTTTTTCTAGGGGTATCTTACTCTAAAAGTGAGAGTAACAAAAGGGTTTATACGGGAGGTTAACTAACCAGTGTAGTTAGTTAATATCACATAACATATAAAGGCTATTTGGGTGTAATCCTAGAAATTTACCAATTTAGACAAGTCATTTCAATTATATAAATAATACTTATTATGGTGGTCTCGAATAGTATACAGGCCAAGTTCTAAAGTTTACAAGTCACCGGCACACTCATAGATTTGTGAATTTTGAAAAGTTCACAATTTTTGAAATAATGTCATGTGTGCAGCTATGTAATTTAGACTTTAACAAAAACATGCTAGAAAATTTTAAATTTTGATATATTAAGCACATTTTAAGCATATTTTGAAAAACTTCAGGACAAGTAAGTGTTCTAATTCTCCAATCCCCCCACTTAAGTTAAACAACGTCCTCGTTGTTTGTATAAAAGATTAAAAACTGGAAAATAAAAGAATTAGAACAGAAAAACTCCCCTGAGATTTGCTCGGTATGATCCTCCATTATTCGTATAAGAGCAAAAATCAACTTCCTGGTGGATGAAAACGTTTAAGCTTCATAATTGATGTATCCACAGGAAATGCAGGAATCTATAATACCATCAAGACTTTAACACACCTGAGTTAAGAAGGTTCAAACTTACATAATACATTAGTAGTTAGCAAAAATAAAACATAAAAATTAAACTGAAAATCATCAGGTCAGTCGATACGCCGTATCTTATGGAAGAAGATGCGCCGTATCGAGCCTGGAATAAATACGAATTAGAATAAAAGATGCGTCGCATCCTTAACCAGGGATGCGCCGCATTAAAATAAACTGATAAAAAGTTTTAAAGTTAAAAATAAAAATGCAGAAAATAAATTAAGATATGACCAGTGCAGGAGATGCGTTGCATCTCAGGATTGAGATGCGCCGTATCTTCTGCGGGCCTGACTGACTCGACACAAAATCAGAAAATAACACAAAAGATAAGCATGGGTTACCTCCCACGAAGCGCTTGTTTTTGTTCGAGTCACGAGCCTGACTCCACCCTTATTTACTGTGTAATAGGGTGTTGTTCCCCCCACTTGGGATCAAGTGCGGGTGATAGTAGCAATAAACACGAAAAGTGTGTAAATTTGCTATTAAAGATGGAAGAAATACATAAAGATCATACCTTGGCAATATATGTACATCTTTCCTATTCTTACCCGGCTTGGTTGATAAATTGGATGACTTGACCACTTCATCTGAAAGAGTAGTATGTTGAGGAAAAATGAGTCTCCTTTCTTCTTGGTTAGTCTCTTTGGTAGTAAGGCGTCCCTTGAATTCCGCAGAAGATGAGAAAAGGTCTTTAGCAAGTAAAAGTTCAAGTTCCTCTATATCCTTCATAGGGTCAAAATCATCATCTTCATCAATCATAGCAATGTTTAAGAGCTCATCGCCAAACTCTTCCTCGAGCTCCACCAAAAACGGGTTGATCACAGGTGCTTCATGTGCTTCAATAGGTAGTGTAATAAATTTGACCTCATCATTCTTTTGTTTTGCAACCTGTTTAGGAAAACTAGAAAGATTATTAGTAACGGGATTAATAATATTAAATAAATTTGTACCACTTTGTGTTGTAAGTGACTCCAATTCATCTTGTGAATCTCCATCTTCAACTAGTGGTCTTGCAATTTCAGCATCGTCCCGAATTTCATCCTTAAATAAGTAATCCCAGATTTCTTCAAAATCCCTCGTTGGGTCAAAATCTGGTTGAGGTATGTCATCATAAACTATGGCGTCAAATGGTTCGAAATCAAAATTAGAATACTTTTCATCTTCATCTCTTGGATTGTCTAATGGTGGTAATACGATTGCAGAATATTCTTCAATGTAAGGTTCCGTATACACATCATCTTGTGCAATCTCCGGAGAAAAAGTACTATCAAGAACAATTGCCGGAATTGGTTTCACGGTATATGAATCTTCTTCATCATCATTTGACATACACCAAGTGTGTTGAAATGGCAATTTGTTTCTTTCTTTCCTTGACTTTTCTCGTCCTAAAATCAAGTATTCTTCCATAGTGATTTCTTTCGTCTCAACGACTTGTGCACCATATCTTGCTCTTTTCCAATTATACACCTGATTATTGCTCAAGGCTTTTTCCTCTTCAAACTTAACATATTCTTCCATTGTAATATCCGGATCGTCCATCTTCCTGAAATAAAACTTACTCGTGCAAAAGAAGAGTGAAACAATCAAAGTAAAATAAAAGTTGCTGATATCAGTAGACGATGCGCCGTATCCAAAAAGTTGGATACGCCGTATCTTATAATCGTTAAAATTTAATCAGACTTTTATTCAGAAAATAGATACGCCGCTTAGAAATTAGAATGCGCCGTATCAGTTTTAATTATCAAAAATCAACGTATATTTATTAAATTAAATGCGTCGTATTAACAAAAGTTAATGCGCCGTATTTTCGTTATGTTTCAAAATACCAGATTTTTGATTCAGTAGATGCGCCGTATCGATAAAAATCGATGCGTCGTATCTGTTTAATAATTCGAAAACTGTTTTTAATTAAAATAATAGATACGCCGTATCTGCTAAAGCAGATGCGTCGTATGGCGTTATCGTTTAGAAAAATTTCTTATTAAAAACAGATACGCCGTATCTTGGGGAAAGATGCGTCGTATCGAATTTATTAAACGCGTTGTATTTTATAAAAATTAAACGCAATACGCCGTATCTAAGAAAATAGATGCGCCGTATCGTTTGAATTAGCTCAGTACAACGATAGCAGAACACAGAAAAATAAAAATAAAAACAAACAAAAAGAAACAAAAATAAAAACACACAAAAACAGAAAATATGCAAAATAATACAATGAATGCAATTTAACTAATATACAACAGAGTTAGCGGTTAGAAAAAAATTAAAAAGAAAAACCTAATTAAAATACTAATCAAATTAACAGATAATAACAATTCACTCCCCGGCAACGGCGCCAAAAACTTGATGTGCGTGTGTATTGCTCTAATTTTTATAACCACGGCAGCGGCTCCAAAGACTTGGTGCGCGCGTGTTGTGTCGTTGTGGTTTTAGCAGTATTCAAGTTTTAAATTTATATTTAGCCGACTTATCAATAACACACACTTTAACGAGCAGTGTACCCGGTCAGTATGAATATAATGGTAAGTAGAGTGTCGATCACTAAGAGTGGAACGTATTATCTAGTTATTCTAATCAGTATTTTAATATCTTAAGTTAGCTATACAACCTAATCTAACGCAAGGGGGGTTCAGCCTGAGAGACTGGCACGGTTTGGTTATGATTAAATATAAACTAAACTAATAAGCACGAATCAGCGATTAGCACACACGTACACAGATAAATACTTGAGACAATAAGAAGACCTGTCCTGATAGTTAAGTAGCTTGTCACTTGTTTTATTGCTAGTTTTATATGAAGTGTATAGTTCGATGCAACGCACCGAGATTAATCCCTTTCTCGTTGGCTCTAATCTTATCGGCGAGTAAACCCTTAATGATCACTTATGACTATCCTACTTATCTTTCTTCCTACTTTTCTACAGACGATAGAATGCATAGGCGATAGAATAAATAGGCGAGGAAGGGGCATGACGACCCAAGCAATGCTCAGCTAGACACAGAGGTTATCAATGTTGGGATATAAAAGTCAAAGTACTGCTACTCAAGTCAAAGTACTGCTGTTCAATTAAAGTACTGCTGCTCGTTAAAGGACTGCTATGCAAATAGTTTAAGGACTAATGTGTAATTCTAGAATGTTCGTATTAGATTAGAGTTATAATTAGAATTACTTGTCGTTCAAGTTTGTAAACCGACTAGGGTTTTCTTTGTGTCTATAAAAGGATCTCTAGGTTGGCATTAGAGATGTGTGTTTAGTGAGACAAGTTTATGCGATTAGAGATATACGATTATTAGAAGTATTAGAGTTTAGAGTTTGTTAGTGAATCTGTGTAAGAAAGCAGGTTCAAGGTTTTAATAATATTCAAAGTTGTTTATTAATTCTTCTTAGCTTTGTTAAAGTAGATTCCGCATACTTAGCAAAGTATATCAGTGTTTCATTATTAATAGTTTTGAATTCATTCAAAGTTGTTAAACCGTAGACAAGCTACAAGTTAGTTTGGTCAGAGTATATCAATCCAACAAGTGGTATCAGAGCTTGTGTGGAGACTCTGATTAAGAAGAAACTCTTAAAACCGATTTATCAACAAACCCTCAACAATGTCGACTGAAGCTGCACCTATTCCATCCATCACCTCACTCAGAATTCCTATCATCAAGAAGGGAGAATATGATCTCTGGAGTATGAAGATGAGGCAGTACCTTGCTATTATTGATCATGCTTTATGGGATGTAATTGTCAATGGTAATGTTGTTCTTGATGAATCTCTACAAGTTGAAGGACAACCCAAACCACCTCAACCAACCTTACCAGCAGCTACAAAGAGAAATCAAGATAAGGCTCTCAACATACTGCTGTCTGCTATTCCTGATGGTCACCTACTAAAGTTCCATGATGCTAAGGATGCAAAACAATTATGGGCTGCGATCAAGACAAGATTTGGAGGCAATGATGCTTCAAAGAAGATGCATAGAAACTTATTGAAGCAGCAGTTTCAAACCTTCACTGTTGGTGAAAGAGAAAGTCTTGATGCTGCCTATGACAGATTCCAAAATCTACTTAGTATGCTAGAACTGTATGGAGCAGAGGTATCTGTTGAAGATGCAAATTTGAAGTTCTTAAGGAGTTTGCCATCTGTCTGGCATGTGGTTGCTACTATGATTAGAGGACAACCTGGATTGGAGTCTATGGACTTTGATGATCTCTATAACAATCTGAAAGTGTACGAGCAAGAGATGAATGGTCACAGTTCTCAGAAAACTCACAACATAGCTTTTGTATCTTCTGAAAACAGAAGCAGTACTTCCACTAAAAGTACTGCTTATCCTTCTCAAAGTACTGTTGGTGATTCACAGCATGTTTGCACAACCACAACTACCCCCAACCCATCACCAACAAACAACACCAATTCTGATGAAATTGTATGTTCCTTTTTTGCACAACAAGCCACTTTACCTGTTACCTATCAAGAAGACTTGTTGCAGATTGAAGAAGATGCTTTAGAGGAGATTGACATAAGATGGCAAGTAGCTATGATCACTGCTAGGATCAAGAAGTTCATGAACAAAACAGGAAGGGGAATTGATTTCAAAGCCAAACAAGGTATAACTTTTGACAAATCCAAGATTGAATGTTTCAATTGTCAAAAGCTTGGACACTTTGCAAGGGAATGCAAGTTTGCAAAATATCAGGCAAACAGGTTGATTGAACAACCCAAGGTTGAAAGAAAGGAGGTTCCTATTACTGAATCACAACCAAAAGCTTTGGTGGCTCAAGAAAATTTAGCAGAGATTGACTGGAGTGCTGAATTTGATGATGAACTTGTAACCTATTCTATGGTTGCAATGGAAGAGTTTGATTGGGGTACAGCTTTTGATGAGGAACCTGGATATGCTGCTTTGGAATCAAGAGATGGTCTTGGAAGCTTTAACTGGAGCATGGAGGATGAAGATGAACCAGTTCAGATTGCTATGGTAGCCACTTCACCAAGTTCATCCAATGTCTCTGAGGTATGCTCTAAGTGTCATGATGTTTATCAAAAGTTGCTTAAAGAATATGTGACTGAAAGAGATAATTGTAGAACAGCTAGGTCTGAGGTAGCTGGTTATCAATTAACCTTAGAATCTCTGGAAGCCAAAATATTAACACATGAAAATAATGAAATGGCTTGGGCAGAAAAATATGAGCAACAAGATTACCAATTGAAATTAAGTGAATGGAAGTTAGGATGTAAGGTGTCTGAATTAGAAAAGATTACTAAGGAAAGAGATACTTTGTTAGAAAAACTTGGTAGTATTAAACAGGCTGGTCTATCACATGTTCAATTTGTTGAAAAACAAAGAGTCATAAACAGTAGAGCTGGACTAGGTTATGGTGAAGATAGTAGTTCAGATGAGACCACACCTAGTGATAAGGAAGAGACCCCACCTAGTGCTAAGGAAGAGATTGCACCTAGTGATGATGATCTCACAAGCTCAGAAGAAAACACATCTAGGAATGAGGAACCAATTAGTGAATCACCTCCTGAGTTTAAGAAAGATAAGGAGTACCACTCAGTTCCTCCACCCACTGGTCAGTTTCAACCTCTTAGGACTGATGTTTCTCGTTATGGTGTAGACAACCTAGAGTTTAGGAAGAAGCTTAATGGTAGACTTAGTTCTGAGAAACCTAAGAATGATTTTCAAAGGGGTAATGATCAAAAGTTTCCTACAGCTTTTCAAAAACAAGCAGTACCTCCAAAAACTTTTCAAAGTACTGCTGGACATTCAGCAGTACCTCCAAGAGAAACTTTTCAAAATACTGCTTACTATAGGAAATCTTTTAATCATAGAAGAGGATTTGGGAATATGGAAAGAAAGTTATGTTATGTATGCTATAGTCCTAATCACTTGATTAAGCACTGTGACTTACACTCAGAATACTTAAGTCAGTTTCCAAAGAATAGATCTACCACCCATAAGCCAAGAGAGACTACACCAGTTTGGAATCACTCAAATAGGGTTAACCATAGTAACTTCTCAAAAGACTATAGGTACCCTCACCAGAAAAGAATGTTCTCCAAATCACCAGTACCTTCACACTCTGATAAGTCCCAAGAAGTACCTTCTCAAAGGACTGATAAGTTTTCACCCACTTATGGTACTGCTAACACTTTTTCACCTAGAAGACCTAAGAGATTCAATTCATATAAAAGGTCTTACACCTCAAGCAGAGTACCTAAATCAGAGAAACCTAAGGTCAAACGAAATTGGGTTAAGAAAGAAAGTACTGATGGGGAACAAGAAGTACTTTCATCAGATAAGGGTGAAACAGGGAGTGTTGTTGATATTACAACACAGGACATGGGACCAACTCAAATAATCATTGACCATGCCTTTAAAACCAGTGGAGATTACATACTGAAGGAATTCAAGTATGTCACTCCACAAGGGGAACACAAGTCAGTAATGGCTTGGGTTCCTAAAAGAAACTAACCCTTTTCTTTAATGTGCAGGGCAACCCAGAGGAGGAGCTTAAAGATCATATTATTGTTGATAGTGGTTGCTCTGGCAGCATAACAGGGGACAAGGAGATCCTGTCAGACTTTAAGGCATATTATGGAGGAAGAGTTGCATTTGGTAATGATCCTGATGGAGGAAGAATCACTGGCAAAGGAACAATTAAGGCTGGATGTATTGATTTTGAGAATGTTAGATATGTGAAGGAGCTCAAGTTCAACCTATTGTCAGTATCTCAAATTTGTGACAAGAAGTACCCAATTCTGTTCACTGATACAGAATGTCTCATTCTCTCCCCTGAGTTCAAATTTGTTGATGATCACTTGGTGACATTGAGAGTACCAAGAACCAATGATGTATACAGTTTAGACTTAAAGAGTCTCAATTCTGCTGGAAGAGCAACATGTTTAGTAGCAAAGGCATCATTGGAAGAAGCACATCTGTGGCACAGAAGACTAGGTCATGTTAATTTTAAGAACATCAACAAGCTGGTCAAAGGAAATTTAGTTAAAGGTTTACCTTCCAAAACATTCAAGGCTGATAATTCATGTTTGGCTTGCAAGAAGGGTAAACAACATAAAGCTTCATGTAAGAAGCTTGGGGAAAGAGATATTAGAGAACCTTTGGAGTTGCTACACATGGATCTGTTTGGACCAGTTTCAGTAGAAAGTTTAAACAAGAAGAAGTACTGCTTGGTAGTGACAGATGATTGTAGCAGATTTAGTTGGGTCTTTTTCTTGGGATTCAAAGATGAAACCTTTGATGCTATCCATGACCTGATAGTAGCCCTTGAAAATCAATTAAGACTCAAAGTAAGAGGTATTAGATGTGACAATGGAACAGAATTCAAGAACAAGCATATGGATGAATTCTGTGCCAAGAAAGGGATCAAGAGAGAGTTTAGCATTGCTAGAACACCACAGCAGAATGGTGTTGCAGAAAGAAAGAACAGGACTTTGATAGAAGCAGCTAGAACAATGCTTGCAGATTCCCAATTACCTATTCTCTTTTGGGCTGAAGCCATAAGTACTGCTTGCTATGTGTTGAATAGAGTTTCAGTAACTAAACCTCAAATGAAGACACCTTATGAGTTACTCATGGGAAAGAAACCAAACATTCGTTTTCTAAAACCTTTTGGCTGCTCTCTGACTATTCTAAATACCATTGATTCTCTGGGAAAATTTAATGGTAAGTCAGATGAAGGATATTTATTGGGTTATTGTACAAATAGCAAAGGATTTAGAGTTTATAACAGGATTACCAAAAAGGTACAAGATTGTCTTCATGTTGAATTTTTGGAAGATAAGGAAACTCAGAAAGGTAAAGGTCCTGATTGGATGTTTGATCTTGATCTCAAGCTCACACCATCTATGAATTATGTTCCTGTTAGAGAAGAGAATCGGGCTAATTCCAAAGAAGATGATTCACAGTACATTGTTCATGGAGTCAATGTTACACCAGAAGATGTTCCTGACAAAGAACCTGAAGTTACTAATGAGGAACAAAGTACTGCTCAGCCAACTCATACAGTATCTGATGAAGATCAAGCCATACAAGATGAACTTAATAGGATGCTTTTTCAAGAAACTATAGCACAATCCTATGAAGATGAACAAAGGAAGGCTTATGAGACTGCAAAGAAACAGGGTAAATTTCAAGATACTGCCCACAGTACTTTCGATCAAAGTACTGCTGATCCTTTTGACAGTACTTCTGATGTATTAGAGCAATCAAATTGGAACAATGCTGATGATTCCAATATTGATAATGATAATTTAGTTAATGCTAACATTCCTGGATTAGAAGAAGTTGATGATGAGCTTAATCCAGAAGGTATTTTCTCCAATGAAGGCATTGATTTTACTAACTTGGAGTCTGATCTTCCAGTACCACCAACTCCTACATTGAGAGTTCATAAAGCTCATCCTCAAAGTAACATTATTGGATCACCCTCTTCAGGAGTGGTGACAAGGAACAAAGTTAAAGGACTGTCTAAGCAACATACTGCTTTACTTAGCTTTGTTTACAAACAAAACAGGATGAATCACAAGGATCACCAAACATGCCTGTTTGCTTGCTTTTTATCTCAAGAGGAACCCAAGAAGGTAGCTCAAGCTTTAGCTGATGAAAGTTGGGTTGAAGCCATGCAAGAGGAGCTTCTACAATTCAAGCTTCAAGAAGTCTGGGTATTATGTGATTTACCAGATGGCAAAAGAGTCATTGGTACAAGATGGGTTTTCAGAATCAAAAGAGATGAAAGAGGGAATGTTATCAAAAATAAAGCAAGATTGGTTGCACAAGGATATCGCCAAGAAGAAGGAGTGGATTATGATGAAGTGTTTGCTCCTGTTGCAAGGATAGAGGCAATAAGGTTATTTCTTGCCTTTGCATCATACATGGGATTTCCCGTCTACCAAATGGATGTGAAAAGTGCTTTCCTTTATGGCACAATTTCTGAGGAAGTTTATGTTAAACAACCTCCTGGTTTTGAAGATCCTGCTCATCCAAACAAAGTCTACAAAGTGATCAAGGCACTGTATGGCCTTCATCAGGCTCCCAGAGCTTGGTATGAGAGACTCTCAAACTTTCTATTACAACATGGTTATAGGAGAGGAGCAATTGATAAGACTTTGTTTATCAAGAGGGATAAGAAAGACATTATGTTAGTCCAAGTATATGTGGATGATATTATATTTGGGGCTACAAAGAAGTCTTTGGTGAAAGACTTTGAAGATCTTATGCAGAAGGAGTTTCAAATGAGTTCTATGGGAGACTTAACTTTCTTTTTGGGTCTTCAAGTTAGACAAACAAAAGATGGAATCTTCATTAACCAAGAAAAGTATGTTGCAGACATACTTAAAAGATTTGACCTTCCAAATCTCAGGCCTGCCACCACACCCATTGATAAAAATAAACCCTTAGGCAAGGATGAAGATGGACAAGCTGTGGATGTCAAGCTTTACAGATCTATGATTGGTTGTCTTATGTACTTAACTGCATCAAGACCTGACATCATGTTTGCTGTTTGCTTATGTGCAAGATTTCAGGTTACACCAAAGGTTTCCCATATGTATGCAGTCAAGAGGATTTTTAGATATCTCAAGCATCAACCAAAGTTAGGATTATGGTATCCTAAGGAGTCACCTTTTCACTTGGAATCCTTCTCAGATAGTGACTATGCAGGGGATAACTATGATAGAAGATCAACCTCAGGAGGGTGTCAATATCTTGGAAGAAGATTAGTCTCCTGGCAATGTAAGAAGCAAACCATTGCTGCAACCTCCTCTACTGAAGCAGAATATGTAGCTGCTGCAAGCTGTTGTGGACAAGTTTTGTGGATGCAAAATCAACTCTTGGATTATGGATTCAATTTCAAAAATACTCCTATCAACATTGATAATGAGAGTACCATCTGCATTGTGAAGAATCCAGTTTATCACTCCAAGACCAAGCATATTCAGATTAGGCATCACTTTATTCGGGATTGTTATGAGCACAGGCTTATCAATGTGGTTAAGGTTCACACAGATGATAATGTAGCTGATCTACTCACTAAGGGATTTGATGTTTCAAGATTCAACCACTTAGTTGTGAGCATTGGGATGATCAACTACTAGGCTACATTTGAGGGGAGGCTTTAGTATTAGTTAGTATACTTTCTATTAGTTCTTATTGAAAGTATTGGTTTTAGTAGTTTAGTTTAGCCTATATGTTGTATTTGAGGGGAGGCAACATAAGCTATTAGTTAGAAATTAATCATGAATCATTTACAAGTTCTTGGTTTTAGTTGGTATATTGATTGTGGATAACAAGATGGAACGTACTGCTTTATTGCCTAAAGTACTGCTTCAGCAACGTACTGCTTCAACGTACTGCTTACGTGGACGTACTGTTCCAACGGTCAAAAATTTGTGGGGCTACAGTTAATTAATTCCTTACGGCGGAGATAATAAGTTAATCCAAACGGTAACTTTATTATTATGAGTTTGATTTATTTTCATCCTATTAAAGAAACTCACTCCTATTTCCCCGCCTTTTACCGTACTTAAGATCCCTCATTCGCTTTTACACCACAATCTTTTCATCGAAACACATACTCAAAGCGAATTCTTCTCTATCACTCATCATGGCTAATCGCCTTACTGTTAGCAAACACAATATGATCGCTAATTTGGACAAGACAAGGGATAATGTTGATTTTCATGCAATCATTGATTTCTTAACTGGGTCTTCCATCAACTACTCTATTTTAGTTGACCCTGATGTTATTAGTCCCTGGATGCAAGAATTTTGGGATACTGCAACGATTGAAGATGATTCGTTGATTAGGGCTACGGTTGCTGGACGAGCTATTAGGATTTCTGAGGCCACGATTAGGGATGTGTTGATGTTTAATGATGAAGGGGGGGCTGTTCGTTTTGAAAAACAAGTGCTTTGGGACACTTTAAGTGATATAGGTTATGAAGGCGATCTGACGAAACTTACTTTTCAAAAGCCTTTGTTTTGTTCTCATTGGAAGTACCTAATTCACGTTCTACTTCATTGTTTGAGTCCCAAGAGTACTTCTTTTGATCAATTTGGTCAAAATATTGCATCTGCATTAGTGGGTTTGGCTACCGATCGAAGATTCAATTTTTCAAGACTCATTCTGGATGGTATGCTTACACATATTGCTAATGGATCACCATTTTTGATGTATCCAAGGTTTGTTCAGTTATTCTTGAACAATCAACTTGAGGATGTCCCTAAACCTCAAAGTTTTTTACCCACTGTCAAACTTCCATCAAAGGTGTTTACTTTTCTCTCTAAACAAAGTGCCAAGTTTTCTGGAACCAACACACCTTTGACTGCTCACATATTGGGAGTTGCACAAGTCGTTAGAGATGCAGAGCAAGAGCAAGATCAAGAAGCAAATTCTGACTCAGCAGGTCAAGAGTCTCCAGTTTCAAGAGAAGTTAGTATTCCTCAACCTACTGCTTCTCAACATACTGCTTCTCAACATTCTGCTACTAGGGAAGATACTGCTCCTATGGACATTCCTACTCATGAGGAGTCAGACCAAGGTATGAATCAACCACCATCTCCTAATGATTCTTCTTCCACAAATATGTCTAAGCAATTTGAAGAAGAAGAGGCAGAATTGGACAATTATGCTTTAACAAGGGAGTTAAAGAGGCTGAAAAAGGAGAGTGAGGCTCAAGCTGCTAAGATAGCAAAATTAAAGACTAAGTTTCAAAGATTGAAAAGGTATGTTTGGCCACTAGTTCAACACCATAGATTATGGGTAAAGTGTCAGAAGCAGAGTGGTAAGATACCTACGAAGATTTCTAAGTCAAAGAA
This sequence comes from Artemisia tridentata subsp. tridentata, assembly GCA_021014915.2. Classification (NCBI taxonomy): domain Eukaryota; kingdom Viridiplantae; phylum Streptophyta; class Magnoliopsida; order Asterales; family Asteraceae; genus Artemisia; species Artemisia tridentata. The sequence continues at coordinate 66,152,861 of CP139506.1, forward strand.
GAAAAAGTCTAAGAAGCAATCTTCATTCCAATTGGGGAGGAATTTAGAGAATTTGAATGAAGATGATGCTGGTTTTGAACAAGATTTTGAACAAGATGCTGGATTTATGGATGATACTCAGAGGACACCACAGAGGACACCACCTGAAAATATTCCTCAAGATACAGTTGAGAGGAAGAGTGATGAAACAGAGCAAATAAATTTGGAAGAAGCTGCTGTTGAAGTAAGAAGTGGTGATACTGTGGAAATAAACTTGGAAGGAGCTGAAGCTGAAAGTACTGCTCAAGAAAGTACTGCTCAACAAGGTACTGAGAGGCAATTCACTATTACACCTAGAATCTTAGATTTTGAAGAAGATATTGGTCCTTCAATTCAAGTTCAAGAGGAAGTAGGCCCTTCTAAATCATCCATAAACTTGGAAGGAGCTGAAGCTGAAAGTACTGCTCAACAAGGTACTGAGAGGCAATTCACTATTACACCTAGAACCTTAGATTTTGAAGAAGATATTGGTCCTTCAATTCAAGTTCAAGAGGAAGTAGGCCCTTCTAAACCAGCTCAGGAAGAAGATGTTATAGCTCATACAAACAGTGATGATGAAACAATTGCTGACATTATGCTTAATATGTCAAGTCAAAGAGGCATCAGTATTCATGAGGTTGAACAACAACAAAATACTTCTTCTCAACCTGCACAAGAGATAGATCCAAAAGATAAAGGCAAAGGGATCTTGATAGAAAAGAAGAAGAAGAAGATGACATTGGCACAGATAAGACAAATTGAGGTTGCCAAAAATGAGGAAGCAGCTAGAATATTACAAGCAGAGATAGATGCTGAAGAATCAAGGAAGAATGTTCAATCAAAAAGGCCAATTAGTAAAGCTAGAGAAAGGAATGATATGATGGCTTATCTGAAAGGTCAAGGATATACAGGTTTAGTTAGATTGACATATACAGAGATGAAGGATCTGTATGATGCTGTTAGAGAAGCTATTCAAAAAGATCTTGCAAGCATTATTTCTTTTGAAGATAAGGAGCTTGAAGATAAAAGAAAGGAAAGAGCTGTTACAAGAAGCTCAAAGAGGAAAAGAATCACTGATGAACAGCCATCAAAGAAGTTCAAGGAAGCTGTTGAATTAAGAACAAACACAGTTGATGATCTCAGAAATTATCTTAGAGTTGTTGACTTTGAGAATCCAAAATTGAAAGAAGATACTGATAAGAAGTCCAAGATATCTACTTTTTCAGTTGTAGAATCTAAAGAAGGAGATTATCTGATCTTTCATAGACAAGATGGAAGTTTTAGAGTGTTTAATTCATTATGGGATATACTACATCTGATTGATAGAGATGATATGCTTCAGTTATATCTCCAAGTGCAAACTTATTTTGAGCATATTCCACCACAAGGAGTAGGTTTGATATTGTTAGGAGATCTCACAACAATCTGGGAGACAGATGAATCAAAGGACAGTACTTTGTGGGAAAATCAAGACAACTGGGAGATTAACAAATGGAGATTCTTTGAGTCAGTTGGGATACATGTTTTGGAGTTAGAAGATGGCACTATGATTCATATGCTAGCAGAACAGAGATATCCACTCACAAGAGATCTGATGATCAGGATGCTAGAGCATGGAATGGAAGTGGAACAAGAGGATGAAGTAGCATTGATGGTCATCAAGTTATTCATCAAGTGGACTACTGAATTTGAAGATTAATGCATAACTACTGGTATGGTTTCATTATTATATAAATCTTTTGAAAAATAAAGTACTTTCTTCAAAGTACTGCTGGTCAGACAGTACTTTCACAAAGTACTGCTTGCAGCATAAAACCAGTAAAGTCTTTTGATAAAATCAGTAATTTTTGATAAGTACAAAAACATTTTGAAGCACAAAGATTAATCAGCAACAAATGGTTTTGAAAGCAACAATATGGTGTTAGTACTTGTACTACACAACAAATGGTAATCAACTCACCATGTTTAATAAACAAGAAAGAGTTTGACTCATCATGAGGGTACGGCTCTGATGTGATTATCAAATCCGTTTTTAGTTGGCAATTTACTAAAAATTGTATGGTTTTCAACTCACCATATCTATATTAGTGAAGAGTTGGCTAGCCCACAAGATAATGGCTTTGTGGTAAAGGCTGTGGAAAACCATTATATGGTAATTAGTTCACCATGGTAGTGATTGTACTAAAAGAACTAGCTAGTCCAAAAGCAAACAGCTATTTGGTAAAGACTACTCAAATCCGTTGATAGCTGATGATTTGCTAAAAATCATATGGTTATCAATGTACCATGGTTTTTCTTAAATCTAAACATTGGCTACTCCAGAGTTAATGGCTTTGGTAAAGAGACATCAAAATCCATTAAATTTTCAATGATTCACCTCTCACAGGAGTTAACATACCTGGAAGTGATGAGAATAGTATGAAACTTTTAAGATCTGATGTACATATTGCCAATATGATGCTGAGTTGCTGAAAAGATCTGATGCTGAAAAGAATTGTTGCTGATGAAGATTGAAGATACTGTTTGCATTGATGATGACAAAACAATAACGAGTCAGATTTGAAGAAACAACCTTTCCTTGAAGATAAAGTGTTGAAGTTAAAGACATACAAAGAAACTTGAAATCAAGCAAGTAGAATTCAAGTTAGGGGAGGATTGTTGGGATATAAAAGTCAAAGTACTGCTACTCAAGTCAAAGTACTACTGTTCAATTAAAGTACTGCTGCTCGTTAAAGGACTGCTATGCAAATAGTTTAAGGACTAATGTGTAATTCTAGAATGTTCGTATTAGATTAGAGTTATAATTAGAATTACTTGTCGTTCAAGTTTGTAAACTGACTAGGGTTTTCTTTGTGTCTATAAAAGGATCTCTAGGTTGGCATTAGAGATGTGTGTTTAGTGAGACAAGTTTATGCGATTAGAGATATACGATTATTAGAAGTATTAGAGTTTAGAGTTTGTTAGTGAATCTGTGTAAGAAAGCAGGTTCAAGGTTTTAATAATATTCAAAGTTGTTTATTAATTCTTCTTAGCTTTGTTAAAGTAGATTCCGCATACTTAGCAAAGTATATCAGTGTTTCATTATTAATAGTTTTGAATTCATTCAAAGTTGTTAAACCGTAGACAAGCTACAAGTTAGTTTGGTCAGAGTATATCGATCCAACAATCAATGCACTAATAAAAGTCACCAAAGACATCAACATATAAACTTTAATTAATGGGAAAGCAATTTTAAGGGGAGTTGAAGTGCATGATTAAATCAATGACACAAGCCCATCAATCCTGACCAATTAAAGTGTACTAATACAATAAAACAAAACTACTTAATGAATTGAATACATGCAGGACCTTCTTACAGCTCTTGTATCTTCGTTCAAGGTGTATCTTGTGCTGCTACTTCGTCTGAATTCGGCCTCAGGGTTTCTGTGGTCTTCGGTCTTCTAAAACTAGCCTCCCAAAATTCGTCTGACCTTGGGGTATTTATAGTTTCTGTCTGAGGGTTAGATGTGGTGCATAGGATAAGTAGATGCGGCGCATTGACTTAACTTCGCGTGGGGTCCAAGATTAATATATTCAGGAATATTCGTACACCGCCTTAAGATGCGGCGTATCTCCATTTCTAGATGCGGCGCATGTCCTTGTTGTCTTGGATCGTAGCTTGTGAAATCTTGATAGTGATGCACCGTATATAATAAGTAAGATGCGGCGTATCTGGAGCAGAATGATCTTGATCTTGTACATTTCAGTAGACTCTTAACTTCTTGCTTGTTTTGCTCCATAATTAGTCCAAAATCGCCAAGTTTCACATAATACTTGTTTTTACCTGAGAATTACAAAAGTAAACATTAACGTATCGATTCTCACAGATAATATAATAAAACAAGTCAAATAAATAGGATAAATGATGGTAATATAATGTACTTATTTGAGTTCATCAAGAACACGCTATAACAATTGTGTTACATCCGTTTCTTTCATTCAGTTTACACAAAATAAATCGACCAAATTATTGAATCTCAGTTTGTTATTTCGTGCCATTCAAAGTACAATCAAGACCATTCAAGGCCCAACACACGAAATAATAATCATCACAGATTCAATGTGAAACTACGCCTCAATTACTCAATTATTATCAGAATATAAACTAAGAATAATAACAATAATGTTATTTCCTTTCTTTGGTTCCTTCAAAAACTGAAAAATACACAAAGGACGCAAATCTATTACAAAACCTACCTGAGATCTTGAAAACACCTTGAAGATAAGCAAAAAGTGTTACGGATTGGATTTGATCTCGTGTTTGTGTTAATTCAAATCGATGGGATTCTTATTCAGTTTTGAAGATGATGCTGAGTTGAAAAATTAATTCAGATTGATGACTAATGAGGTGAGAGCTGATAGGAAGAGGGAGCAGATTAATAAGGGATTAAGGTTAGACTTATGTGTTAAGTGGGATTTAAATAGCTGAGTACTTAGGGTTGTGGATTACTTGTTTTGGACTAATTGGGCTGGACCCTATGCTCTCCGGATTTTAATCATATTATTGGGCTAGAGATTGTGTCATCCGATGCTCTTTTTATTATTGTTGTGTGAACTCAAGTTTGACGTAATTTTGGCTATTTATCGGACGATTGGTTGGACTTGGACTTTGGACATAATAAAACTTACAGGGTTTGACTATTTTTTTTGGGATAAGTTTGTGCTACGAGATCGGTAGGAATTGAGAAATTATGGTCGCTTGATAAGGTTTATTAATTTACGGGTTCTTGCACTTAGTATCTAAATATCACGGGGTTGGTTGGATGTACGATATTTGATGATCCTTGTTCGAGCGTACTTACAGTGATTAAACTTGGCTATCTAGTTATATCTGTCAAAGGAGTTATGTTGTAGTGCTCACAGTATATAGCTATCACTTAAAGGAGTTACATTGTAGTACTCAGTGTCACACGAGATGTGGATAGTTCAAGAGGCGGATATATACAATAAAGGATGGAAGGTTGGGTATATACCACCACCTATAATTTAAGGAGTAATGGTGGTCTGCTCCAGATAGGTTCTTAATCACAAATTTAGTGCAAGTTTAAGTCGCGGATTTGTCTATTATCAAGCTTCATCAAGGGATCATCATTTCTCGAGCTTCTAACGGGATTGTAGTACAAGATCTTCTCAAGAGGTGGTCAGACTTAAAGACACGAGGTGGATTGGTTAGAGCAAGTGGTCACAGCATTAACCGACTGAATACGAGGTTGGTAAGTTAGCCAAAGGGTTTAATGGTTGAGATGTGAATAACAATTCTCATGGGATATTCGACGCTACAGAAAATCTTTGATGATATAAGGTCAACCTCCAGGGGGAAGTAGTTTATACTACTTTACTTAGCATGGTTTGTGAAGTATTCTACATATGTGAGAAGAATTGTTGCTGATCTCTTGCATGTTCCCCCAAACAGTTATTCACCAGAATCAAATTTGTCATAACACATTCAATTTATCATTGTCTCACAGTTTCTACTTGTTTTGTAAAATTCCGCGAAAGAATCTATTTCTCGGTTTAAATCATAGATTTGTAAAATCCCATGATGATGGAACTACCTTGGAGAAAGAAAAGTGCATTTCAGGATCTTAATTGATTTTGGTGCTACGGTTTCAACTTCGAAGAAGGGATAAAGTGTGTACTTCATGTATTGGATGATTTATGATATACTTCATGGCATTTTGGTTATAACAAAGTTTTACGGGGTTATGCGCTTTTGACAACGATCGGGATAAAACCATTATCAAAGTTCATTTAAAATATCAAAAGGGGCTAGATCTGGGCATTTAAATCACAAGATGTGACTACGGCGTTAATTCACTATTATTTATTTGAGGTTGAAGTGAAATTTCTTGAGTGCGTGTACTTAGTATCTGAAGATATCGGGGTTGGTTGGATTAAGATTCTTTGAGATCCTTGTTCGAGCGTTTAACCTTTACAATGACGAAGACTTGGATATCTAGTTATTTTTGTGATTCTTCCTCTCTATTACCACAAAATAACTATCACTTTAAGGAGTAACGTTGTAGTGCTCAGTGTCACACGAAGTTGTAGATATCCAAGAGGTGATGTACGTCTTATACTTGATGGTAGGTTGGTTGAAGAGTATAGAGTACTTAGGGATTCGAAGTTGCACGAACTCTCTACACCGTTCTTAGTTAGACAATAGTGCAAGTTTAAGTCACAAGTTCGGGTTATTTTACTTCAGTCTCAAGTTCATCATATTGGGTTTTCTCCATCAGTAGTCACGACAACGAGCCGACAAAATGATAATGGGGTTGGTAACGAGTTAGCTGAGAGAAGTAGAAAAGAGAGATATGACGTTTGAACACATCAGTTCAAGCCTCGTTCTTCAACGACAATGATGTTTGAACACATCAGTTCAAGCCTCGTTCTTCATCGACAATGACATCTGTTCACATCAGTTCAGGCCTCGCTCTTCATCGACATATGGCGTCTGCTGAAAACACTCCAGGCCCCGTTCCTCAAAGAAAAGAAAGGCGTACGCTTGAGTGCGCTTTATCTTCGGAAGAAGAGAAATCTTCTTGTTTATGACCATTCTCATCAATAAGCTTCATGCTCTTCCCATGCTCATTCAGTCATCAAGTGGATCAACGTACATTGGAGTATATTCTTATTCACTTGTTCTATCAAAAAATGGCAACCTCATATGCAATTTTTGAGGGGGAGAAGTATGAATAAACTAAATGTCAGTCATCAAGTGGATTTACTTATCGTTGATTGTATTCTTATTCACTCATTCAATCAAAAATGGCAGTCATATGCAATTTTTGAGGGGGAGAAGGGTGAATAAACAAAATGTCAGTTATCAAGTGGATCTACTTGCCGTTGATGGTATTCTTATTCACTCGTTCAATCAAAATATGGCAGTCATATGCAATTTTTGAGGGGGAGAAGGGTGAATAAACTACATGTTGATTGATGTTTGAGAAATGGCCATACGACTAATCGACATCTTCTCACGGGCTGATATAATCAGTGATAAAGTGCTTCTAGTTAATGATTCGTGTACACATCATTATGCTTCATGTACACATCATTATGCTGATTCTGATTAATCGTAACCATCAGGGGAGAGAAATGTGTACACAAAGGACGCACAACAAGTTCACATGATCGGGTTTAATGTCTTATGAAACAAATTAAAGATGATCAGTGTTTCAACTTGTTACTTTGGTATTTTCATTTCATGTGTACGTCATGAGCTGATTAATCGTAACCATCAGGGGAGAGAAATGTGTACACCAAGGACGCACAACAAGTTTACGTGATTGGGCTTAATGCCTCATGATACAAATTAAAGATGATCAGTGTTTCAACTTGTTACTTTAGTGTTATCATCTCATGTGTACGTTACGGGCTGATGGGTTATATGTAAGATTACTGGAATGCATTTGGTGAGATGAAGATGTTGATATTCTGTTCCCCAAATGGACAATCTTGAAGAAGGTTGAGTCTACAGTCTGTTTTACATTTTTTGTTGTGTGTGAGAAGACTAAAGACGGCATGCATTTGGTTATCAAAAGACTTCTTCATATTCTGGGCATTCATCAGAAAGGTTGTCGGTTTGGAGGAGAGCACTAATTAGGGGAGAGTGAAAAGCCAGATTTAATCCCTAATTAAATGTGCTCACATTGTTCTTCAGCAAGTAAAGTGATGGCAGCCGAGAAGATTCAGGAAGCTGAGGAGTAATGGATTTGCTTCATATACTTGTACATATTTGCTTTACATATCCTTGTATATATTTGTATATATTTTAAACCAAAAAGAAAATAGAAAAATATAAAACCTATAAAAACCATAAAAATCAGAAAAACACAAAAATACCAAAAATAGTTCTTCTAGGCATGTCTTATGTTTATCGATAACATTTACGGTCCTAGAAATGTCATTCAATAATGACACGGGTCTTTCAATGAAGCTCGAGCAGAAGTTAAATTAAATGGTTAAAACATGTCATATTGGCTTGGTATTACTTCAGATAGCAACCCGCTCTTCAAAATGGGGAAAGCACGTCACCAAAAAGACGGTTGTTCCTCCCACTGGGTGAAGTTCACCCAGGCATGGATTACTTTATATCCATGTTTCTTCGATTTGATGTACGTTTCAGTGCATCATTTCTCGTATAAGAAGAGAATTCTTCTTTACATCGCATATACTTTCCCATCTATGATTCTTCAGGAAAGTATTTGTGCTAAACTTGGTGGTACCATGATTTTTGAATATCAATCAGAATTGAACTTTTCATAAAAATCTATCACTCAATCAATGACTACAACTATTTAAATAGAAGACGGGTCATCGATTGAGGGGGAGAGTGATGATTTCAAAATTTCATGATATGTCACTTTGTACATAATAAACAGTGAATAAAATGTGGTTGTTATGTGTCAGTGTATGATTTTTGTTAAATTCAAATCTTCCAAACCGATCATACCTGACACTAACATTCTCCCTCATTGATTGAGGGGGAGCATCGTAATGTATAATTGTCAGCACATCTTAAACTTGACCACATTTTCTCCCATATTTTCTAAACTTATTTAAATCAATTGGGATCACAAATCTCAAAAGGTTTGAAATTTTTGATCGGGGGAGAGAATGTGATTTAAATATGAAAACTGATAAAATGTGATCTTTTGGACTCAAGTGTTGGCTCTCTCATATGTGCTAAACTCTTTCGTATATCGATGCACATATTGAGGGGGAGCGAATGATTTATGATGACAATTGTGGGAGAATACCAAAGACCGACCATCTTATTTAAATATACTGGAGTTATAAGGATGGTAAGGTTAGGTATCAGTTCCCATGATCCAACCAGAACCGGAGGGATCTTCCCAGGGACAATCCACTAGTTAGTGTAGAAGTCCTTAGGTATGATTAAAAAGGAGAAAAGTGAGAATAAGGGAAGAGTGCCGACTGAGATGGAGCTAGTACTGGAACAAACCCAACAAGGTGCTAGTGATGAAATCTCGGTAAGCGCTGAAGGGGTTGAAGAATGAAAAAGAAATGTAAAGATAAAGGGTGAAAAGAAAGAAGCCCTCCTTACACTTTAGGTAGAAACCGGGTCAATTCATATGCTGTCAGAATCACTTAGTTGATTGCTGACATTGATGACAAGTATCATGGACCCAGTGATACGCTGCACAACTCTCCCTAGCCGCTCAAGGTCCCTCAAAGGACTCTTGTTTCATTTGTCACGGAGATCAATACATTTCTATCGTCTATCTCACTCCAAGTTAGACGATATTGAAAAGGTGACAGTCCTCTCCAGCCTCCGATCACTAAATCAAAATGCACTATTGAGTCTAGAGCCAAGAGATCATCCATAAATCTCATTAGGACACATTTCCAATATGCTTGTTGTTTCATACACCGTGAAAAGCAAGAAAATATATATGAAGAGTCCTACGCATTATCCTCGTGGTATTGCCAGAACATCCGAGTGATACATAAAGTATTCACAATGAAGATGGAAATCCTTTGTTGGGAATTAAATGTTCTGAAGATCAGTATTGGGAATTAAACGTTCACAAGGTTAGTTCTGCTCAAAGAAATATACTAAGTGTCACTCTACTGCTAGTGTATTTCATTATACTGCTAGTGTTAGAGATTCTGCTACCGCAAGCATTCTACTGCTAGTGCATCAGATACTGCTATTGAAGAGATAAGTGTCGCGTATTCTACTACTAGATGGATAAGTATACAAAGATATTTTGTGTATAAAAGTCAAAGATATACGGTAGATAATATCTTTGATAGATGTTCAGTCAACAAGTTGTGTTCACAGATATAAGTTGTATCTTAAGGACTGGCACACTCAAGCAAAGCAAGTAGTTCGACAAGACTTATCATTTATTGTAAAGATCTCCTTAGTTGTATAAAAGGAAGATCTTATCTTAGTTACAAGTGTGTTGAAAATAGACTAACCAAGTGCAAAATTAGTAACTAGTCGAATACTAAGAAAACATACATTGAGTTGTTCATAATAGAAAATAGTTTTCTTTGTAATAGAGATTCAAGGTTTTGTAACCCTAGTGATAGTGAAGATCACTCGTATTATTCTCAATAATATTGAATCGTTTGGTGTTAACATTCATTGTTCATTATCAAATTCAACAACCACCACTGTTCCATTTCCAATAATCAATAACCTTCTAAGTGTGGTTAAATAGATTCCGCATACTTAATCATATTCACTCAAAGTATCTCATACACTCGTTATAAAGGACTAACATCCTATTAAGTGTATCGAATCCTCTCAATTGGTATCAGAGCAAGGCTGATATCTTTGATTCAGAAGAAGAAGAAGAAGAAATGGACGTCGAATCTATTCAGACAAATGTTGCTGCAAAATTACCAATGCTCAAACAGAATGAGTTTGAGATGTGGAGGCTGAGGATAGAGCAATATTTCCAAGTGCAAGATTATGCACTTTGGGAAATTATTGAAGATGGAAACTCCTTCAAACCTACAACCTCTACATCAACAGTTGAAGGTAAAATTGTGACAACTTTGAATACCAAACCAACAACTGCAGAAGATAGAGTCAGAAAGAAGAATGACCTCAAGGCCAGAAGTATGCTGATGATGACCATTCCAAATGATCAACTTTTAAACTTCAGCAAGTTCAAAGATGCAAAGTCTTTGTTTGAGGCCATTATTGCAAGGTATGGTGGGAATGAAGCCACCAAGAAGACCCATAAGACTCTTCTCAAACAGGAGTTTGAAAACTTCTCCTCAACCAACAATGAATCACTAGACCACATGTTTAACAGGCTTCAGAATATTGTGAGCCAACTTGCTATTCTTGGGGTTGAAATACCTCAAGAAGATTTAAACTCAAAATTTCTGAGAAGCTTACCTGAAGAGTGGGCTATGCATGTTGTTGTCTGGAAGAACAAGCCAGACCTTGACCACATGAAACTTATGGACATGTATAGCAACTTTAAGATTGTGGAACATGATTTGAAGAAAACTGAAGGTACTAGTTCTAATACTGGGAATATGGCATTTATGTCATCTCCTAGTACCTCAAATCCAGTTGAAGAGGTGAAGGTTGATGGTGGTGTTGGTATTGCTAGTTCATCAAGCAGTACCACTGGTATAATGGATGAGCAGACTTGTTGTGTATTTTTAACAAGTCGAAATGATGGGTCCATGCTTACACATGAAGACCTCCAAGTGATCAATGATGATGATCTGGAGGAAATGGACCTAAAATGGCAAATTTCTCCTCTTAGCATGAGGGCTAAGAAGTTCTATCAAAGGACGGGGAAGAAGCTCACAATCAGCAGCAATGACACTGCTGGTTTTGACAAGTCAAAGATAGAATGCTACAACTGCCACATGATGGGGCACTTCTCAAGAGAATGTAGAAGGCCAAGGCAGCAAGATAGCAAGAACAGAGGTTTTGGAAGTAAATCCAAAACATGGGAAGTTTCTGAGCCAAACTCAAAAGCTATGGTAGCTATTGATGGCTTAGGTTTTGATTGGAGCTTCATGGCAGATGAAGAAGAAGCTTCTTCTCAGATGGCACTTATGGCTTTTTCTGCTACTGAGGTACAATCTCATAAAGCTTGTTCAAATACTTGCACTGCTCTTTCAGAACTACAAACTTTAATCAAACATTATGATGATCAAAAGAAAGAGCTAAGCACAACTCATCAAGACTTAATAAACTATAAGTGTGGTTTAGCAACCTTAGAGAAGCAGATCATACACTATAAAGAAAATGAATTTGCTTTTTCAGATGACAAAGCTCTTCTTAAGCAGGACATATTCTTTAGAGATGCAGAAATTAAGCTTTTAAGAGATGCATATGATATAATCAAAAAGGATAATGAAAACATTCACTTAAGTGTAGAAACACTAGAACATGCTTCTAAGGGTGTAACTAACATGATTGAATGTCAAGTGATCAATAAGGCAAAGTCTAGGTTAGGATATAAGAATGTCCCACCTCCTTATAGAGGAATCCTGTTCCCCCAGGGATTGACCTAGAGCATTCAGGCTTAGCTGAATTTCAACAACCTGAGCTACAATATGGTGTTCAGCCAAAAGCAAAGTCAGTTGTTGATGAACCTAAGAAAGTAAGTGAGAGTTTAAGTAAAACTTCACTTCATGAGGACAAGGTGTCCTCTGATAAAAAATCAGATGGTCCAATCATTGAGGACTGGATATCTGATGATGATGAAGAAGAACAGGTTATGTCTAAACCTGAAGTGGTTAAGAAAGCAGGAACAAGTGTTCCTAAGTTAGTCAAACATAATACTGATAGGCCTAAAATCAACATTAAACATGTTAGGCAACCAGTTAGGTATTGTGAGCAATACAGAACCACAAACAAGCCTAAAGGCAACCAAAGGAATTGGAATGACCTTAAGTCTCACCAACTAGGTGATGACTTTGACTTCTATAACAAAGCTTGTTTCATTTGTGGAGAATTTGACCATCTTGCAGCTTTCTGCAACCAAAGGGTATCTGGGTATACAAACAATAGGGTGAATTTCAAAAGGCAAACACCTAAAAGTTACTCAAATAATACTAGAACAACACCCAGAGCAGTTTCATTAAAGTCTGGACCAAAAGCAGTTTCTACTGCTAGACCAAAAGTTTCTACTGCTCACCAAGCAGTTTCTACTGCCAGACCTTTTTACTCTGTTTATCCTAAACCAGCAGTACAAAGTGCAAAAACAACTTACAAACATGCACAAACAACTGCTAAGAGACCTTTTCCAACAAGAGCAGTTTCACTAAAACAAATTTGGAAACCTAAGGGTTCTAGTGCTTGGGAAAAGAGGGCCAATGCTGTTAAGGCCTCAACATGTTGGATTTGGAAACCTCTTAAATCCAATGGTGCATCAACTATTCTCAAGAGATTTAATTACATTTATGCACATGGCAAATCCAAGTCAGTAATGGCTTGGGTTCCCCAAGGAAACTAATTTCCTTATTTGTGTGCAAGAACATTCACCAACAGATCATGAAGATCAAGGCTATTCAGATAGCGGGTGTTCAAGGCACATGACAGGCAACATGTCTTATCTTTCCAACTTTCAATCATTAGATGGAGGATATGTTACCTTTGGAGGAGGTATCGGTGGCAAGATTACTGGTAAAGGTACTCTTAAAACTGGTAAATTAGATTTTGAAGATGTGTACTATGTGCAAGAGCTTAAGTATAATCTTTTTAGTGTCTCACAAATGTGTGACAAAAAGAACAAAGTTCTTTTTACTGACACTGAATGTCTTGTACTTTCTTCTGATTTTAAGATGCCTGATGAAAGTTAAGTACTACTTAAAATTCCAAGAAAGGGCAACATGTACAGTGTTGATATGAAGAAGATTGTTCCTAAAGATGCACTTACTTGTCTAGTTGCAAAGGCCACATTGGATGAATCTATGATATGGCATAGGAGGCTTGGTCACATTAACTTCAAAACCATAAATAAAATTGTTAAGAGTGGTTTGGTAAGAGGTTTACCTCAAAAACGATTTGAAAATGACCAAACATGCATTGCTTGTCTTAAAGGCAAACAACACAAAGCCACTTGTAAGCCCAAAATTTTTAACTCTATTGATCAATCATTGTTTATGCTTCATATGGACTTATTTGGACCTACTTCTGTTAGTAGTATGATGTATAAAAGATATTGTCTAGTTGTTACTGATGACTATAGTAGATTTACATGGGTTTTCTTTTTAGGTTCTAAGGATAAAACTTCTAGCATTCTTAAAACATACATTACACAGATAGAAAACCTAGTAGACAAGAAAGTAAAAGTCATTAGATTTGATAATGGGACAGAGTTTAAGAATAGAGTCATGGATGACTTCTGCAAGGAAAAAGGTATTAGGAGAGAGTTTAGTGTAGCTAGAACTCCTCAGCAAAATGGAGTTGCTGAGAGGAGAAATAGAACACTCATAGAAGCTGCTAGAACCATGTTAGCCGACTCTAAGTTGCCTATCACTTTTTGGGCTGAAGCAGTTAATACTACTTGCTATGTCCAGAATAGGGTTTTGGTGGTCAAATCTCACAATAAGACATCATATGAACTTTTTAGAGGTAGAACTCCAGCAATAGGATTTCTTAGACCTTTTGGATGTCATGTGACAATTCTGAATACCTTAGACCATCTAGGAAAGTTTGATGGTAAAGCAGATGAAGGATTCTTAGTTGGATATTCTCTTAATAGCAAAGCTTTTAGAGTATACAACTCAAGAACTAGAAGAGTAGAGGAAAACCTATTAGGAATATGAATATTCAGCTGAAGACTCGGTCACCCCGAGTACTTATTAGCACATCATAGCTCGTAGGATTATCAGTAATATTATTAGTAGCTTAGTTATTATTATTAGTATTGTGGAGTGGGTCGGGTCTTTACCCTCTGTCAGCTCACTCTACAGCCCGCTAGGGGCATAATATGTTGTAAGTATAAATACCCCTTCCCACACATGGGAAGGGTTGGAACTCTCATTACATTCAAGCTAATACACATAGTTTTCTCTCACTAGAAGTTCCCATCTCTCTCTCTCTCTAGCTTCTTGTTCATTCGATCCTTAATCAAGCCTCAAACAAGTGTTTCTTGCATTGTGAATACCTTACAATTGGTATCAAGAGCCATGGTTAGGTCCATGAGAGTTGGTATTCACGGATTTGTGTAGTTTTTGAGGTTTTTTGGTTCGATTTGATAAGTAGCATAAATTCCATTTTGTGCTTTGTTTAGTGATTAGAAGTAGTTATACCTTGTACTTTCTAGCTTAAGAATAGTATTAGAGTGGTATTTGGTGTTTGGATTCACAGATCTAAGAACGGTGTGGTGATTTTGGGGTAATTCGTGGGTGTTTATTGTTGTGTTCTTCGCAGCGGTTTGTGTCCTTGGGACATGTTCTTGGACTCGGTTTGTGTCACTTCGTAGATACGGTTTGTCTTATTACTTGTTTAGGCAAAAAGACAAAAGGCAGTGAAAGCGACGTGCTTGGGAGTTTGTGTCTACTCGGTTTGTCCCTGCTGCGTGTACTCGGTTTGTGCCTACTCGATTTGTCCCTCCAGCGTGTACTCGGTTTGTGTAGACTCGGTTTGTCTCTGAGGAATTTACTCGGTTTGTGTCTACTCGATTTGTCCCTCCAGCGTGTACTCGGTTTGTGTAGACGCGGTTTGTCTCTGAGGAGTTTACTCGGTTTGTGTCTACTCGATTTGTCTCTGCAGTGTGTACTCGGTTTGTATCTACTCGGTTTGTTCCAGCAGTGTGCACTCGGTTTGTGTCTACTTGAGTTGTCTCTGCAGCGTGTAGTCGGTTTGTGTATACGCGGTTTGTCTCTCAGACTTGTATGCGGTTTGTGTCTTGGTGATTTTAGAAATTCCCGCGAAAGATTCAATTTCTCGGTTAAATCACAAGATCTGTAAAATCCCGTAGTTACTATGGCTACCACATCAAGCACATCATCAGAAGATATTCAAGCAGCAGGATCTGACACACGTCCACCTATGCTAGATAGGACGGATTATGAGTCTTGGGCACAACGAATAAGACTTTACTGCTTGGGAAAAGATAATGGTGTTAACATTCTTAAGTCAATTGACGAAGGACCTTATCAGATGGGTACCACCAGAGACGTTGTTACAACTGGTGAAGATGGGACTGTAACTTGGGGCATCGACAGACCTAGAAACTACAATGATCTTAATGAAGAAGAAAAGAAGAGGTATGATGCTGATATTAGAGCCTCAAACATAGTCATTCAAGGTCTTCCAAAGGATGTATACAAGCTCATCAATTTCAACACTGAAGCCAAGGCTGTGTGGGACAACGTTAAAATGTTGTTGGCAGGGTCAGAACTCACAAAGGAAGATCGTGAGTCACAGCTGTATGATGAGTTCGAGCATTTCAAAATGAACCCAGGAGAGAATATCACAGACTACTATGTGAGATTTCATAAGTTGGTGAATGATATGAGGATGATCAGAATGACTATGCCCAATATCCAACTTAACTCAAAGTTTGTGAACAACATGACTCCTGAATGGGACAGATTTGTTACTGCTGTCAAACTCAACAAAGGTTTAAGGGATACCAACTATGAACAGCTGTATGCTTACCTGCAACAACATGAGAAGCATGCGGTCTACGATCGGGTGCTGAGAGAAAAGTTTAATCCTTCAACTACAAATGATCCACTGGCGTTCATGACAAATGTTCAACCGACAATCCAATCATCTTCCAACCCAAGCTATCATCAACTTCACTCACATGTACCTGCTATGAGTTCTCAACTTGACTCAGGCTACTCTCAGACCGACAAAATGATTGACAACCTCACCAATCAAGTATCATTACTGGTTCAACAGTTTCAAGCATCACTCCCTCAGACCAACAATCAGTTAAGGAATTCATCCAATCCACGCAATCTAGCAATGGTGGAGGATGGGAAAATTGTGGTTCAGAATGTGCAAGGGAGAGCAGGTAGAAACATGGGTCGAGGTTATGTGCAGAATAGAGCAGGGAATGGCAATCAGGGTCAAGGAAAACAGATCAAGTGTTATAATTGTGGGGGGCTTGGACACATTGCTAGAAACTGCAATCAACCTAAACGTCCTCAGAACTCAGATTACTTCAAAGACAAGATGCTGTTAATGCAAGCTCAAGAGAATGGAGCTGTATTGGATGAGGAAGAGTTATTGTTCTTGGCAGGAGATGGAGGAAATACTTTTGATGAAGATGTGGATGAGAAACCTGTTCAGGATCTAGCACTTAATGATCCTAACATCTTCAAGGCAGATGACTGTGATGCATATGACTCTGATGTGGATGATGAACCTACTGCTCAAACAATCTTCATGGCTAACTTGTCTTCCCTGGCCTCATCTCCCCGTCAAGCTGGTCCTTCTAATGCATCCGTGATACATATAATATTGTCGAGGTACAAAAGAATCCCGAAGAAGTACATCAGGCAGATGTTTCTGACTCAAGTAATGTTGACATGGAAAATAGCAATATTATTTCATATGAACAGTATTTGAATCACAACAACTCGCCTGATGTACCAAATGGTGAATCTTTTGTCAATAATGATGTTTGTGTTATGAGTAATGTATGTGCCTTAGATAATGCGGGTAATATAGATAATGCATGTGTGTACCATGAGAACAAATTGCCTGTCCCTGATGATAACTTGATCACTAGACTAAACATCTATAAAGAACAAGTTGCTATGTATGAACAGCGTGCTAAGTTTGAGCTTAATGATCGTGAGCAGAAATTAGAAGGTCAAATGAGTACACTTATTAAAGAGTCTAGAGTGCGAGAAGAAACATTAAAATTAGAGTTGAGTTCTTTGAAAAGTCAGCTAGAACAGTCTGTCAAACAGAAACAGGAAGCACAAAAGTGTGTAACTACACTTAAGCAAGAATTCAAACAAAAAGAAACAACTCTTTTAAATGATTTCTCTAGACTCAAGACGTTAAAAAATAAGCTTGAAGATAAGTTGTACACACAAAATCAAACCATACAAACTGCTCAAATGATTCATAAGCACAGAAAGTTGAGTGATAAGCATAGTAAAATCATGATAGGTGAACCTAAGTCAACCATCCTTAGGGACATGAAAGTACTTCAACCAGCCCTATATGATGGTAATGTGATGCTTATGCCTGTTCATGACCAACCTGGGCATATCTACACTAATGAAGAAGATGAGATAAGTGATAAAACGAGGGAAAAAATGAATGAGAAAATGAGGGATCCCGAGTGCATAGCCAAACGAATAATAATCAAACCCCATGATTATTATGAGGAAAATCGTTTGACTGTGTTTGCTCCTCAAAAGAAGTTAACACCTGAACAGATATTTTGGAAACAAGATAATGAAAAACTTAAGGTAGATAAACTTAAGGCCAACACCCCCCTCATTAGAAAAGTTGCGTCCATAACGGTGTATCCTCCCAATACACCTAGGAATCTGGTGCCTTTGTCTCTTCCCACTGAATGCAAAACTGATGAGGCGAAAAGTGTACCGCTTTTAAGGGGTCATTTAAGCCCGAAATCGTATTTATTTGATCAAATATTGCCCTAAATCGTTCCTTTTGTCATTTTAGGTACTTTTGAGGAGAAATCTGGAAAAGGAGGCATTTTGGACGTTTTTGGAGCATAAAAGTGAAGAAAACGGCAAAGTCTCAAAATTGTGCTGAAAGTCACCTTTGACGGCGTCAACATTAACTCCAGACGGCGTCATGCCTTGGCAAGAAAAGTTGGATGTGAAATTTACTCATGACGGGCCAGTGAGTTTGCATGAGAATTCTGACGGCGTCACGCTTTAACTAAATCAAGGGCGTCACGGCTTAAATCATAAGGGGACGGCGTCACGTTTAGGATCCGACGGCGTCAAGCCTTGATAAGCCAGAATGGATTTTTGAAGAGCTAAAGAGGGACGGCGTCAAGATGGTCATCCGGGAACCCTAAAAGCGGCGAGGTGACGGCGTCACAATGCATAAGGTGACGCCGTCAGATGTCAAAGTCTATATATAGTTTTCTAATTTTTTGTCATTAAGGGAGAGCTTAGTGTGTGGAATTTTGGGATAAAACCCTAAGACGATTTTAGCTACTTTTTCAGGGCTTCTTGCCTTGAGATCTTCCATGTTTCATTGAAAGATAAGTTATCAATTAATCATTCAATATGTCTATGTGTTGTTTGATTCTATCTTATGCTTGTCTTTTGTTTAACATGTTAGGCTAATTTTATCTTGTGTTTGCTTAGATCTAATGAAACCTAGCTATTGATTATTGGTTGTTAGTGTGTTGTTAGTTGTATTGGATGATTGTTTATCTATGTTAGGCTTAAGAAAACTGGCTAACTTCCTATTCGGTAACTTGCTTGAACGTCTTAAGAAACATGAACCAAACGCGTACTAAAGGTTTTTATGGTTGTATTTAATGCACAAGCGAATTCTAGTGATCCCATGTTAGGAGCTTCCTAGCCGGCTCGACATAGGAGTGAAGTAGGAGCTTGTAGAGTTTGGGGAAGTAAGTACGCCACCCCACGAATGGTATTAAGGAATACACCCGTCATCCACGCGACTAATACACACTAATTAACCGGTAAAAGATAGTTAGGGAGTAAGGAAATCTAAGTAAACACATTTCTCTACACATAAGTTTCTCACCACTTTTCATTTTTGTTATTTTATTTTATTTGCATTTGTAGTAATTTGGGTTAGTTGACTAGCAACTAATTCCGCCCACTCCTTCAAAACCCGAGATTTTACTTGCTTTCATAAAATTATAAAAAACATAAAAAGAATCTTCCTCAACCCTTAGACCTAATTAGAGTAGCCTTTCACACCTAACGAACACTATTCCCTGTGGAGAACGATCAATCCCCCGTACTTACCACTACACTATACTACATCGGTCAGGTACACTGCCTGGTGGGGTTGTAAGCCTCTTGAGATCCCTCGAGAGGTAAAACCTGTTGTAAGGTTGCAAAACCCACGCATCAAGTTTTTGGCGCCGCTGCCGGGGAATAGTTATTGTTTAGGTTAAATTTTATTTCTATTAGGTCTACTCACTAGATTCCTTTCTAGTGAGATTTTTATTTTATTTTTCTAGGTTTTCTTTAGTCTATCTATTTTCTTCGTGTCTTTGTTCGTAACCATTACCGTCCGACATCATGGAAGATGGTAATATCCTTAACCCCCACAACCCACCACCACCTCCTAGAACCCGCACTTTAGGAGGATATTCCCTAAGTTTGGATGATGACCCCCCTAATCTTAGAATCACTAGGAGCCGAAGCTCGATAAAGACTCTTGCCACACCCTATGCTGAACCCGAAAGGGAAATGCATAAATTAAGGCGACTCCACCAAGCGGCTGAACCATCCACGATCAATTTTGATGATGCCCTCTCCGAGGAAGAATCCAATCATTATTCTACACCTCCTAGCCCTCAACCCAATCACGATATGGAAGTTCCCGAAATCCCAATCCCCAAATGTCTCAAGGACTACTCTTCTCCCACCCCTCGTGGTTTTTCCAATGCTATCGTTTTTCCAATTGAACACACGGATGGGGTCTTGCGTGCAACTGATATTTGGCTGGTCCAAAGTGTATGCAAGTTTCACGGATTGAAAACTGAAGATCCAATCCAACACATCAAGGACTTCCTGAAAATAGTGGATACCCTCCACACGGACGGAGCCACTAGAGATACCTCCCGGTTGCGATTCTTTCCCCTTACCCTTCATGAAAGAGCCGGAGACTGGTATAACCAACTTCCTTCCGAATCCATCTTCACATGGGAACAGCTTATCTCAAAATTCTATGAGAAATTCTTTCCCATAGGAAGAACTTCAAAGTTGAGAGACGAAATCCTCCGCTTCCATGTTGGACCAGCAGAACCTATTCACAAATCTTGGGTTAGATTCAAGGATCTAATTAGACAGGTCCCTCATCATGGCATTGAACTCTGGCTTCTTGTCCAAATCTTTTATGACAGTGTCTCCAAAAATGACCAATTGGGCATTAATAATTCATCGAAAGGAAAAATAGCCAAATTAAGCGTTGAGGAAGGATGGAATAGAATTGAGGAATACGCGAATGATCAAGACGATACCTGGGATGAACCCGATTCGATCATGAGCGTTTCCAAGATCATGAAAGAGCCTCCTTTTGCTAGCCGGGTGAGTAGATTGAATGATCAGGTATCTTATCTAGACAAGTCGCAACCAACTAAGCGGTTATCAAACCCATACTTGATCTGTGATCAATGTGGTGGCCCGCATGAAGTAGAGGAATGCGAGGATGTTACCACCACCGAACAAGCATGCTTGTCAAGCCACGACATCTTCGATGATCCTTCGCTCTTAACTTTCTACCAAAACAATGATTTCACCCCCTGGGGAAATCTTGTGAGAGAAGAGGGAGGAGGTGAATATCCTGACTACAAGGTTAGGAGCACTTTTGAGGATGATCTTGGGCACTTCACGTTTGAGAAGAATCTGCAACTAAATGGTCTCGACAACCTCGTCACTAGCCAACAAAACGACGTGAAGGCCAAATTCGCAGAACTCAACGCCATTCTCGACGGCCTTGGCGAACCACAAAGAGATCCTTTACTCGCCATCACCACTCGTGCTGGAACAACTACTAAGGATCCACCCTACCCAGCTCAACCATCTAACGCCATGGAACCCAACACCCCTCATGAGGAGAACGATAATGTGAACGACGAAAATCCCGAGCAAACCCCACCGGTAACTCCATCCCCACCTACTCCTGCCAAACAGCCCCTTAAAGTCCCATACCCATCTCGCCTCAAGAATCAAAAGGTCGAAAGTGATAATAAAAGATTCTTGTCATATTTAAAGAATTCGGTCGTCACCATACCCCTTCTTGATGCATGTTATCATATGCCCAAATATAGTACATACTTCAAGAGGCTGCTCACCAACAGGAAAGGGCTCGAGGGTCTTGTAACCTTAGGAGAAGAATGTTCTGTGGTGACTCAACGAGGGCTACCAAAGAAGGTGGACGACCCAGGTAGTTTCACCTTGCCCTGTTCAATTGGATCTCTTTCAGTCAAAAATGCCTTAGCCGACTTAGGAGCAAGCATCAATCTTATGCCGCATTCCCTGTTCCGCAAGCTAGGGTATTCTGGGTTGAAACCAACCCGTATGAGCATCCAACTGGCCGATAGATCAGTCAAATACCCCTTAGGAATATGCGAGAATGTGCTGGTTAAGGTAGGGAAGTTTAAATTTCCAGTTGACTTCGTCATCCTAGAAATGGAAGAAGATGATCTTGTGCCCATCATTCTAGGAAGACCCTTCCTTGCAACTTCTCGTGCTGTTATTGATGTTCATGACGGCAAACTAACCTTACGAGTGGGGGCCGATAGCTTAACCTTCGACATCAAGGACACAATGAATCTTTCTCTCGAAGCAGATAATCAACTGTATTTCATCGAAGAAATCGATGAACTATCCGACGAGATTGATAATTGTGTAGATGAACAGGTGGAAGCCGGTTGGTTGCGAGATGAAGCTTTCTTACCCATCTTAGAGGAGGAGAAGGCTATGGATGTGAATGCAGTCTCCTTCTATCCCAGACAAGAAATCGAACAGCTTGAGCTTCGTAAACCCGAGAACAAACTTAAACCTTCCATCATCGAGCCACCTGCGGTAGAACTCAAGGAACTCCCAACCAACCTTGAATATGCTTTCCTCCAAGGGGAAGATCAACTTCCGGTAATCATAAGCTCTTCTTTGAAAAGTGAACAAAAGGATCAACTCTTGGGAGTTTTAAAAAAATATAAAGGAGTTATAGCATGGAGTGTAGCCGATATCAAGGGTATTGACTCTACCTTTTGTACACATAAAATCCTCATGGAGGAGGATTATAAACCCAGCGTGCAACCTCAAAGGCGAGTAAATCCCAACATAAAGGAAGTCGTAAAGAAGGAAGTCATTAAGCTCCTAGACGCAGGACTAATTTACCCGATTTCGGACAGTCCATGGGTAAGTCCTGTACAGGTTGTACCAAAAAAGGGAGGAATGACGGTGGTGAAGAACGATAAGGATGAGTTAGTACCTCAACGAACAGTAACTGGATGGCGTGTGTGCATCGATTATAGGAAGTTGAATGATGCAACCCGAAAAGATCATTTCCCTCTCCCATTTATCGACCAGATGTTGGAAAGGTTAGCAGGGCATGAGTACTACTGCTTCCTAGATGGGTTCTCAGGGTATTTCCAAATCCCTATCGCTCCTGAGGACCAAGAAAAGACCACGTTTACATGTCCTTATGGCACCTTCGCCTACAAGCGAATGCCCTTTGGACTATGTAACGCCCCCGCCACTTTCCAGCGCTGCATGACGGCGATCTTCCATGAGTTAATGGAAGACAGCATGGAGGTCTTTATGGATGATTTTTCAGTCTTTGGGAACTCTTTTGATCGCTGTCTTGCTAACCTTGAGAAAATGCTCAAACGTTGTGAGGAGACCAACTTGGTACTAAACTGGGAAAAGTGCCACTTTATGGTAAAAGAAGGGATTGTGCTGGGACACAAAATTTCAGGAAGTGGAATCGAAGTAGACCGGGCAAAAATTGAAGCTATATCTAAACTTCCCTATCCAACAACTGTCAAGGCAATCCGTAGTTTTTTGGGTCATGCTGGCTTCTATAGGAGATTCATTAAGGATTTCTCAAAGGTAGCCAAACCGATGACTCAGTTACTCATGAAGGATGCCCCGTTCGACTTCTCTCAAGAGTGCAAGGACGCATTCGATCTATTGAAGCAGGAACTTACCCAAGCTCCAATTATGGTTACCCCTAACTGGGAGTTACCCTTTGAAATCATGTGCGATGCTAGTGATTATGCTGTTGGAGCAGTATTAGGCCAAAGGCTTAACAAACACTTTCAGCCAATATACTACGCTAGCAAAACCATGAATCCTGCTCAAGAAAACTACACTACCACTGAAAA
The DNA here is from genome assembly GCA_021014915.2 of Artemisia tridentata subsp. tridentata. Classification (NCBI taxonomy): domain Eukaryota; kingdom Viridiplantae; phylum Streptophyta; class Magnoliopsida; order Asterales; family Asteraceae; genus Artemisia; species Artemisia tridentata. Next base: position 66,176,422 of record CP139506.1, read on the forward strand.
GGAATTACTAGCCGTGGTATTCGCTTTTGATAAATTTCGCCAGTATCTTGTTCTTTCTAAAACGGTTGTTTTTACGGATCATTCAGCTATTCGATATCTTTTCGCTAAACAGGATGCTAAACCACGGTTACTTCGTTGGATCCTATTATTGCAAGAGTTCGATGTTGAAATTCGTGATAAGAAAGGAGCAGAGAATCTTGCGGCTGATCATCTCTCTCGTCTCGAAAACCCCAGCCTCGCTGAATCTGACAAGAGTGAGATTCGGGAAACATTTCCTGAAGAGCAGCTCATGTTAATAAATGATTCTGAACCTTGGTATGCGGATTATGCTAACTACCTGGCAAGTAGAGTAATCCCTGAGCATATGAGCAGGCATGAAAAAAAGAGGTTCTTTAATCAATTAAAGTACTACTTTTGGGATGAACCCTTCTTATTTCGAAGATGTCCAGATCAGGTAATCAGGCGTTGTGTTTCGGAAAGAGAGGCTGTCAGAATTATGAAAGAATGTCATGCGGGTCCATCTGGAGGACATCACGGAATAAGCACTACTGCACGAAAGGTCTTCGACGCGGGATTCTATTGGCCTACAATATTTCGTGATGTGAAGGGAATGATACAAACGTGTGACGCATGTCAAAGAGCTGGGAATATCTCTAGGAGGGATGAAGCCCCACAGAATTATATACAAGTTTGTGAGGTTTTTGATGTCTGGGGAATTGATTTCATGGGACCATTCCCATCTTCTGGAGGGAATGAATACATCTTGGTGGCCATTGATTATGTTTCGAAATGGGTGGAAGCACAAGCCCTTAGGACTAACGACGCTAGGGTAGTCATTCATTTCTTAAAGAAATTGTTCGCTAGGTTCGGAATTCCGAAGGCTCTTATTAGTGACAGGGGAACCCATTTTTGCAATTCACAAATGGAGAAAGTCATGAAAAGATATGGAGTCTCTCACCGATTCTCCACCGCTTACCATCCTCAAACCAACGGTCAAGTCGAAAACACTAATAGAGCCATAAAAAGAATATTAGAGAAAACAGTTAATCAAAACAGAAAAGATTGGTCTTTTAAGCTCGATGAGGCTTTGTGGGCATTTCGAACCGCCTATAAGACGCCAATCGGGACAACCCCGTTCCGTATGGTATATGGCAAGGCATGCCACCTTCCAGTAGAACTGGAACACAAAGCATATTGGGCACTTAAGGCTTGTAATTTGGATTATACAGTTGCGGGAACAAATAGATTCTTACAGCTCCAAGAGCTTGATGAGTTGAGATTAGAGGCTTATGAATCTTCCATCACATACAAAGAGAGGGCGAAAAGATGGCATGACCAACGGATTAAGAGACCCAAGGAGTTTTCAGAAGGAGACAAGGTCTTATTATATAATTCTCGCTTAAGGCTATTTCCTGGGAAACTTAAATCTAGATGGTATGGACCTTTTACCGTAAGGAGCTCCTCTAAAACCGGAGCCGTTGTATTAATTGACGACGAGGATAGAGAATTCACTGTGAACATTCAACGAATCAAGCATTATCAAGAGAATGGTAATGAAATGATCAATGAGGAAGACATTACTTTTGATGAAGAAGTCACGTAATGTACGTGACTTTGAGTCTAGCTACAAGACTCGTTAATAAAGAAAGGCGCTTCTTGGGAGGCAACCCAAGCTTTATTTGTTTTATTTGCTTTGTGTGTTTATTTATTTGTTTGTTTGATTTTATTTGTTTCCGTATGTGTGTTTAATTTTTATTCTTATTGATTCATGTTCAAAACTAATTTGTGAAAATGCTTTATCTTGTTTTTAACTTCGTCTTAACTACATATAAAGGTATTTTGCAAAAGTTAAGTGTAAGGGAAATCTAAATCGGTTTATTAGAACACAAATTAACATGAATCATAATAATAATAAATTAACATACATATTAGTGTGTGTTTGAGTCAAATGCTTGTATCGAGTCATAATGATGTTTTGCAGGATTTCCAGGAAGTAAGGTAAAGGTTTTTCCAGAAATTTTCCGGAAACTTAAAATGAAAATTTTTGTCAGGTCATTTCTGACGGCGTCAGGGGTTATAACCTGACGGCGTCAGATTTAATTTCCAGAAATTTTTGAAAATTTTGTTTTCATAAAAAGTTTTTATTAAAATCTCCAACTTATAATCTCCAGGAATCTGCAAAGTTATCATTCCACAAGCATTATATCCTTATATATAGATTTTATCCCGCCGATGTTATGCAGGTTTTCGTGTTTGTTTTCTCAGGTTTAACAGGTTATTTTGGACAAGGAGATGTTTTTTGGAATCAAGCTTATGGCGATGCATTAGTCATGGAGCTTCAACATTCTCTTTGGAGGAAGATTTAACCGTGTAATTTCATTATCCAACGAGCGAATCAGGGGAGTATTTGATTTCATTCTTTTACTTTATGCTTTTACATCTTGTTATTTGAACATTGGGGACAATGTTCATCTTAAGTGTAAGGGGAGGGTAAAAGTACGATTTTTGAGAATACAATTGCGCTTGATTTTTGTTTGTTTGATGGTAGATGTGTAATAAAACTGAGAGAAATACTTGTTAAGGTAATTTTAGTGCCAAATTTAAAATTTTTTACAACATATAGGAGTGAAACTTTGATCCTAATAAGCGTCTCACGGATAGGAGTTATATGACTAGCACAAAAACCGTACCACTAAAAAATTTTCCACCCCCAAATATGTGAGGTTCACCCCTAGAATTGGTAGGAAAAGCATTTATGCTATGATGTGTGTACCGGTAGCACTTAGATTCTAGAACTTGCGTTAGGACCATTCCAAGGCCACAAGTGAGACTACATTCGTGTAGTTAGATTTACTACATGATAAGAGGCATTAGGATTAACCCATTGTTTTACACCTGTGTTTTTGTTATAATTACTTTGGCTACATTGGTCAAGTAATTCTCCCACACCCTTTGCGTTGTACTCATTTTTAGTACACGATACCCCTAGTACACCCCTCAGAGCCTATCTTTTCGTTTCGACCTTTAAGCATTTTACTTAAAGGAAGAATTTGTTACACCCCACTAAAATGTACACCCAAATCGCCTTAGCCTACCTTGTATGCACTCATTTTTAGTGCATTATTGTTACAACATTTGTTTAAACCCAAGTTAATTATCTAGTTGATTACATGGTTGCTAAGTCGAGTCATATCCTTGTACATATTGTTTTGGGACGATTGGGACTCATGGGTAAAGTACTAGTGTAATGGAGTAATGGGGAAGAACATCATTTATTACCCCCATATGTGCTAAATGTTTTAAAAGTACTCCAAGTTTTTCAATTATCTTAATTCGAGTCATTAGAATAGTTATTTGTAAAGTTATGTAAAAGTTCAAGTGTAAGGGGATGCAACGCCCCTATGATGTATTATTTTGGATGGTAGGGTAAAAGTGTATGCAAAAAAAAAAAAAAAAAAAAAAAAAAAAAAAAAAAAAAAAAAAAAATCGAAAAAATCAAGAAAAATACAAAAAAATGAGAAAAAGAAAAGTAGAAAAAAACATACGGACTACCATCCCGTTTCATTTTATGTTTATTTTATGTTTATGTTTTGTTATTTTCTTTCATTAGCTTAAGATCGAGTCTAGTCTTGGCTTAGCAACGTTGTATAGTACATGTAATTGATCAAGATTTTTAACTCGCCACCAGTAAAATATCCTTTATCCAACCAAACCGTGTTTTCCTTTTCCCTACACCTAACGTTATAACCCATTTAAAAGCCCTCTTTGATAGTTTATCTTAGGTGCTTACGCCTAGTGGAGGAGGTTTTCGATCCTTTCCCAAGCCTATGGTAATCTATTTGCTATGACAGGTAGTGAGAGATATTTTCCGCTTTCATTTATGAGATTTATTTTGATGACACTTGAGAGATGTGAGTATCTAAACACTACTTGTGAGGTGCTAGTATGTAATCTCCGTGCTTATTATGATTGAAGTGGAACGATTATTTGTTGTAATTACTTTTATGTTTGCATTAAATGACCCCTAACTTGTATTTTGATTAGAATTAAAGCGCGTTTGCTTGAGGACAAGCAAATCTCAAGTGTAAGGGTATTTGATGAGGCGAAAAGTGTACCGCTTTTAAGGGGTCATTTAAGCCCGAAATCGTATTTATTTGATCAAATATTGCCCTAAATCGTTCCTTTTGTCATTTTAGGTACTTTTGAGGAGAAATCTGGAAAAGGAGGCATTTTGGACGTTTTTGGAGCATAAAAGTGAAGAAAACGGCAAAGTCTCAAAATTGTGCTGAAAGTCACCTTTGACGGCGTCAACATTAACTCCAGACGGCGTCATGCCTTGGCAAGAAAAGTTGGATGTGAAATTTACTCATGACGGGCCAGTGAGTTTGCATGAGAATTCTGACGGCGTCACGCTTTAACTAAATCAAGGGCGTCACGGCTTAAATCATAAGGGGACGGCGTCACGTTTAGGATCCGACGGCGTCAAGCCTTGATAAGCCAGAATGGATTTTTGAAGAGCTAAAGAGGGACGGCGTCAAGATGGTCATCCGGGAACCCTAAAAGCGGCGAGGTGACGGCGTCACAATGCATAAGGTGACGCCGTCAGATGTCAAAGTCTATATATAGTTTTCTAATTTTTTGTCATTAAGGGAGAGCTTAGTGTGTGGAATTTTGGGATAAAACCCTAAGACGATTTTAGCTACTTTTTCAGGGCTTCTTGCCTTGAGATCTTCCATGTTTCATTGAAAGATAAGTTATCAATTAATCATTCAATATGTCTATGTGTTGTTTGATTCTATCTTATGCTTGTCTTTTGTTTAACATGTTAGGCTAATTTTATCTTGTGTTTGCTTAGATCTAATGAAACCTAGCTATTGATTATTGGTTGTTAGTGTGTTGTTAGTTGTATTGGATGATTGTTTATCTATGTTAGGCTTAAGAAAACTGGCTAACTTCCTATTCGGTAACTTGCTTGAACGTCTTAAGAAACATGAACCAAACGCGTACTAAAGGTTTTTATGGTTGTATTTAATGCACAAGCGAATTCTAGTGATCCCATGTTAGGAGCTTCCTAGCCGGCTCGACATAGGAGTGAAGTAGGAGCTTGTAGAGTTTGGGGAAGTAAGTACGCCACCCCACGAATGGTATTAAGGAATACACCCGTCATCCACGCGACTAATACACACTAATTAACCGTAAAAAGATAGTTAGGGAGTAAGGAAATCTAAGTAAACACATTTCTCTACACATAAGTTTCTCACCACTTTTCATTTTTGTTATTTTATTTTATTTGCATTTGTAGTAATTTGGGTTAGTTGACTAGCAACTAATTCCGCCCACTCCTTCAAAACCCGAGATTTTACTTGCTTTCATAAAATTATAAAAAACATAAAAAGAATCTTCCTCAACCCTTAGACCTAATTAGAGTAGCCTTTCACACCTAATGAACACTATTCCCTGTGGAGAACGATCAATCCCCCGTACTTACCACTACACTATACTACATCGGTCAGGTACACTGCCTGGTGGGGTTGTAAGCCTCTTGAGATCCCTCGAGAGGTAAAACCTGTTGTAAGGTTGCAAAACCCACGCATCAAAAACCTTTATTAGCTTATATGTGCTTTGGCAATTATTTGCTGATTTTGATAAAACATGTAAGAAGAGAATCACACCAACCGGCATTACTGAGGGGGAAAGGTGTTTTGAACATGGAAAAAGGTGTTACTTAACTGAGGTCATGCCATTCTTTAAACTACTTAAAGAACATTTTGAAGGGTTGCAAACTGCCCTTAAAGTCAAAATAAAAGAAATGGAAGTAGTGTTTAAAGACATGGAAAATGAGGTGAATGAATATGCAATAGAGCTTAAGAGTCGAGAGATTGAAAGAAAAAACATACTCATTACTAACGACAACTTGATTGCTAAATGTATTGCACAAGATGTATTTTACACTGTTACTGATTCTGCATTGTCCGCTTGTCAATTTAATGAGTATGCTATTGCGTTAAATGTCACCCAGAATCATGTTGTTGAGCTTGAGGGGGAGAATTTAAAATTGCTTAAAAAAATTTAAAATGATGACCATGATAATATGGTTAAACGTTTTTCAAAATTAGAAGTTGAATATCTTAATTTGCAATTGAAACATCAACATTTAAATGAAAAACATAAAATATCAAATGACAAGACATCCTTGGATGCTCCTGAATTTGATACTTATTTTGAATTAAGCAAACGTGATGAGACAATTCAAGCTCACACGAACACGATTCGACTGCTGAGGGCCCAAATTGCCCAATTGAAATCCAACAAGTATGAAGTGTATGGCACCAATAAACCTTCGTCTTCAGATTCTCAGAATTTTCAATATCAAAACACCATAAATAAGTTACATTATGAAAATGAATGTTATCGAGAAGAAAATTCAAAGGTCAAACAACATTTCAAAGAGTTATATGATTCCATTAAAGTTACAAGAAGCAATCACAATGATCAAATAACCTCTTTGACAAATGAAATTGAGAATCTTAAGGCTCGGGTGAAAGGTAAAATGCCATGCACCACTTGTAATTGTGATGCACCAAAGACTAGTGATAGTAAAAAGTATGATGTTGATGTTGGGCGTATTCCGTTTAAGCTTAGAAATAACAGTTTTGCTCATCAAACATATCTAGATCATCTTAGAGAGGGCCTTGACACACTTCGTGAGGTAGTTGAAGAGGATAGGACTGATAAGCCACTTGATAGGGCAGTTGTCTATGCCTGCAAACTCACGAAAAGGATTCAGGAAAACTTAGAATATGCCATAGGCTCAATTCCTAAGTTTAGCAGCCATAGAGATAGATTTGTTGCATCATCATCCACTGTCGAGAACAAGCATGTAGCCTTTGATCTACCACCAAAAACATCAGAACCTAACACATCATTATCAGGAAGGCATGTGACAGACAAACAAACTAATGTTACCTTCGATGCTTCTACAGGAGTAAAAAGTGACACCCAAGCTAGCGGGTCAAGGTATAGAGGAAATGCAAGAAAGGATAGGACCGCGCCAGCTAAGAATGATCACTTGAAGAATGTAGAAGCCCAACCTAGGAACAATAAGTTTGCAATGAGTAGGATGAATCGTGTTGATTCTAGTATCAAAAGTATTGTAATTAATTCGAATTCTAATGCTATCTGTAAAACATGCGACAATTGTTTAATTTCTGCTAATCATGATGAATGTGTTGTGTCTTTCTTGATGACTTCTGCATCATCCCATGTTAAGAATGGTAGAATAACTAAAGCATGCAAGAAAGTTTGGAAAGCAACAGGAAAAACATTTGCTAGCATAGGCTATCAATGGAGACCCACTGGAAGGAAATTCAATTTAGGAAAATAGTGCACGTTACCTAAAATGAATGAGCATAAAATTGTGAAAGTTAAGGAATGGAGACCCACTGGAAGGAAATTCAATTTAGGAAAACAGAGATCATTACCTAAAATGAATATGCATAAAATTGTGAAGAATAAGGAATGGAGACCAACTGGTAGAATCCTGTCTTTAGAATCACAATGTCTTCCATCTAGGTCTTGTTCTGCCTCTAGTTCTGTCTCCTCAGTAAAGACAGTAGCATCTGTGAAATCTGTAGTTCCAGAATATGTGTGTGCTGACCAAACGGACCCCAATTTCACTTGGGGATCCACATTTTTCAGTTATCCATTGTTGTCTGGTTTCAAATGCAGGTCGTACAAATCGTCCTGTGGTATTTGGACTCTGGCTGCTCAAAACATATGATTGGGGATCGCTCACGGCTCAAGAACTTCGTGAAAAAGTTTATCGGGACAGTTAGATTTGGGAACGACTACTTTGGTGCTATTATGGGTTATGGAGATTATGTGTTTGGTAACAGTGTAATCTCAAGGGTATATTATGTGGAAGGACTAGGGCACAATCTGTTTTCGGTGGGTCAATTTTGTGATTCAGATCTGGAAGTGGCGTTCAGAAAGCATACATGTTTCGTCAGAGAATTGGATGGTATAGATCTCCTCAAGGGCAGTCGGGGCACCAATATATACACCATATCGATTGAAGAAATGTTGAAGTCCTCTCCCATATGCTTGCTTTCTAAAGCCTCTAAAACTAAATCATGGCTGTGGCATCGTCGTTTGAACCACTTGAACTTCGGTACCATAAATAATCTTTCCCATAAAGATCTTGTTAGAGGAATGCCCAGACTGAAATATGAGAAAGATCATCTCTGCTCTGCATGTCAACTGGGTAAAAGCAAGAAACAAACCCACAAGCCTAAAACCATCAACACCAACTTGGAAGTTCTTCATACCCTCCACATGGACTTGTGCGGTCCAATGAGAATACAAACCATAAATGGAAAGAAGTACGTTCTGGTGATAGCAGATGATTATTCTCGGTTCACATGGGTAAAGTTTTTGAGAACCAAGGACGAAACTCCAGAGGTTATCATTAAACTGATAAAACAGCTGCAAGTAAGGCTCGATAAAACTGTCAGAATCATCCGCACTGATAATGGTACTGAGTTTGTTAACCAACAACTCCGTAATTTCTATGAAAGTATTGGCATCACACATCAGAAAAGTATCCCTCGCACTCCTCAACAGAACGGAGTGGTTGAACGAAGGAACCGTACTCTGGTAGAAGCTGCAAGAACTATGCTTATATTTTCAAAGACACCGATGTTTCTCTGGGCAGAGGCTATTGCAACAGCATGTTACACTCAAAACCGATCCCTAATTCATCCTGTTCATGAGAAGACTCCCTTCGAGTTAATTCATAACAAGAAACCAGATCTTTCCTTTCTCCGTGTGTTTGGTGCACTTTGCTACCCAACTAACGATAGTCAAGACTTGGGAAAGTTAAGAGCTAAAGCAGATGTAGGTATTTTTGTTGGATACGCACCAGACAGTAAAGGGTATCGAATCTACAATAAGAGAACCCGTAAAATTATGGAAACCATTCATGTTACGTTCGATGAGCTGAGTGAGCAACCTGCTTCAGGACAAATTAGTTCTGGACCCGATCTTAACCTTTTGTCTCCTGGACCCATTAGTTCAGGACTTGTACAGAATTCCACGCCTGTAGATTCTTATGTGCCACCTACATGCGAGGAGTTAAAGAAGTTATTTGATCCTATGTTTGATGAATACTTTGAACCAACGAATGGAACCATCCCAAGTGAACCTGCTGTACTTCCTATGGCTGAGGTTCAAGCCCCACAAGGTTCAGAAGGCCCTACAGCTTCAGTATCAGTCAGTCACAATGCTCCAGCTGCCAGTCAATCGCCTTCGTCATCAAACGCTCAATCTTCTCCTGTAATACAAGAATCTTCAGATAATAATTCATTGGAAGTTAACCCCTTTGCTCCTGTTGATGAGGTTCCTTTTGAAAATATATTTGCTCCTGAACATTCACCAGACACATCCTCACTTGAAGAATACAGCACTGCTACGTCTGTTCATAACTCTCAACCTCACGACCATCTCAGGAAATGGACCAGTGATCATCCAATCGACAACATCATAGGCAATCCTTCACGTCCAGTATCCACACGTAATCAACTAGCCACTGATGCACTATGGTGCTTCTTCAATTCTGTACTGTCCAAAGTCGAACCAAAAGATGCCAAAGAAGCAATGACTAAAGATTGCTGGTTCCAGGCTATGCAGGATGAAATCCATGAATTTGATCGACTTGAAGTATGGGAATTAGTGCCTCCTCCAGAGCTTGCTATGATCATTGCTTTAAAGTGGATCTTCAAAGTGAAGCTCGATGAGTATGGTGATGTCTTAAAGAACAAGGCACGGCTAGTTGCTAAAGGGTTCAGACAAGAAGAGGGCATTGATTTTGAAGAATCGTTTGCTCCTGTTGCTAGAATTGAAGCCATAAGAATCTTCCTCGCAAATGCTGCTAGTCGAAATATGATAGTCTACCAGATGGATGTCAAAACAGCATTCTTGAATGGTGACTTAAAGGAAGAAGTTTATGTGAGTCAACCAGAAGGATTCGTGGATGCTGAACATCCTACTCATATTTACCGCTTGAAGAAGGCTCTTTATGGGTTAAAACAGGCGCCAAGGGCATGGTACGATACATTGTCCAAGTTCCTCCTAGTGAACGGATTCTCCAAGGGTGTTGTTGATCCCACACTATTCACCAGGAAGTCAAGAAACCATCTACTGCTAGTTCAGATATATGTAGATGATATCATCTTTGCTTCAACAGATCCTAGTGAATGTGATAGTTTTTCAAAAGAGATGAATTCCAAGTTCCAAATGTCCATGATGGGACAAATTTCATTCTTCTTAGGATTACAAGTTTCTCAAAGTCCCGGAGGCATATTCATTAATCAATCCAAATACGCCAACGAGATCTTGAAAAAGTTTGGATTCTATTCAAGTGAACCTGTTGACACTCCCATGGTTGATAGAACAAAGCTGGATGAAGATCCTTCAGGGATTTCAGTAGATATAACAAAGTATCGAAGCATGATTGGATCTTTGATGTACATCACGGCTAGCAGACCAGATCTTCTGTTTGCTGTGTGTATGTGTGCTCGGTATCAATCCAGACCAACCAAGAAGCATGTTGAAGCAGTGAAAAGGATCTTCCGATATCTTCAAGGCACGGTTTATATGGGTCTCTGGTATCCTAAGGACACTGCAATGGAGTTAACAGCTTACGCGGATGCTGATCATGCGGGATGACAAGACACTCGTCGAAGTACTTCAGGAGGAGCTCAGTTTTTAGGGGAAAAGTTGGTTAGTTGGTCTTCTAAGAAGCAGATGAGTACTTCCATATCATCTACTGAAGCTGAATACATTGCTATGTCTGCTTGTTGTGCACAAATCCTTTGGATGCGATCACAGCTTTCGGACTATGGATTCTCATACAACAAAATTCCCCTATATTGTGACAACAAAAGCGCCATTGCTCTTTGTTGTAACAATGTTCAGCACTCCAGGTCAAAACACATCGACATCAGGCATCACTTCATCAGGGAACAGGTGGAAAAAGGAATTGTGGAACTATACTTCGTGAGGACAAAGTTTCAGTTAGCTGACATCTTCACCAAGGCCCTCCCAAGAGAAAGGTTTCAGTTTATTCTCCCACGCCTTGGCATGAAAAGCATGACTCCTGAAACCCTCAAGTGTCTTCAGGAAGAAAAGGAGGAGTAAAGGATTGTCTTCTTATATCCTTGTACATAGTTGTATATATCTCAAATCAAAAAGAGAAATACAAAAATATAAAACCTATAAAAACCATAAAAATCGAAAAATCAGAAAATACCAAAAATAGTCCTACCTAGGCATGTCTTCTGTTTATCGATAACATTTACGGATCTAGAAATGTCATTCAACAATGGCACGGATTCTTAAATGAAGCTCGAGCAGAAGTTATACTAATCAGTTAAAACATGTCTTAATGGCTTACAGTTACTTCATACTGCAACCCGCACTGTACAATGGGGAAAGCATGTCGCCAAAAAGACAGCTGTTCCTCCAACCGGGTGATGTTCACCTGGGCATGGATTACTTTATATCCATGTTATCCCGACTTGATGTACGTTTCAGTGCGTCATTTCGTGTATTAGAAGAGAAGTCTTCTTTACATCAGACTCTTTATCTTGTTTGATTCTTCAAGAGAGTCTTGATGTTACACAAGGTGGTAAATTGATTTAAATTTTCACAAATACCCGTCGCTCAATTGAATGACTACAGCTCCTTTAATGGAAAACGGGTCATTAATTGAGGGGGGGCATATTTGTTCAAATTTCCGACACCTTGCCAAATTTGTGCAACATCAGCAGTGACACTCTCTCAGTGTTTCAAGGGAAGCATAGTATGCTTCAAAGTCAGAATACATTTAAACCTGACCACATTTTCTCCCAAATTTTCTAAACTTATTTAAATCACTTGGGATCACAAATCTCAAATGGTTTGAAATTTTTGATCAGGGGAGAGAATGTGATTTAAATAGGAAATTCTGATAAAATGTGATGATTTTGGAAGTTAATGTATGCTCTCCCGTATGTGCTAAACCATTTTGTATATCAAGGCACATATTGAGGGGGAGCAAAATGTTTTGGTCATTAAAACAAGCTCTTCCATATGTGCGAAAATCTTCTTTATATAGATGCACATATTGAGGGGGAGCAAATGGTTTTAACAAAACAAAGGATTTGGCATCTCACGTGAGCAAGGCTCAGACTTCACCAATGAATTGACGAAACTTGAATTGCCATCAATCGAAAGGATACGTCTTGGCCGGGTAATAATTTCAAGCTGGTCTAACCAGTGATGTAAGCGTGTCTCGAAAAAGATGGATCTGAGTAGAGTGTACCATTTCGAGAAACTTTCTGTGGACTTGACCAGGCCGGGTAATAATTTCAAGCTAGTTTAACTAGTGATGTAAGCGTGTCTCGAATCGGTCATGTTCACTGAAAGTGGATCAATTCAAAAAGTGCGAGCTCTACCTAACATGTGCAAATTTATAAAACTATCACTCGAGCACATGTTGAGGGGGAGCATTTGAAAAATATAAAACTCTCAAGTGTTTGCAAAAAATGTGTTTCAAAATCATGAACACTTTGAGAGATTTTTCAAGGATTTGGTTTGGCAATCATGGATGAATATCAAAGACCGACCATTTTAATTAACGCATGGAGTTATAAGGATGGTTAGGTTAGGTTCAAGTTCCCATGATCCCGCCAGAGCCGGAGGGATCTACCCAGGGACAATCCACTAGTTAGTGTAGAAGTCCTTAGGTATGATTAAAAAGGAGAAAAGTGAATGAGGGAAGAGTGCCGACTGAGATGGAGCTAACACTGGAACAAACCCAACAAGGTGTTAGTTATGAAGTCTCGGTAAGCACTGAAGGGGTTGAAGAATGAAAAAGAATTGTAAAGAGAAAAAGGTGAAAAGAAATAGCCCTCCTTACAACTTAGGCAGAAACCGGGTCAATACATATGCTGTCAGAATCACTTAGTTGATTGCTGGCATTGAAGACAAAGTATCATGGACCCAGTGATACGCTGCACAACCCTCCCTAGCCACTCAAGGTCCCTCTAAGGATTCTTGTTTCAATTGTCACGGAGTTCAATACATTCCTATCGTCTCTCTCACTCCGAGTTAGATGATATTGAATAGGTGGCAGTCCTCTCCAGCCTCCGCTCACTAAATCAAAACGCACTATCGAGTCTAGAGCCACGAGATGCATAATAAGATCTCATAGGGACACGAATTATTTCTACACTGGTTGTTCAACATTAAGGACACTAGTTGTAAACTCATGAGTCCTACGCAGATTTTAGCAATCTGCCAGAACATTTATGAGAGAATTTACTAATGTAATTCTCAATGATTGAATGGAAATTCCTGCCAGGGTCAACATCAAGCAGCCCTGAAAGCAGGTCACTTCGGTAATTCCTCGTGGATTACGCTTAGTGGTCGCGGCGGTTTCAACCGGTCTACAGTCGTGGAGTGATCTCCAGCGACTCACCTAATCGTTGATTTACTACGGTAAAATCTTAAAAAGCTCTCTGTGGGTTTTCGATTAGGAACGGTCTTGGTAAGGATTAGAGATAGTTTTCACAATATGCTGTTGACTATCTCGAAGTCCAAACTTGTAAGTACCGGTCGAATTATTGCTAACTGTCGTATGCAGGAACTTCTGGCGATTGTAGCAGTGGAATGCTGTAGCTGGTTGCTGTTGTAGCTGGTTGCAGAAAAGATGCGAATCCATCACCACATGCTAATACCACATCATCATCAAAGAAGTCATGATCAACCTAAAAGACCTTCAACACAGCTTCTGCTAACTCTGATGCTGAAGATCATGACACCATATCGTGTGAGCATGTCGGCTCTAAGTATATTTCATCACATGGAGATCTACTACTGAAAGATGACTTGGAGACTCAAGTGGGATGATACTTTCAAAGATTACTCAAAGTTCATCCAAGACAAATGAGGAATCGTCTTAAGATCACGGATGTTTGCACAACAATCTATGATTTTGAAGAATCAATGGTTACGAGCTATGATGTCAAGATCCAAAGAAGAAGTGCTGAAATTCAGAACATTACTTCTGGGGTGACCTCCCTTAGGGGGAGATTGTTAGGAATATAAATATTCAGCTGAAGACTCGGTTACCCCGAGTACTTATTAGCACATCATAGCTCGTAGGATTATCAGTAATATTATTAGTAGCTTAGTTATTATTATTAGTATTGTGGAGTGGGTCGGGTCTTTACCCTCTGTCAGCTCACTCTACAGCCCGCTAGGGGCATAATATGTTGTAAGTATAAATACCCCTTCCCACACATGGGAAGGGTTGGAACTCTCATTACATTCAAGCTAATACACATAGTTTTCTCTCACTAGAAGTTCCCATCTCTCTCTCTCTAGCTTCTTGTTCATTCGATCCTTAATCAAGCCTCAAACAAGTGTTTCTTGCATTGTGAATACCTTAAAAACCTGCATGTGGAATTTTTAGAGAATAAATCCAATGTAGCAGGTGAAGGTCCCAAATGGCTATTTGATCTTGAATCACTAACCAAATCAATGAATTATGTGCCTGTTGTTGCAGAAACTAATGATTTTTCAGGTTTACAAACAACAAATGAGGCGGGGTTAGACAGAGAGACAAATCAAGATTATGTGATGATGCCAATATGGACCAGTGTGGCTTCAACTTCAATAAATGATTAACCTTCTTCTGATAAAGCTAAAGAAGGGATTGAAGATGAAAACAAGGAAGATGGAACAAAGGAACAAGAGAATGTTTCTACTGATGATAGTACTGCTGAGACAGAGCATTCTACTGCTAGGCTTAATTTTTTTACTGCTGAGCCAAATGTTTCTACTGCTGGCCCATCAGAACCAAATGAAGCAGAATTCTCAGAAGAAGAGGTGGATTTCAACAATCTCCCACCTAACTATCAAGTTCCTTCTACACCACACACAAGGATTCACAAAGTCCACTCCCTGGACAATGTGATTGGAGATATACAATCAGGGGTGAAGACAAGGCAACAACTGATGTCTTCAGACCAACAAGGGCTTCTTGATGCTCTTTATGCATCAAAGCAGCATGAGTATTCCAACACTTGCTTATTTGTATGTTTTCTATCTCAAGCAGAACCAAAGAATGTTCTTAAAGCCCTAGATGATTCAAGCTGGGTAGAAGCTATGCAAGAAGAGCTTCTTCAGTTTAAGATTCAGAAGGTATGGGTGCTAGTTGATTTACCCAAGGGTGTAAGGGTAATTGGCACTAAATGGGTTTTCAGAAATAAAAGGGATGAAAGGGGCATAGTGATTAGGAATAAGGCTAGATTAGTAGCCCAAGGGTACACACAAGAAGAAGGGATAGACTATGAAGAGGTTTTTGCTCCAGTAGCAAGGATTGAAGCTATTAGGTTATTTTTGGCTTATGCTTCATTTATGGGCTTCACAGTTTATCAAATGGATGTCAAGAGTGCATTTTTATATGGTACTATTGAAGAAGAGGTATATGTCTCACAACCTCCAGGGTTTACTGACCCAGACCATCCAGACAAGGTGTACAAGGTAGTTAAGGCTCTTTATGGCCTTCATCAGGCACCAAGAGCATGGTATGAAACACTGGCTTCCTATTTGACAGAAAATGGATTTCAAAGAGGCAAGATTGATCAGACATTATTCATCAAGAAGCACAAGAAGGATCTTTTGGTAGTGCAGGTGTATGTGGATGATATCATCTTTGGATCTACAAGAAAGGATATGTGCTTGGAGTTTGAGAAACTTATGCATGATAAGTTTCAGATGAGTTCCATGGGGGAACTTACATTCTTTTTGGGTCTGCAAGTTAAGCAATCTAGTGAAGGCATATTTATTAGCCAAGATAAATATGTTGCAGAGATTCTTAGAAAATTTCAATTTGCTGATTCAAAAGTGGCAAGCACACCAATGGACTCTGAGAAGCCACTTCTTAAAGATTTAGATGGAGAAAATGTAGATGTACACACATACAGATCTATGATAGTCTCTTTGATGTATCTCACATCATCAAGACCTGATATCATGTTCTCTGTTTGTGCTTGTGCAAGATTTCAAGTAACTCTAAAGGTTTCTCACCTCACAGCTGTCAAGAGGATTTTTAAATATCTCAAGGGTCAACCTAGGTTGGGTCTATGGTATTCTATGGAATCACCTTTTGACTTGGTAGCATTTTCAGACAGCGATTATGCAGGTGCAAGCTTGGATAGAAAGTCAACAACTGGAGGATGTCAATTCCTTGGGTGTAGACTTATCTCATGGCAGTGTAAGAAGCAAATAATTGTAGCTACTTCAACAACTGAAGCTGAATATGTAGCTGCTACAAGTTGTTGTGGTCAAGTCCTATGGCTTGGTAGTATTTTCAGACAGTGATTATGCAGGTGCAAGCTTGGACAGAAAGTCAACAACTGGAGGATGTCAATTCCTTGGGTGTAGACTTATCTCATGGCAGTGTAAGAAGCAAATAATTGTAGCTACTTCAACAACTAAAGCTGAATATGTAGCTGCTACAAGTTGCTGTGTTCAAGTCCTATGGCTTCAAAACCAACTTCTTGACTATGGGTACAATTTCATGAACACTATCATACATATTGATAATAGTAGTACAATTTGCATAATTAAAAATCCAGTGCAACACTCTAAAACAAAACACATTGAAATTAGACATCATTTTATTAAAGACTGCAATGAGAAAAATTTAATTCAAGTTCTTAAAATTGATTATGATCACAACTTTGCAGATCTTCTCACAAAAGCTTTTGATGTTGGAAGGTTTCAGTACTTGGTAGCAAGTATTGGGATGCTTAATCCTCAATGATTTAAAACTCTGTGTTTTTGTATATAAATTTTTGTTTGTACTGCTAGCATTGTTAATTACTACTGTTACTGAAAAGTTTATACTGCTAGTAAAAATTTTGTTTGTTAAGTTCATACTGTTAGTCATATGATTCTACTGCTATAAGACAAATGTTTTGCATTTTGTTTCTTGGTTTTGGACTAACAATTTCAGGTATGAACATTTGAGCACAAAGGAAGTTTCAAGTGAAATGGAAGCAGCAGAATGATTATCTTAGTTGCTGACATAATAGGTTTATGATGGACTGAGTTTGGGAATACATTAACAAAGGTTTACACCTAAGTTAATTAAATCTTTAAAACTTCTTTCTTGAAACCTGATTATGATGTTTCACATTGATTTGATGACTCAGTTGATCAGATAGTAACTGACACAACTCACTTTCTATCATTTTATACTTTAATTAGTATAATGAGCAAGTCTAAGGACTTCTAATAGAAAGAACAGCGAACAAATGTGCATCTAACACTTGTGTTAGAAGACACAATTGTCAAGAGCTGGAAAACCTGTCAAGAAAGCCCTTTGAATGGGTTTATCTTTACACAGGCAGTTATTTATAACTGAAAACATTGGTTCTCACACAACCAGAGGTTACTTTAAACTGAATTCTTGATTAAGTGTCTGTTACACACTTAATCCCTTCAAAATGGTCGTTAAGCAGTATGATTTTTCACAATAAAATCAAGTTCATACTGTTAAATCAAAAGTTTCTTAAAAAGGATTTTCAAAGAGGCTCAGAAAAACCATGAAATGATGGACCATGAGTCAATGCCCCATGAATAACCTCTCACAGGAGTTAACACACCTGGAAGTGATGAGGGCAGCAAATAAACTCTTAAGGAATTGATGGCTACATGTACAACATTGTCTGAAAACATGTTCTAATTGGTAGATCAGATGATGGTGAGAGATCTTCCAAACAGGGAGGAAATGATAAATCTTAGGGGAGAAAATATTTTAGTACATGGTGAGAGATCTTCCAAGCATAGATTAAAGGGAGGAAGATTAAC
The DNA here is from genome assembly GCA_021014915.2 of Artemisia tridentata subsp. tridentata. Taxonomy (NCBI): domain Eukaryota; kingdom Viridiplantae; phylum Streptophyta; class Magnoliopsida; order Asterales; family Asteraceae; genus Artemisia; species Artemisia tridentata. Next base: position 66,194,344 of record CP139506.1, read on the forward strand.
CAAATGTAGAGAAAGAAAGAAAGATTGTGGTTGTGTATGCTCAGAACAGGGGAGAAATTGATCAAACAAGGGAGAAAGATTGGGAAGGGAGTAGTTTCATGACTCCACTTTTTAGCATCTCAATATAATATATACACCCCTTCGAAAACCACCTGGCTCAGCAGCAGTTGTTGTATCTCCTCCTACAATGGAAAAGACAAGAGCATACAAGATGATGATGTCAGCTTTTTGAGAAGCTAACATGTCTTATTATTCAGCCAATAATAAGAACAAGCATTCAGTTGATGGATGCTGGGAATAAACTTTTTCAGTTGATGAATACTGGGAATAAGCTCTTCAAATGAAGAAAGTTCAAATGAAGATTCTGGAGTATTATATATATTCAGAAGGGATGAAGCATTCAAATGGAGAAAGTTCTATCTAGGTTCTTTTAGTTTCAATTTCAGTTCGCTACGTTTGTTCTTCACTTGCAAAGGCTTGCTGGAAGATGATTTGACTTCTTGGAACAAGCATCCAAGATACACAGCACCATTGCCTCTTATAATTCCTCCATCCAAGGAAATTGCACCATCTTTTATTCAAAGTACTACTATTGTTCAAGACAAAGAAAGATGATGTTATTGCTGAAAAAGATTCACAGAAGGTAGATGAGTTAGACAGAAAGATACTTAATCTTGAAGAACAGAGGAAAAGCTCAGATCAAGAGTCTGACTATGAAGTGTTTGAAAGATCCTCACAATCAGAATTTAATTCAGAAGAAACATGTTGATTAGGGAAATCACATGTTTAGGGGAGGATTGTTGGAAATTAAATGTTCTGAAGATTAGTATTGGGAATTAAACGTTCACAAGGTTAGTTTTGCTCAAAGAAATATACTAAGTGTCATTCTACTGCTAGTGTTAGAGATTCTGCTGCCGCAAGCATTCTACTGCTAGTGCATCAGATACTGCTGTTGAAGAGATAAGTGTCGCGTATTCTACTGCTAGATGGATAAGTATACAAAGATATTTTGTGTATAAAAGTCAAAGATATACGGTAGATAATATCTTTGATAGATGTTCAGTCAACAAGTTGTGTACACAGATACAAGTTGTATCTTAAGGACTGACACACTGATGAACTCAAATAAGTACATTTTATTACCATCATTTATCCTATTTATTTGACTTGTTTTATTATATTATCTGTGAAAATTGATACGTTAATGTTTACTTTTGTAATTCTCAAGTAAAAACAAGTATTATGTGAAACTTGGCGATTTTGGACAAATTATGGAGCAAAACAAGCAAGATGTTAAGAGTCTATTGTAATGTACAAGATCAAGACCATTCTGCTCCAGATACGCCGCATCCTACTTCTTACATACGGCGCATCACTATCAAGATTTCACAAGTTATAATCCAAGACGGAAAAGGACATGCGCCGCATACAAGAATGGAGTTACGCCGCATCTTCTGGCGGTGCACGAATATTCCTGAATATATTAATCTTGGACCCCACGCGAAGTTAAGTCAATGCGCCGCATCAACTTATCCTATGCGCCGCATCTAACCCTCAGACAGAAACTATAAATACCCCAAAGTCAGACGAATTTTGGGGTTCGATTCTACACAACAAGACCGAAGACCGAAGAAACCCTAAAGTCGAATTCAGACGAAGTAGCAGTACAAGACACACCCTAAACGAAGATACAAGAGCTGTAAGAAGGTCCTGCATGTATTCAATTCATTAAGTAGTTTTGTTTTATTGTATTAGTACACTTTAATTCATCAGGATTGATGGGCCGATTCCATGTGACTACGGAAAACCATGGGCACCCCTTAAAATTGCTTTCCCATTAATTAAAGTTTATGTGTTGATGTCTTTGGTGACTTTTATTAGTGCATTGATAACCTCTGTGTCTAGCTGAGCATTGATCGGGTCGCCATGCCTCTGTCCTCGCCTATTTATTAGATCGCCTATGCATTCTATCGTCTGTAGAAAAGTAGGAAGAAAGGGTAAATAGGATAGTCATAAGTAATCATTAAGGGTTTACTCGCCGATAAGATTAGAGCCAACGAGAAAGGGTTAATTACATACACTTCATATAAAACTAGCAATAAAACAAGTGACAAGCTACTTAATTATCAGGACAGGTCTTCTTATTGTCTCAAGTATCTATCTGTGTACGTGTGTGCTAATCGCTGATTCGTGCTTATTAGTTTAGTTTATTATTTAATCATAACCAAACCGTGCCAGTCTCTCAGGCTGAACCCCCTTTCGTTAGATTAGGTTGTATAGCTAACTTAAGATATTAAAATACTGATTAGAATAACTAGATAATACGTTCCACTCTTAGTGATCGACACTCTACTTACCATTATATTCATACTGACCGGGTACACTGCTCGTTAAAGTGTGTGTTTTATTGATAAGTCGGCTAAATATAAATTTAAAACTTGAATACTGCTAAAACCACAACGACACACCGTGGATATAAATTAGAGCACAACAATCACACGCATCAAGTTTTTGGCGCCGCTGCCGGGGAGTGAATTGTTATTATCTGTTAATTTGATTAGTATTTTAATTAGGTTTTAATTTTTTTTTAAATTCTAACCACTAACTCCGTTGTATATTAGTTAATTTGCATTCATTGTATTATTTGCATATTTTCTGTTTTTGTGTGTTTTTTATTTTCGTTTGTTTTTATTTTTCTGTTTTTCTGTATTTTGCTATCGTTGTACTGAGCTAATTCAAACGATACGGCGCATCTATTTTCATAGATACGGCGTATTGCGTTTAATTTTTATAAAATACAACGCGTTTAATAAATTCGATACGACGCATCTTTCCCCAAGATACGGCGTATTCTGTTTTTAATAAGAAATTTTTCTAAACGATAACGCCATACGACGCATCTGTTTTCACAGATACGGCGTATCTATTATTTAAATTAAAAACAGTTTTCGAATTATTAAACAGATACGACGCATCGATTTTTATCGATACGGCGCATCTTCTGAATCAAAAATCTTGTATTTTGAAACGTAACGAAAATACGGCGCATTAACTTTTGTTAATACGACGCATTCTAATTCTAAGCGGCGTATCTGTTTTCTGAATAAAAGTCTGATTAAATTTTAACGATTATAAGATACGGCGTATCCAACTTTTTGGATACGGCGCATCATCTGCAGATATCAGTTATTTTTATTCTTATATCCGTTTCTAAATTCATTAATTTCTCTTCTAGCGAACAAATCCTACTGACGATTTTACCTATGATGACAGGTTTTGCTATGGAAGACATGTCAGTGAACGGATATCTTGCTAAGGAACTCTTGCTTTCGGATTCATTCGAAGTGGAAGTTTTTGATGATGTCAACTTCAATGTGCTCATGATTAATGCCGATTTATTCTCTTGGGAGACCCCTCTTGAAGCTACTTATAAGGAATTCAAACGCTTATGCAATATTGAAGATGGGATATTCTCTTATGATTTACTAATGAGCTACACTGAAGATGAATTGTTACTCTTATGGCCCATCATTGAATCTAAAGGATTAACTTGGACTACTATCGAAGAAAAAGATGGGAAATTCCAAATTGAATACATGAACTCAGCAAATGCAGTCAACAAATCGAGCAACAAAAGCTATGAAGTCCAACCTATACAAACTTCTTATATGCCTTATTCCGAACAGTATTGGGGATTTGATAAAAGCTATCTGGATAACGAAAGAATGTATGCTGAATCGGAGATACTATTTCATGGAAAGTTGGTAAGGTTGATGGATATCTCTTTAGAAGAGTGGCTTGAACTTAAATACGGCGATCCCAAATTTGCTCCTATGAATGAAGTCAAACGGATTGTGACCTCATGGTTGACACGAAGTTTTAAAGAACAATTTAATGAGTTCATGGAGATAAGAAGGAACATGATTGGTAACACTAGCTTTGACGTTAACCACGATCCTAACAATGTTGATTTTTCAAATTGGTTGGCTAGTAAGTTCAATAACCATAAGAGCATGGACCGAGCTACTAAAGATGTGTTATGGGTATATTGGATGAGAGGTGAAGATGAGGAAGTAGAGAGCAACAATGGATCGTCAGATGACAATTCAACGATCGAGGAAGGCATTGAAGAATTATTCAGCATAGACATTGATGTGTTCAATTATGAGACACCTTTATGCAAACAATTCAAAGAATTTAATTACCTTCTTCAAGTCGACGCTGATGTACTAACTGGAGATCTACCAGGATTCAAAACTTATGATGATTTCAAAAACACCTGGTACTACGAATGGAATGACCAAATACCATGGGTTTGGGATAAGCCATGGGAATTTGAGCATATTAATCACACTTGTACACCTTTCTGTTTCAAGGATGGGAGTAGTGTATGGCCGACCTGTGATTATAAGAATGATGGAACCTGTAATGGGGGAAGTATAATTGGAATGAAACGGGTTGGAAATGATGTATACTTTGAAGACGACGATTGGTATGAAAAGGTTGAAGACTGCCCACGTAAAGCAGAGGCTTTGCAAGAAAAAGGTAGAATCAACTACTTAAAAGAACTTAAGGGAGCATCGGACACTACTTTCTGGGAATGGGTGCATGGACAATTTGATGATTACACTAAGCTTAGTCGATGCTTGAAATGGGAATTGAAAAAAGAGTGGGATGAGATTCAAGATTATTATCAATCCTTTAACGTGGTTAATTATGATCCCTATGATAATAACGATGAGTCGCGAGAAGAATTGATTGATGAACTTGATGACTATTTGAATAAGGATCCTTATTTTAAGTTTGTTGATAAAGGCGATGAAGAATTCATCAAGAGGAAGTGTCGACTACTTGGGATCCCTTATAATAAGCCACCCATGATTATTTCTGAAAAAATTAAAGTCATCAAATACTCTTTGGGACCTGATGAGGAATATGTTGCGACGAAGACCAAAGCATATATTAGATTAAGTCGAACGGAAGAAAATGTTGCGGAGCTATACGGGAACATATTTCGGATGAAAGAAGAAGGATGGCACGTAACAAGAACAAAATAAGGAGCTGAACGTGTGTCTAACTTGAAGACCCTGGAATAAAGACAAGTTCTGACTGGGAGACAACCCGGAGAAAATTTTTACTATTATGTTCTGTGTCGAGTCAGTTAGGCCCGCAGAAGATACGGCGCATCTCCATCCTAAGATGCGACGCATCTCCTGCACTGGTCATATCTTATTTAATTTTCTGAATTTTTATTTTTGACTTTAAAAACTTTCTTTCAGTATTTTAATGCGGCGCATCCCTGGTTAAGGATGCGACGCATCTTCTATTCTGATTTCGTATTTATTCCAGGCTCGATACGGCGTATCTTCTTCCATAAGATACGGCGTATCGACTGACCTGATGATTTTCATCTTAATTTTTAAGTTTTATTTTTACTAACTAGTAATGTATTATGCAAGTTTGAACTTTCTTAACTCAGGTGTGTTAAAGTCTGAATGGTATTATAGATTCCTGCATTTTTGTGGATACATCACTTATGAAGCTTAAACATTCTAATCCACAAGAAAGATGATTTTTGCTCTTATACGAATAATGGAGGATCATACCGAGCAAATCTCAGGGGAGTTTTTCTGTTCTAATTCTTTTATTTTCCGGTTTTTAATCTTTTATACAAACAACGAGGACGTTGTTTAACTTAAGTGGGGGGATTGGAGAATTAGAACACTTACTTGTCCTAAACTTTTTCAAAATATGCTTAAAATGCGCTTAATATATCAAAATTTAAAATTTTTAGCATGTTTTTGTTTAAAGTCTAAATTACATTGCTGCACACATAACATTATTTTCAAAAATTGTGAACTTTTCAAAATTCACAAATCTATAAGTGTGCCGGTGACTTGTAAACTTTAGAACTTGGCTTGTATACTATTCGAGACCACCATAATGAGTATTATTGATATAATTGGAGTGACTTGTCTAACAAGGTAAATTTCTAGGATTACACCCAAATAGCCTTTATATGTTATGTGATATTAACTAACTACACTGGTTAGTTAACCCCCGTATAAACCTTTTGTTACTCTCACTTTTAGAGTAAGATACCCCTAGAAAAACACTCAGAGCCATTCCTTTCGTTTCTTACACCTTTGTTATAATGTTTCGTTACACCCTTACACCTTAGCCTACCCTGTAGATTAAAATCCGTGGTTGGTTAATTGCTTTAGGCAAAGTGTGTTTCCTTACATTACCTGTGTTCGCGTGCGTAATTCATTATCTTTGGTTAGGTCAGGAAATTGCACAATGCAATTAGTATGAAAGTAAATATTGTATATCATTGAGTTTATTTTTCGTGTCTTTACTACTTTCGCTATTACAGTTATTTCTGAAAGTATGAAAAGTATGGAAAAAATTATCCGGAAAGAAAGTGATAGAAAAGTTGTGAAATTTTACACATATATGTTGATGTCAAAAAAAAAAAAAAAAAAAAAAAAAAAAAAAAAAAAAAAAAAAAAAAAAGAGAGAGAAAAGAAAAAGAAAAAGGAAAAGTTGGAAGTTTATTTTAACCAACTTATGTAAAGTTTTGTACTAAGTGGTTGATATCACCACTAGTTGTTGTATATTATATTTATGGATTGAATGGGAGTTGGCCGTTATGGGAACGCCAACTAAGGTTATTCTTTGATTGAGATCTTGTTGAGTATAATTCGTGTCTACCTAAAGCGTGTGTTTCAAGTGTTAAAGCGTGGGTTATTCAATGATATGAGTCTTATTCATGGGATGGTTGGGAAAGCAATTTACCACACTTAGGATTTTTAATTTATCTGTTTTGTTTATTTTTCATTTTACACCAATTTATATCCCAAATATTATCCATACCCTATATTATTCTTTATCCAAACCTTTGATTTATTGAGATTAGGGATTTGAGCAATCTTAAGTATCGTAGTCGTGGATTCGGCTATGTATTTATGATTTTGTCGCCCTTTTTGATATAATATTATTGGTAAAGATTACTTGGTCCTATCTTTAGCCTATTCGAGTTAAGGATTTGAGAAATTGCAAGTATCGTGTTCGTGGATTCGATCATGTATTTGTGATTTTGTCGCCTTTTCTGAAATTTGAGATCGATAGAGATTAAGAAGAATGATTAACCCTTAACCTACAAACCCTTTTTACCGCTTTAGACTTGTTATTCCTTGGCTTTAGTGGAGGAGATGCGTATACTTGCCAAGCTTATGATAGAATATTCGTCACGACTGGACAGTTAAACGATTAGATTTGCTTTTATCAAAATATTTTATTTTATTTCTAACTCGTTAAGTGTTTGGTTGTGTGATTATGACAAAAAACGAATACATGCTTAAATATAAAAATAAATCCTAACATCTTTTAGGATACATTTTCATAAGATTAATTCTAAGGTTTACTTGGGGACAAGTAAAGTTCAAGCGGGGGGATATTTGATGAACTCAAATAAGTACATTTTATTACCATCATTTATCCTATTTATTTGACTTGTTTTATTATATTATCTGTGAGAATTGATACGTTAATGTTTACTTTTGTAATTCTCAGGTAAAAACAAGTATTATGTGAAACTTGGCGATTTTGGACCAATTATGGGGCAAAACAAGCAAGATGTTAAGAGTCTATTGTAATGTACAAGATCAAGACCATTCTGCTCCAGATACGCCGCATCCTACTTCTTACATACGGCGCATCACTATCAAGATTTCACAAGTTATAATCCAAGACGGCAAAGGACATGCGCCGCATACAAGAATGGAGTTACGCCGCATCTTCTGGCGGTGTACGAATATTCCTGAATATATTAATCTTGGACCCCACGCGAAGTTAAGTCAATGCGCCGCATCTACTTATCCTATGCGCCGCATCTAACCCTCAGACAGAAACTATAAATACCCCAAAGTCAGACGAATTTCGGGGTTCGATTCTACACAACAAGACCGAAGACCGAAGAAACCCTAAAGCCGAATTCAGACGAAGTAGCAGCACAAGACACACCCTAAACGAAGATACAAGAGCTGTAAGAAGGTCCTGCATGTATTCAATTCATTAAGTAGTTTTGTTTTATTGTATTAGTACACTTTAATTCATCAGGATTGATGGGCCGATTCCATGTGACTACGGAAAACCATGGGCACCCCTTAAAATTGCTTTCCCATTAATTAAAGTTTATGTGTTGATGTCTTTGGTGACTTTTATTAGTGCATTGATAACCTCTGTGTCTAGCTGAGCATTGATCGGGTCGCCATGCCTCTGTCCTCGCCTATTTATTCTATCGCCTATGTATTCTATCGTCTGTAGAAAAGCAGGAAGAAAGGGTAAGTAGGATAGACATAAGTAATCATTAAGGGTTTACTCGCCGATAAGATTAGAGCCAACGAGAAAGGGTTAATTACATACACTTCATATAAAACTAGCAACAAAACAAGTGACAAGCTACTTAATTATTAGGATAGGTCTTCTTATTGTCTCAAGTATCTATCTGTGTACGTGTGTGCTAATCGCTGATTCGTGCTTATTAGTTTAGTTTATTATTTAATCATAACCAAACCGTGCCAGTCTCTCAGGCTGAACCCCCTTTCGTTAGATTAGGTTGTATAGCTAACTTAAGATATTAAAATACTGATTAGAATAACTAGATAATACGTTCCACTCTTAGTGATCGACACTTTACTTACCATTATATTCATACTGACCGGGTACACTGCTCGTTAAAGTGTGTGTTTTATTGATAAGTCGGCTAAATATAAATTTAAAACTTGAATACTGCTAAAACCACAACGATACACCGTGGATATAAATTAGAGCACAACAAGCACACGCATCACACACTCAAGCAAAGCAAGTAGTTCGACAAGACTTATCATTTATTGTAAAGATTTCCTTAGTTGTATAAAAGGAAGATCTTATCTTAGTTACAAGTGTGTTGAAAATAGACTAACCAAGTGCAAAATTAGTAACTAGTCGAATACTAAGAAAACATAAATTGAGTTGTTCATAACAGAAAATAGTTTTCTTTGTAATAGAGATTTAAGGTTTTGTAACCCTAGTGATAGTGAAGATCACTCATATTATTCTCAATAATATTGAATCGTTTGGTGTTAACATTCATTGTTCATTATCAAATTCAACAACCACTTATGCGTTCCACCAGGTTTTAAATTTATAAACAAGAATTACCGGTTAACTAGGAACACATATGAGCAAGTATACTCGTCCGTGTGTAGCAAGAGGGTTGGTAAGTCAAGTTCGTCCCACGAGACTTGGTTTAACTCAAATGTTGTTTGATTGGTTTAAGCAAGTAAAACAAGTTGATGCGTTGAATGTGAAATTGTTCAGGATAAACCAACAAGAAAGCAATTAAAATGCAATTACATTCAAACATGTTTGCAATCAGTACTTGTAAGCATACAACACTGTTGTTTGGAATACTGAACCAATCATTTTTATATTGAATATGTTAACATGTTTCAGGTGAATCATGAGCACATATCAATTCGATTCAGTCATGGTAATCAAGAAAACATGTTTCATAGTTTACGATAGTCTTGCCCATAATATCCACATTAAGTCTTTTGATTATCAAATCAACATGATTGTAAAAATTGTTTTACAGTTCCTTTGACCAATTTAAAAATATTTTTCCAATTACATTTATAAAACTCATATAAATAGTTCAAATAATATAGTAAATCAAACAAGTAACACAACTACACAAAGGAATTCTCATGATCAACATAAGCAAAGACATTAATATGATTGAATTTAAATAGAAACAATACCAAACATTAGAGTCAAGGTATCAAGTGCTACAATTCCAACCATGTGATTCCAACAAAAAGAAACTACCAAAATACAAATCATCCATCCCTAAACCTTCCTGGAAATTGGCCACATGTTGTGAGTATATGACTTAGGGGTGTTTGGTAATAAGGATTGTTGGTGATGTATGTGGTGTTTAATTGGTGTGAACTATAATCAAACCTTATGGTGTAAGGATGATCAAGCCATATGTCTTGCAAATGTAGACCAAACCAACTCCCCAACACCTTTAGAAATGGTGGGGAGTGGTAGGAGAGAATCCTCCAAGTGTGGAGAGAATTGGTATAAGATGGTATAATAATTTGATGATGGAAAAGGGGTAATAAACACTTAACCAAGCACTCCTATTTGTAGTAGAATAATCCTTGGCCACCAAGCATATTTCTTGGCCACAAAGTGTCATAAAGTGAAGGCAAAATGAGTTATTAGAAGTAGATGATCGGCCATAGGAGTAATGGTACTTAATTCCTCACTTAAATGCAACTTTGGAAGACTTTAAGTGGCTGAACCCGCGGTCGGGATCTTGCACCTGCGGTTTGGGAACACTCTGACCACTTCAACCCACGGTTTGGGCTATGAACCTTCGGTTTGGATGTCTGCTGAACCTAAGGTTGAGCTTTGAACCTTGGGTTTGAATGTGACTGCTCAACCTTGGGTTTGAAATATGAAACTTGGGTTGAGATTGATTCTTGCGCATGAATTTCAACCATGAGCTAGCATATAACTTCAACTTTTAACACACTTTTTAGGCACTTAATCTTGACTCTTTCTATCATTGAATAACTTCATAATCATTAACTTGAACTTGAAAATAATCATAGCATGAATCTTGAATGGAAAACTTCTCTTCGTGCATATTTACTTGATTTTGTCGACTTTTCTTCATCTTTTTCGTTATTTCCTTCGACATAGTTGTACCTGAACCTGAATACATCTTTTGTACCTTTTAAGCGTAAAATGTTCACAAATACAACCAAATAACATGCACAATCATCAAAATAATGCTAATAAAACATGTTAGACTTGAGCGTTATCAAATCCCCCACACTTGAACTTTGCTTGCCCTCAAGCAAATCTAAGGAAAGAAAAATTAAAATGCATATCTAAATGGCAAAATGAAAAGAAAAAAAAATTTAAAATTTATGAAAAATCTTGAAAATATCGAAAAATCTTTTTGGTTTTTTTATAAATAAGCGAAAAATGAGCGCACACTCCCTCACACTTAAGGGTTTGCTTGCCCTCAAGCAAATCTAGCAATTAAGAAAAATATATCCCACATGGTGTATTAAAAATGATTAATAAAAATATGATGCAAATTTACCAAGTACAAGTACTAGATACAATTCATCGTTTTAAGCTTTAATGGTGAAAAACCGAGATGTTTGACAATACATTATGGATTCTCTCGCTTGATAACATGGCTAAGCACCTCACGAAAAGTAATGAAAGTATAATTCACTCAACACTCAGATATTTTTGGTGGTGGAGTATATAAGAAAATCACACTCATATTGCTCAATCATGATCCATTTATTACCATAGGCTTGTACAAGAAACAAAACTCCACCGACGTGGCGTAAGCACCAAGTGTAAACATCTAAAGAGGACTTTTATTCGGGTTTAAGGTTTAAAGGGTTATATCAGGCTTATGTGCAAATATCTTATGCAAAACATAATAGCTCGCTAACAACAAATTTTTGCATTATCAAATAACGGATGGTCACTAAGGATAACCTTAGATCGCTAACAACGCTATCTAATTCCTCAAGAAATCGGATGGTCACTACATGTCAATACACTTGATAATTTCACAAAGCCGAAAGGGTAGGGATAAGGCATGGGAATATTTATGAAATTGGTTTTAAAATAAAAATAAAGGCAAGTCAAAGTCCCATGTTGCTAGTTACCGAACAAACCACAAACCCGTAAATGATTATAGTTACAATCTTCTCCTCTTCACATATCGATCACCAAATATATATATGTATATCACGTCTTAGCACATTGGCTAATCGATATCTCAAACATACTTCATCTTCCTTCATCTTCATAATAATAATATAGCACATTGGCTATAATTGTCATCACATATATTTTTTTCTTTTTCTTCTTTTTTTTTCTTTGATGACTTATTCCTTTTTTTTCACAATTTTTTTTTTCAACACCTTTCTCCTTCATACATTACATCTCCCCCACAATTCGCATAAGCATACACCACAAAAATACAAATAAGAAGTATGCATCCTTCATCTTTGTCGGAATGGCACACACAAATGACAAAATGTGGCTAACTAATAATCATAAAAAACTATCCAACATTCCAAGCAACTAGCAACCAACCGTTTAGAATTTGACAAGGGGTTGGCTAAGGTTTAACGTTTAAAATCTTTTTTTTTTCTTTTTTTTTTTCCTGGATGTAACAAAAATGAAAAGATTGGCTCGGAGGGTGTTCTAAGGGTATCTAGCACTAAAAATGAGTGCTAACAAATGGGTCCATATGGGTGGTTAACTAACCGATGTGGCTAGCTAATATATCATTAGATGTAAAATGGAAGGCCATTTGGTTTAATTCCTAAAGGTGCCTCTTTGTCACACGAATACACTTATATCACACGAGGTGATCTCACTGCGGTCTGGTAATGATTTGCAAGCACAAGTTCTAGAATAAATAAGATCACCGGCACACTCATAGCAGAAAGATCAAGCATAAAAGATATATGCTATATGAAATAGGCTCAAATCCTCACATATTTAGTGGAATGGGCTATTAATGCGCTAGCAAAATGTTATCGATCCTAAAAATGGATTGCAATGTCAATCAGGAGACATCTCGAATTTTTTAAAATTTACCAATTTCACCAGTGGGATGATCTAGTTATTCTAATATTTTAACCTATATGCGTTAAAACACTAGAAGATGAGGGCAAACAAGTATACAAATTTTTTTAAATTGGCCCAAAAATATAAAAATTTAAAACTAGTTTCGTTTCTCACTATTCTAGTTTCCCCCCACACTTAAGTTACGCATTATACGCAATATGAAAAATAAACTTCAAAGCATGAAACATAGGGAAAAATAAGATAAGAAAAGACCGAGAGAAACGAAACTTCACGGGCTAAAGAAATCGCGATCGAATCTCCATATGATAATATGTTAAGTACGCGAGATCAATCGATTTCTCTTCCAAGCAAACATGTCCAATCAAGAGAGTAATGCCACAATCATCCAATCTCCAAGAGCTTATTGAATCTGCAAAAATAAACTAAACTACAAAAACACGTAAAATTCTAAAAACTCACTTTCGTAGGCATCACGGTTGCATTTAGCGTATGCAACAAGCCTTTTAAACCCCTCGGTGGCCCGAGTGGACGAGTTAAGTCTCGTGAGGGTGTCCAGTGAATATACCCACAAAGTTCGAAAACATTTTTATTTTTAAAAACAAGTACTTATTTATTTACGACGTACTAAAATTAACAAAAAGTTAAAATGCAAAACACAAGATTTAAGTTGAAAGAGAGTGATGTTCAAACCATTTAAACTTATTAAAGAAAGAATAGATTAATTACAACTTAAGCAAATAAACAAATAAACAAAAGTATTTATTTTATTATTATTTTTTCTTTTTTTATTTTTTATTTTTTATATATATTTTTATATTATTTATTTATTTATTTTAATTTTTTTTTTTTTTTATGAACAGTAATCGAAAATTTCTTCTTTTTTTTTTTACGAGAAATATTTTTTTTCTTTTTTTTTAAATTTTTTTTAGTGAACAGTAAACGGAAAGAAAATAAAATAAAAAATAAACTACTTTTTTTTTTGTTATTAAAATTTTTTACGAGAAAAAAAAAAAAAAAAATTAAGATTTTTTTTAATGAACAGTAAAACGTAAAATAAATAAACCTTTTTTTTTTTTTGCTACAGTAACCGGCGATTCAAAAATTGGACCGGCGGTTTGACTGGTTCAAAAGTTTTACCGAAAGTTCAAACCGGACGGTCGGGGGTTTGGACCGTCGGTTGGTGTTGGTCTGGGTCACAGAGAGTTTGGACCGGCGGTTCGCAGAAATTTTTTTTTTTACGAAAGTTGAGAAACCCGAGGTCGAGAATTCAGACCAGAGGTTTGGAGTGATAAAAAGTTTACTGAGGCTAGGACCGTGAAGGTCGAGGATCAGACCGGAGGTTTGAGAATTTTTTTTTTTCTAAGTTAAAAAGTTCATTGCTTGAAGTACAAAGATTAACGACCTTGAAGAATCAAAGACTACGAGCTAAGAAATTAAGTTCATTAGAATGCTAGAATTCAAAATGTAATTTCCGGGGTGACCTCCCTTAGGGGGAGATTGTTAGGAATATAAATATTCATATGAAAGACTCGGTCACCCCGAGTATCTATTAGCATTAAGTTAGCTCGTAGGCTTATTAATATTAGTTTAGTTATAGTAATATTAGTTTAGTTATAGTAATATTTGTGGAGTTGGGTCGGGTCTTTACCCACTGTCAGCTCACTCCACAGCCCACGTGGGGCGTTTATGTAATGTGTATCAATACCCTCTCCCACCAAAGGAGAGGGTTGGACCTTCATTCTAATCTAACCTTCTACATTTTCTCTCACAAGGTTCCCACACTCTACTTCCTCTCTCTAACAATGACTAACTTGTTCTTCCATAATCCAAGACCTCCCGAATCACACATAATCAACATATGAATCAATCCTACATAGATCATCCTCCCTATCAAACCACAAGGCCCAAACCTGTGAAAACGTAGAGGGGGGTGAATACGTTCCCGTTTTAAAATCTTAAATTTTGTTGTATCAAATTTTCAATTTGGCTTGTTCTAATATGAAAGATGTTAAGTGTAGTTTATGATTAGCATAAACATGTTGTCACAGAAGTATAATCAACAACACAAGCAATAACACAATGCAAACATAAAGTAAAGAAATAAGTAAAAGAAAGCGCAAACCAAACATAATGATTTATAGTGGTTCGGTCACGGAGCTCCTCTCCGCCCTACTCCACTCCCCGAGTACCCAACTCGAGAGTTACTTCACTAGATCAACAAGCTCCCTTCTCGGCGGAGAAAACCTTACATACATCGCTTACACTTTATCCGGTACTAAGCTAAACACCGGGTTCTTTACAAGGGTACAACCACTCCCGTTGGTTCGTTTACAAGGGTTCAACCACTCCCATCGTCGCTTATACAATTTACGACACTAAGCTAGATGTCGAGTTCTTTACAAGGGTACAACCACTCCCTTTGGTTCTTTTACAAGGGTTCAACCACTCCCATCGTCGCTTATACAATTTCCGACACTAAGCTAGATGTCGAGTTCTTTACAAGGGTACAACCACTCCCGTTGGTTCTTTTACAAGGGTTCAACCACTCCCGCTATGTTTTATGGCCCAACATAGAAACCTTGTGTTTTATGGCACAAACACATAAACCACCTAATCTAATTTGAATGGATTACAATGATGATCCATGACATAAATGGGTCGTGGATATGAATGGCTAATCTAAATGAACTTCCATTGATAGGAAGCCTTCAATGGATGAAGATCACAAGCTCCCTAAACTTGTTGTGATGGATCTTCATATATGCATATGGAATCTACATGAACTTCTTGAATGAGAAGTCTTCAATCATTGAGGATGTCAAGTGTCCTTGAATCTTCATATGTTGGAATGTTATGGTGGATAATGACTTCAAGATCTTCTAACCTTCTTGATAGATCAGGAAGTATGCATTGGATGATGACTCATGATCTTGAGCTTGCTTCACAGGATCATTAACAGTGTATGCTTACAACATAATGAAAGTTAGTAACATTATGATCATTATGGAAAGGGTGATTAATGTATGATTCTACATGGTTTGCTACTGATCTAAGTGTATGCAAAGAGTAAATGGAATGTGTGTTCTAGTGGCTTAAAACTATGGGTAAAACAATGGGCTACTATTTATAGGAAAACAATTTGTACATGCCACGGATTTGGCGGATCCAAATAAAGGGATCCGCCGGGACCTGACAGCAAAGATTTTCCCAAATCTTTCCATATCTTGCCATATCTATCCATATCTACCAAAGTCAACTTTGTTACTTAAGAATCTTTCCAAAATATATTTCAAATCTTCCTAAGATTTTCTAATGAGGTATGCCATGATGTCATGTATATATTTCCAATTTTAGGATTTAAAATGTAAATAATGTAAATGTATATATGTATGTAACATGTATCCTAGTGATCATGTAGCATGTATATACTAGTTTAACTAATATGTGTTTACCAATATGTATCATGTTAGTTTGACACCTAAAGTGTACTTATCCTTTTAAACTTAGGAAACATGATGTACAAGTAAGAATACTTGTTTATGCAAAGGTGTAAAATGAGGTTCTAAGTAGAATGATTAACCTTTTAAAATACTTAATGACCTAACTGTATTTTAAACATTCTAAATGGTTTGTTAAGGGTTTGATCATAATGCCACATAACAAACATGTACGAACCTCTGTTGTATCATACGAAGACTTGAGAAGTCGAGAGGTGTTGAATGTATGTCGAGACAAAATAAGATTAAAAGTAACTTGTACATTTTACGTTATGTATCAAGTTACATGTTTGTCATCAATCAAAACAAACGAGATTGCTTGCACTAACAATCTCCCCAACGAGACTGCTTGCACTAACAATCTCCCCCTTTTTGATGATGATAAAATATGTAAACGTGATAGAAAGTAAAATGTAAAAAGTTACTTGCGTCCGTTTCTCCATTTACACCTTTCTCCCCCTTTTGTCAAAGCAAAAAGGATGTGTCCTTGGAGTTAACTTCCTTTCTCCCCAAAATGGCGAGCTTGCATCATCCCTAGTGAAGTTAAATAGACTACTCCAATCTCCTATGGTTGTTGCGTTCCCTAGGTTGTTAGCGGATCCATGGATCAAATTAAGACTCTTAACCTACATCAAGGTTAGTGGTGTGCAACATAAAAAGAATATATATGAAAAATGCATGATGAATGAAATGCAAATAGCCAACGATACACGTGGGTAAGCTATGTTGGACTATGTTGACCTATCTCCTCCTTTTTGTCGAAACACAAAAGTGTGTCGAAGAATGAGAATTCTTAAGAATGCGAGCATGCTCCCCCTTGACTGTAGCTCCCCCTTAATCAATACTCCCCGTTGCTAGGGTACCAACGTATATGATGTAAGGATTATGAATGCTACAAAACAAGGATTAGTACATGATATGCTCCCCCTTGATCAATACTCCCCGTTGCTAGGGTACCGACGTATATGATCCAAGGATGAAGAATCCTACAAAATAGAGGTTAGTATAAAACAATATTTGTCCTTGGACAAGTATGTGATATACACCAATGCGTGTATATGATGCATTCTAAAAAAGTTTGACGAAGGCTCCTCCTTGCTTTAGGACGTCAAGATAAGTACTAGACTGATAATTCTCCTGATTTGAGAACGTCAAGAAGCACCTACAATAAAGACGAAAAATAATCGATGCAAACTTCATCCTTAGATGAGTATGCTATATACGATCGAGCGTATATGTTGATGAACCTACAATGAAATGGTTAGTGCAATATATTTTATCTCAAAGAAAAATATGATGCAACATATCAATAATCTAATCACAAGCAACTTAAGTCAGAGAACTATGATTATTTGGCAAACCATGTCATACCAATTGTGATACTGATGTGCTGCGTGTGTCGTTGCGGTTTAGCAGTTTTAATGCCTAATCAAGTTTTAAATTTATATTTAGCCGACTTATCAATAACACACACACCTAACGAGCAGTGTACCCGGTCAGTATGAATATAATGGTAAGTAGAGTGTCGATCACTAAGAGTGGAACGTATTATCTAGTTATTCTAATCAGTATTTTAATATATTAAGTTAGCTATACAATCTAATCTAACGCAAGGGGGTTCAGCCTGAGAGACTGGCACGATTTGGTTGCAATTAAATAATAAACTAGACCAATAGGCACGAATCAGCAAGTAGCACACACGTACACAGATAAATACTCGAGACAATAAGAGGGCTGTCCTTATGATAAGTAGTTTGTCACTTGTTTTATTGCAAGTGTTATATGAAGTGTATAGTTCGATGCAACGCACCGAGATTAAGTCCTTTCTCGTTGGTTCTAATCTTATCGACGAGTAAACCCTTAATGATTACTTATGACTATCCCGTTTATCTTTCTCCTACTTTTCTACAGACCATAGAATACATAGGCATCTAATAAACAGGCGAGGGCAGAGGCATGGCGACCCGATCAACGCTCAGCTAGCCACAGAGGTTATCAATGCACTAATAAAAGTCACCAATGACACTAACATATAAACTTTAATTGATGAGAAAGCAGTTTTAAAGGAGTGCAACCTTTCCGTTGTCACGTTACACAAGCCACCAATCTTGATGAATTAAAGTTTACTAACACAATAAAACAAAACTACTTAATGAATTAAACACATGCAGCACCTTCTTACAGCTCTTGTATCTTTGATTTGGGTGTGTCTTGTGCTGCTGCCTTGACTGAATTCGTCCTAGGTTTCTGGTCTTCGGTCTTCGGTTATAATATATGTCACATCGAATTCGTCTGGTCTTGGGGTATTTATAGTTTCTGTCTGAGGGTGAGATGCGGCGCATCTAGTAAGTAGATGCGGCGCATGTACTTAACTTCGCGTGGGGTCCAAGATTATAATATTCAGGAATATTCGTACACCGCCAGAAGATGCGGCGTATCTTCATCTTTGGATGCGGCGCATGTCCTCTTGTATCTTGGATCGTATCTGGTGAGATCTTGATAGTGATGCGGCGCATGTGATAAGTGAGATGCGGCGCATCTGGAGCAGATTTGACTTGATCTTGTCCATTTCAGTAGACTCTTCACTTTATGCATGTTTTGCTCCATAATTAGTCCAAAATCGCCAAGTTTCACCAAATGCTTGTTTTCAACTGAGAATTACAAAAGTAAACGATTAAGTATCAATCCTCATACATAATATAGTAAAACAAGTCAAATTAATAGGATAAATGATAGTAATAAAATGTACTTATTTGAGTTCATCACATACCGATTGTGATTATCTAGTAAACCTGTTATAAAGTGTGTAATCTTCTAATAAGAATTACAATCACAAGAATATAATATGATAAAATCCTACAAAGCAATGCCTATGAGGAAGATATGAGTGATCCTAGTGTTGGTGTTAGTTTACTAGTAATAACTTGATAACTAAAGATTGATGCAAGTAAGTTTTTCGCTAATCCATGGGGTTGATGATTAGTGAAAGAGGTGATGGAAGGTGGTGGTTATAATGAATGCAATGAATTCAGAAACTCTAATGTATAGCAAATGCTATAAGAGTATTTGAAGACGGTTACGGTTATGATATTATCATCTACCAAAGATGATGAATCGTGCCATAGTAAATGCTCGAATGGAAATAAGAGGAAGTGAAGACAATGATCACTTAGGAATAGAGATTCCATATGCAACAATTAGAAATACTAGATTGGTTGGACCAGCGTGTTGAGAATGATGGTTCTGTTTGCACTGACAATGACGTGCTTGATATGTATCAAGAATGAAAAGGATGAGATCCTATGATGGTGTTCTAGACAATGAAGTTGTGAAGGAAAATCCTAGACTCGGTTGTGAGAGGGTTGTCTGTTTTAAATGGTTAAAAACTGAACCTGGTACCCGCGGATTGGGTGGAACCAAATTTTTGGTTCCGTCCGTCTTATCGAAGGGTTCCGTGGGACCAGAATTTATTTGGTCACGTTTTGTCGTTTTTGATCAAACGAAGGTTCATGCTAAGGTCTATTTACTTATAACTACTGATTTGGTTTCACTAATCCTAGTCAAAGTCTAAGGAGACTTAATGTTTCTCATTAAGAGGTTTGTCAAACACGTGATGTATTTTTCACTTGACGAGGTATTGGTGCAAGACTGTGATGTTGATCTAAGAAGGTTTGAAAAACTTGTGGTTTTGTGAGCTGATTTTAACGGAATGGTGTGAACCTACATGTTCGTATAGGAGCTATGAACAAGTGTTCTTAATCAGAAAATTATGCGAATGAGTTTCTCTCCCCCTTAATCGGTGGACATTCAACATAATGTGTGATGTGAAGAATGATGATGCAGGTTAATGAAAGCAATGAGCTTGGTAATTTTTTTTTTTTTTTTTTTTTTCGGATGTTGGTTAGCATACAAAGAACTTCATCCTTGAAATTATGTAGCTCTTCTCTATCAACGCGAGATGATCGCACGATGAGGCATGTGGTTTTCTCATGGAAGGTGTATTGTTATAACTAAAAGATGATGAAGATGTTGTTAGGAAAGTGGAAGCAACAATCAATGTTGCAAAAATCGGCTGAATCGGCCGATTAATCGTTAATCGGCCCAATACCTTGTAGAATAGTGAAAATCGGCCAAAAAATCGGCGAAAAATCGGCTGAATCGGCCAAATCGGTCAGGTTTAAAAAAAAAGAAAATTTAGGCATTCTACTTAATTTGGGGATCGTTTATATCACTTATAATGCACAATGAGCCTCATAATCAGAATTGGAGCCTTTTATTGAGGTTTGGAAACATAGTAGGCTTGTAATCAGTTACGATCTTTAGTTTGGTCTCTAGAAATACCCAAAACATGCAAAAAATCCCAATCCGATTAATCACCGATTAATCCCGCCTCGGCCGATTACTCGCTGCAGGGTGGTCGACCGCCCGGCTACCGATTCACGATTTTTGCAACATTGGCAACAATACAATTTGAAAAGAGGTATGTTGAAAGATATCTAAACACAAATTTCAAACCTCCAAAACTTAATTCTATTAGCTTTTAAAGCTATATGCAAGAAAATGGATCCCATAAACATATTACTAATCTAAGTAGCAATAAAGGAACAACAATTACGTAAAATATGCATAACAAAGAGAAATAACAAATAATTTGTTATCAACCTACAAGACAAAAGTCTTAATGACAAAAGATGTGAATATAACATAACAACTTATGTAAACAAATATTCATCTACTAGACAAAAAGCTACCATATGGCATCAAGACAAATAATCATATTGCAAGATAGCATGACATTGTTTTAGATACTACATTGTGAAATTGTTTTGAAGTTAGGCTTAGTCACTTAAGCATACTTACCCATTAATTAACACAATGATCTATGTGTAAAATAAGATAACTTCTAAATGTTCATCATACCAAAACCACTTAGACAAAGTGCACACATGGCAAACAAATAGTGTGACAAAGTCACAAAAGAAATGAGACGACAGATTCTTGCAACCAATTTTAACATTTTGGAAGCATGCATCATTTAGACTATCCTACGAAAAAGCTCAATGAATGTCAACTAAGGACAAGAGCTATCTAACACCATGTATTAAAAATGACATATCGTAAGTTAACAAGAATCATGTTAATCTTGTGAAATATCATATAGCAAGTATCATGCAAATCATGTTAACATCTAGTAGCATGAAACATATATAAGCATGCAGACAAAACCTTTTCAAGGTCTACTTATTTGACTATCAAATAATGATAACGTCAAGATACTAAATCATATCAAATAACATGTAATCAACACATGTATGTGTAATGCAAGTGATTTTGCTAAGAAAAATCACATCTACTACTTGTTTGATTAGAATTCCTAAGACAAGATAAAATATCATCTTTTATTACTTAATTTAGGCAAGTATAGGAATACATATTTTTCAAGTTGGAGAATGAATATGAGACTACTACTAGTGGTGCTCAATTCAGGCTAAACACGACCATTTTTACGGGTGATTCCACATACCCAACTTCTCTGCTGGAAGCAATTTAACCGTTAGGTTAAATTGAGTTTCTAGTGCAATAGGTTCTCCAGTAGTCATTCTCATGTCTGAAAGATATGAATTCCTATTTTTGCCTATTGAAGTATAAAAAGGTGATAATTCACCAAGACATGATTTAATGAGACTCAACTATAACTAAGGTGATGAAGATGTCATGTTATACACAAGAATTTGACAAATATGTGTCAACAGATTTTAATCTTTGTGTTTGGAATCTAAGGTTGAATGATCTAAAAGGTGACATCTTTTAAGTTGAGTTTAAGTATGTGTTATGCAAGTGATTTGATCATCTGAAACCAAGAGATTTGTTTGTGTGTGATAATGGAATATGTTGAATTGAGAACGTTCTCAAGAAAGTTCTATGGAACAAGAATCTAAGTAAAGTTACCAACTTTAATAGATCTTATGTATTCGCAAGATCTGAGCAAGGCTTGGTTATAACATATGCTTGAAACAAGATAGATACCTAAAGTATCTTTCAACAAGTAAGATTATCATGCTTATGAAAACAAGTATGACAAGATGAGGGGGAATTTTTAGTTCATAGAACTTGCAGATGTTTGTTTAAGATCATTTACCCAGTGAGGTGTAATGAAATTTCTTGTAACACAACTGTTCATGTTGCAAGGAGAAAATGATGCATAGGATATACATTATCCTTTTAACAAGATAAAAGCTAAACGTACAATTTTAAGAATAATGTTTTCTGAAACATCATATTTTCCTATATGAAGATATGAACCCAAAGTGTTTGGATAGGCTTATCCTAAATAAACTAGGTTTCAAGATTATGATGGCTAGATGATGACAAGAGGAACTCACTTGAGTTTCTTACGTATACTCCTCAAGATTCATTGTCACTTGGGGTGCATGAGATATTACATTTTAACATATGTTGTTAAAATATTGATTTACGGTTTAGCGAGACATATGCAGAAGCTTGGTGACAAAGTATTACTAATACTTTGATTACTTGTGAAAGTGGTACTACTTGAACCTAGTGAAAATTGATAAACAATGAATGTGAGCATCATGCTCATTTGATGGTGAAGGTTCTAATCCTATAGGTGGTAAAGTATGATTGACTTAATTCAACGTGCAATTGATGAGTGTTGAACTAAGGGCTTTTTGAGCAATGCACTCAATGATGGTAAGAATCGTGGTGTTGTAGGGATTTGTTGAACTATGGACAAGGATGAAGACTAATTCTTATGATCCATTGGTTGGTATAACTAGTGGTTGATTTAAAGCTTAAGGCCTGAGACATATCACAAAAGTGAATGCGATGGGATGATGGTGAAAGTACAAGTGTACTTAGGTTGAATGTTGAAGATGACAAGAATGGATACTGATTCTTGTGGTTCACTAGTGGATGAAGCGCATAGTTATGTTTGTGAAACCTAGGAGCTGAATGTGATGGGATGAAGAACAAATGTTCTAGATAGGATAAGTGTTTTAACATACATTGTTAAAATACTTGAGAGTTGATTGTTTTGGATATGACTTTTAATGACTACAATCGTAAGTCAGATATACTTGAATATTTCGGACGAAATACTTAAGTTGTCAATCCTACTTTGAGAAAAGGATAACAAGACTTGATAATTACATCTATAACGTAAGTGTGAGTTATGACTCGATGTAAATCTTAATCGTCTTGAAGGATGACATGTTAACCAAGAAAGGCAACATATGTGGATACAAGTTAATATCTACAGTCATGAGTTGGGTTTGTAATCTGTGATATCTTTGCAAATGAGGAGTTTGGATTTATTGTGAAGTTGTCAATTTAACAAATCAATCTAATGGATGAGTAAAGGACAGGAGGATGCAATGAGTGTGTGTAATGAACACAAATACTCAGTGGTTCACTAAAAAGGTACTTTGGAGCATTTTCATGAAATATGAGACTGTGATTTGATATGATTATCCTATTGGTGTAAGTGAGATGTCATGATCCTAATTTAAGTGAACATCAGTGATAAGAATCCTAGTGATGAAAGTGAGTGATCATGAGTGCGAGATTTAAACGAAGATTTGAAAAACTAGCTGTTAGTCTTGGCGGAACCAAGTCATAACAAAGGCGGAGCCCAGTTTTTGGTTCCGCGGAATCCGTGGGGTGAAAGTTGGCGGATCCAAAGACTACAACAGACGGAACCCAGATTTTGGTTCCGCCATTTCCGCCGAATGGAAATTCTTAACAGAAAGTATGCTAAAATACCCGAACCCCGTTCAATTCCCGAAAATTGTCCTAAAACATATGCAACTACTTATTTGTGATTGATTAAAACCAAAAACACAGGTTCTAACACACGTTTGCACATAGATCAATCTGATGATAATAACTTACCATAAATTGATGTTAAGCCAAACAGTGGCTTAAACACCGAAACTTGATAACATCAAAATGTTATCGTCCTGCATTGTCACGGTTAGTTCACATGATCATTCAAAGATAAGTTTCTATCCTATGACAAGACAAATATATTAAACATCATGATTAGAAGCAAATGAACCAAACACCTTTTTCAAAGATACTATATGTTTACACATTTTAACACTTGAGCTAAAGTTTGTGCAAGACAATACTTTTCAAGACACTAAACTAGTTTCACTTAGTTCTCATTCCTAAGTAAGTTATGCAAGGTTTTCACATAACATATGCAAACAAAAATATTTAAGTCTATAAATGAAACAAACACAGTTTATCAACTTATTGCACAATATCTAGCAAATGTCCTATTATGCATAAAACAAGCAATTGATAAACAAGCAAATAAGTATCATGGCAAGACACTTATGTATTACAAATAAACAAGTACAATCACACCTATCAACAAGCAAACAACATGTATGTAAACAACTAGAACAAGTAGTCACATAGCATAAAAAATATATACTTTTCGTCACTTTGTGTTTAAATATGACGATGTATACCAAGCTTGATTTGTTTTCTTGATATAAACCAAATTATTTAGTTTCAAAAGAAATCATATCAATTTTCAAATGATGCCAACTTACATTACCCTACTCAAAAGTTTAAGTTATTGTGTCAAAATGAAACTTAATATTTTGAACAGGTTGTAGTATTTGATATGTTTTTCCTACTTCACTTTAGATTTAAGACATGAGATTATTTTTAAATGAAAGTAGACTTAATTCTCTTCAAAATGATAGGTGGCGCGACTCCTACGGACTTACGGTTAATTAGTTATGAATTTCTGAAGTTGGACAAAAACTGCATACTATACAGACGGATTTGGCGGAACCAAATCAAGGGATCCGTCCTTTATGTGATTTGGTTCCACGGGTCTCTGTACCAGATTCGACAAAACTAGTATTTTGACATAGAGAAAGTGTGTGGGACTAACTAGATTAGATAGTAAACTTACAACATACTTATTTAACATTATTTCTACTAATGTGACTTATCTAAACATTTACAAAGTGATTTTTCAACTAAATTAATAGTTATCCCAAACGCTCCTTTAAAACCCGTGTTTTTTGTAAATTAGCTTTACGCACACAATTTGACACTCAATCTTTTTAAGAAATCTTTTCTTATATTTTTCAAGGATATCATCAAGCTTGGATACAAAGTAACATCTAACAACAAAATTTCTAAGTATACTTAGCGAAACATTTTTCATATTATATTCCGCTTCAATGGTAATTTGATACATGGATCGTACTCTATTTTAAAAACCATTTGTTTTGAAAATAAGAGCCACGAGGCTCTGATACCAATTGTGAAAACGTAGAGGGGGGTGAATACGTTCCCGTTTTAAAATCTTAAATCTTGTTGTATCAAATTTCCAATTTGGCTTGTTCTAATATGAAAGATGTTAAGTGTAGTTTATGATTAGCGTAAACATGTTGTCACAAAAGTATAATCAACAACACAAGCAATCACACAATGCAAACATAAAGTAAAGCAATAAGTAAAAGAAAGCGCAAACCGAACACGATGATTTATAGTGGTTCGGTCACGGAGCTCCTCTCCGCCCTACTCCACTCCCCGAGTACCCAACTCGAGAGTTACTTCACTAGATCAACAAGCTCCCTTCTCTGCGGAGAAAACCTTACATACGTCGCATACATTTTATCCGGTACTAAGCTAAACACCGGGTTTTTTACAAGGGTACAACCACTCCCGTTGGTTCGTTTACAAGGGTTCAACCACTCCCATCGTCGCTTATACAATTTCCAACACTAAGCTAGATGTCGAGTTCTTTACAAGGGTACAACCACTCCCTTTGGTTCTTTTACAAGGGTTCAACCACTCCCATCGTCGCTTATACAATTCCCGACACTAAGCTAGATGTCGAGTTCTTTACAAGGGTACAACCACCCCCGTTGGTTCTTTTACAAGGGTTCAACCACTCCCGGTATGTTTTATGGCACAACCTAGAAACCTTGTGTTTTATGGCACAAACACATAAACCACCTAATCTAATTTGAATGGATTACTGATTCGTCTGAAAACGTATATATAAATATTCTGAGACGGATACACGTGAATAAAGAGAAATTAACCCTTTAGGAAAAAGGCTTGGGTTAAGGATTAAAAGTGGGTTGGGTTTTATTGATGGGTTAAGGGTTTTAGCTTGATCCGGTTTGTAGATTTAATCATAAGGACCAAATTGTAAACTAGGAAACTTCAAGGACCAATCTTGCCAAGTTTCAAATTTCAGGGACCAATCTTGTATTTTCTGAAAATTATCTCCAAGGGTTATTTTTGACAAGTAGAGCAATTTCCCAGACCAAACTCATAAATACTGTCCCCGTCTTCGGCTTTTCACGCTTTTCCAATCTTGTGCTCGGTTTTGTCTGTTTTTGCCCTGTTTTCGATCCTTTTGTACCTGAAACACATAAAAACACAAACCAAGGATATCTGCAGTATAATATGGTCTATTTGGGTGTTTTTGGTTATTTTTATGGTCTAAAATGGGCATAAAATGATGAGTATTTACACACTCATCAATCCCCCACACTAAGCTATTGCTAGTCCCTAGCAATCCGATCATATGAAGTAATGAAAGGATCAAAAGAATATCAAGCATACCCCGTTTTGATTTTTACATAATGCCAGAAATTTAAACTTAGAACAAAATATATAACACGCTTGATTTCCAAAAATGGTATCACGGAACAGGATTCACACAAACTGGGTGTCTCCAGGGAATTGTAATCGTCATCCTCTTTTTGATACTCCCAACTAAGCTTAAACTCAATGTGAAAATGCTTTTGTAAAATGCTAACACTACTTATATCAATAATCTATGTAAGCCGAAACTTAACTTTTCACTCCCGCATATATTCAAGTTTAGGTGACTGTGCTCATTTTCAAAATTTTGACCGCAAAAATCGACATTTATTATGGTTGTTACTTGTTTAAGTCAAATACTAATTTACCGGGAACTTCGAAAATCTAAGGATCGAAAAGGGCCTTTTTCATGTAGCGGCTTTCTTCTCGGCACATCCTAAACCAGTTGGTTTTAGGTGACCAGGCTTTTGACACCTTACAGAGAATAGTACCGGAATCAGCGGAATTTCGATTTCAAAGATTTAAGATATTCCCACTAAGCTAGTATTAAATACTTAACTAAATAACAACAAACGATCATTTAGAGATTAGAGACTCAAAGGTGAGATTACTCCATGTAACGGCTTTCTTCTCGGCACATCCCAAACCAGTTGGTTTTAGGTGACCAGGTTTTTGACACCTCACAGAGAATAATATCGGAGCTTTCGGGATCTTTGAAATCAACAATCTACTAAATTACCGTTTAACTTTTATACAAAATTGACGAATCCAAGTTCAAGTTCCGATTTAAATTTAAGAGAAAGCAATTTTCCTACATTTATTAACACATACATCTTTATTTTTGCAACATCAAAACTTATTGCATTTTGCAATATCATTCCATTTTTTTATTTTTCTTTTTCATTTTTTCATTTTTTCATTTTTTTTTTCTTTCTTTATTTATTTATTTTTTTATTTTTTATTTTTTTTTTATACTTAACTTTGTGCAATATAAACTAACGGAGTTTCACGGGAACCAAGACCTTAAACCTTCCTGGAATAAAGGATCCAAGGGCCGTTACAACGGAGAGTTCCAAGACCTTAACGCCTTTCAGAATTAAGGGTCCAAGGGCCGGTGTAAGAGGGTAGCCAAGACCTAAACGCCTTCCGGAAATAAGGATCCAAGGGCCGATCTTGAACCTTAGCTTTTTAGCACATTTATTTATTACTTAACTTTTACATTATTATGACATATGCTTGTTCTGAAGTTTAAATAAAGCTTTGAACTAGTATTTTTCAAAATCGTAAAGAAAAATAATTTTGTGTGTTCAAAAGTTTGAAAAATAAGCACTAATTAAGTCAGATTAGTTATCTCCTGGGAGGAAAAGCCATAGATTACTTATATAAGCTCTAAAGAAAACCAACTATTCTACGGTTAGCATTTTTATTTGCACATATCGTAAAACCTTAGTCTAATAGTTAAGGAAGCAGCCAGATCAACACTCTGGCAGAGTCAGGATTCCCTTTGTTCTAACCTAATCAAGACTAAACACTTCTTCTTTTTTATTTCTTTTACTTATCTAAAAACGAAAAAAATTTAAAATTTTGGCCAAAACGGGGGTACTAGGGCACTAGAAGGTACAATGTGACAAAATTCGAGAGAATTCCCCCCCACACTTAGAATTGAATATTGCCCTCAATATTCAAAGTACCGGCTATTATGCCGAGACTTAGAACGTAAAAAGGTAAGACTAATAGCCAAGTGTGTGAAAGAAATCTCAATTTTCACAAAAAAGATTAAAAAGATATCCCTAGATAATCGTTAGCAAAAGGATAGGATATTGGGCGGCTGGATTGAAAACAGGCGCAGCAATCATTGCAATCCAAAGGAAACCTGTAAACAAGAGCAAACAACACACAAAAACACAGCACAGTAGAGGAATCCCCCCACACTTAGTGTCAGAAAATAGAAAGAAGTCAGAAACATGGGTTGTCACCCATGTGGTGCTAATGTTTTTGTTAACCGAGTCACTAGCTTGACTCGACCCCGAATTCATTGGTTCATGGGGAAGCAAGTGGAAGAACAATCTCCATCGGACTTTCATTCAAGATGTTTGGATCAACATTGAATTTCTTGAAAGTTCCACTCCGATGAGATACATCCGGCTCTAAAGAATGATAAATGGAGATGCCGGGGTCAAAAACTTTGTCCTCATTCC
The DNA here is from genome assembly GCA_021014915.2 of Artemisia tridentata subsp. tridentata. NCBI lineage: Eukaryota > Viridiplantae > Streptophyta > Magnoliopsida > Asterales > Asteraceae > Artemisia > Artemisia tridentata. The sequence goes on from CP139506.1 coordinate 66,223,337, forward strand.
CAAACGAGTGAGGGAAAGGACAAGCTACCTTATAAGCACAGAAAGGTAGAAAAACTCGAACGACATATGTGAAGTCAATATAATGGCGATCCTCAACGGGAAATGTCACATATGTCGGAGAAAGATCAATATCGGGATTAAGAGTTGAGGTCACATCATCAAGTTTATGAATAATAGAGTCCTTGACCTCATCGTTTTCTAACTCTTCATCAAAGAGAGGATTTATTTTGATAGAAAAGTACTCATCATCAAATTCAAAAAGAGAATTCGAATAGACTTTGAGACTTTCATTTTGAACGTCCTCATCAGAAAGTGATTCGTCATCACTAGAGAAAAAATCATCATTTGAATTGAAAAGGGGATTAGAGAAAATCCCGAAAAATTCATCGTTTGAATTGAAAAGAGGGTTAGAAAACGTCCCGGAAAAATCATCAGTAGTGTCAAGAGAATGATCACTACGAAAAGAACCATCACTTTCACTGTCGGATACATCCTCAGACTCACTTGGGATTGGGATAAGGTTCTCAGCACTAGACTTTATGAATTCGTCCGATTCCTTTTCAGGAATAGTGCTAATATGCTGATCCCCCATAATAAGAGAGTCCTCGGAGTCCATAGTTGGAAAGAATGATGTGTTTGAAATAGACTGAGGGAGTTGAGAAATGATATTGCTCAAAGGAATAGCACTCTCCTCGTCGTCCTCCTCATCAATATTGCTAGCATAAATGGCTTTTATACGTTCCATTTGCTCATCTGCTAGCAATTCTGCAATAGTCTTGTCTTCCTGCCTTTTCTGGACAGGTGTGATTGCAGCAGACGAATTCTCGCAAACTCCCCACATAGAATCTTCATCATCGTCATCGCAAATGAAAGTTTGACGATATTTGGAACTCATTCTAGCTGTTTGTTCTTCTTCAGCTAGAAGCTCTCCAATGGTTTTCTGATGAGGATCTTCTTGGGCATTTTTAACAGCCAAATCATTAAGTGTATCCATCACATTTTGAAGTTTTTGGAATACATCTTCGAAAAACAACTCCTGGAGTTTATTCCTTTCATCTGGAATCTCTTGGAATAATTCTTGAGGAATTGGCTGAGGTGGTGTTTGATTCATTTGATACTGTGGAGGTTGGTCATGACAAGAATAGTCATAATTGTCACAAGGGTCATGCTCATAGACAAGCGGGATCCTCGTTTGACAATCAGATTCGTAATGCGGACCTCCACAGTACTCACAACAATACGTTTGTTGTGACTGATTCGGTGAATTATATGGATAATGGTCATACCCGAAGTTTTGATTACATGGATCTTGTTCATAGACAGACATATTCCCTGCTTGACAATCAAAACTTGGGTGTGGACCTCCACAATATTCACAAGAATATGTTTCCATCTCATGGTGTGGGGGCTGGTTGAAAAAGTCGGGTGTTTCATGGTAAGAATAAGGATTTTGGTCATAAACAAACCCGTTTCCTGATTCCACCATGCTACAACCGGGAAAATTCCAACCATTATGAGGACCTCCACACCATTGACAACCATAGTGGTAAGATGAAGACATAAAGAAAAAGAATTAAACGGATAGAGGGTGAAGAAAAATATTTTTGGGTTTTTGGTTTTTCAATTTTTTTGGATTTTTGGAAAAAACTTAAACCTTAAATCAAACAAGATCGAAGCAAAACACAAGGAACTTAAACCTTAAATCAACAAGCGTACGGTAGCTCTCTGAAAGAAAAACGCACAGAGTGGCGGAGGAGCAAAGGTGGGCAATAAATGCTCCTAAAAAACCCGCTCCTTTCGGTTCGTCAATTTAATGCCAAACCTCCTGAAACCTCCGTTAGAGTTTGTTTATCAATCAAAGGTGAGCCGAATTCGCAAGCGACACAAAGGCAAGTTTTAATCTGATGTTTGGGAACTTATTATGATAATACCCAAGTTGAGGAATATTATATTGAATTTGCTTTTATCTTTTATTTTATAATAAAACGGAAAATGTTTTTGGGTTTTTTATTTTTTATATGATATTATATATATAAAAGAAAAGAAAATTATTTTTTTATTTTATATGGTTTTATGAAAGTGGAAACTTCTGAAAGAAGGATCTCAAGTCACTAATCGTTTTAAACTTAAACGATATTGTCGCAACACAACCTCCCCGGCAGCGGCACCAAAATTTGATTCGTCTGAAAACGTATATATAAATATTCTGAGACGGATACACGTGAATAAAGACAAATTAACCCTTTAGGAAAAAGGCTTGGGTTAAGGATTAAAAGTGGGTTGGGTTTTATTGATGGGTTAAGGGTTTTAGCTTGATTCGGTTTGTAGATTTAATCACAAGGACCAAATTGTAAACTAGGAAACTTCAAGGACCAATCTTGCCAAGTTTCAAATTTCAGGGACCAATCTTGTATTTTTTGAAAATTATCTCCAAGGGTTATTTTTGAAAAGCAGAGCAATTTCCCGGACCAAACTCATAAATTCCGTCCCCGTCTTCGGCTTTTCACGCTTTTCCAATCTTGTGCTCGGTTTTGTCTGTTTTTGCCCTGTTTTCGATCCTTTTGTACCTGAAACACATAAAAACACAAACCAAGAATATCTGCAGTATAATATGGTCTATTTGGGTGTTTTTGGTTATTTTTATGGTGTAAAATGGGCATAAAATGATGAGTATTTACACACTCATCAATTACAATGATGATCCATGACATAAATGGGTCGTGGATATGAATGGCTAATCTAAATGAACTTCCATTGATAGGAAGCCTTCAATGGATGAAGATCACAAGCTCCCTAAACTTGTAGTGATGGATCTTCATATATGCATATGGAATCTACATGAACTTCTTGAATGAGAAGTCTTCAATCATTGAGGATGTCAAGTGTCCTTGAATCTTCATATGTTGGAATGTTATGGTGGATAATGACTTCAAGATCTTCTAACCTTCTTGATAGATCAGGAAGTATGCATTGGATGATGACTCATGATCTTGAGCTTGCTTCACAGGATCATTAACAGTGTATGCTTACAACATAATGAAAGTTAGTAACATTATGATCATTATGGAAAGGGTGATTAATGTATGATTCTACATGGTTTGCTACTGATCTAAGTGTATGCAAAGAGTAAATGGAATGTGTGTTCTAGTGGCTTGAAACTATGGGTAAAACAATGGGCTACTATTTATAGGAAAACAATTTGTACATGCCACGGATTTGGCGGATCCAAATAAAGGGATCCGCCCTTTATGCTGTTTGGTTCCGCCGGGACCTGACAGCAAAGATTTTCACAAATCTTTCCATATCTTGCCATATCTATCCATATCTACCAAAGTCAACTTTGTTACTTAAGAATCTTTCCAAAATATATTTCAAATCTTCCTAAGATTTTCTAATGAGGTATGCCATGATGTCATGTATATATTTCCATTTTAGGATTTAAAATGTAAATAATGTAAATGTATATATGTATGTAACATGTATCCTAGTGATCATGTAGCATGTATATACTAGCTTAACTAATATGTGTTTACCAATATGTATCATGTTAGTTTGACACCTAAAGTGTACTTATCCTTTTAAACTTAGGAAACATGATGTACAAGTAAGAATACTTGTTTATGCAAAGGTGTAAAATGAGGTTCTAAGTAGAATGATTAACCTTTTAAAATACTTAATGACCTAACTGTATTTTAAACATTCTAAATGGTTTGTTAAGGGTTTGATCATAATGCCACATAACAAACATGTACGAACCTGTGTTGTATCATACGAAGACTTGAGAAGTCGAGAGGTGTTGAATGTATGTCGAGACAAAATAAGATTACAAGTAACTTGTACATTTTACGTTATGTATCAAGTTACATGTTTGTCATCAATCAAAACGAACAAGATTTCTTGCACTAACAATCTCCCCAATGAGGATGATGATAAAATATGTAAACGTGATAGAAAGTAAAATGTAAAAAGTTACTTGCGTCTGTTTCTCCGTTTACACCTTTCTCCCCCTTTTGTCGAAGCAAAAAGGGTGTGTCCTTGGAGTTAACTTCCTTTCTCCCCAAAATGGCGAGCTTGCATCATCCCTAGTGAAGTTAAATAGACTACTCCAATCTCCTATGGTTGTTGCGTTCCCTAGGTTGTTAGCGGATCCATGGATCAAATTAAGACTCTTATCCTACATCAAGGTTAGTGGTGTGCAACATAAAAAGAATATGTATTAAAAATGCATGATGAATGAAATGCAAATAGCCAACGATACACGTGGGTAAGCTATGTTGGACTATGTTGACCTATCTCCTCCTTTTTGTCGAAACACAAAAGTATGTCGAAGAATGAGAATTCTTAAGAATGCGAGCATGCTCCCCCTTGACTGTAGCTCCCCCTTAATCAATACTCCCCGTTGCTAGGGTACCAACGTATATGATGTAAGGATTATGAATGCTACAGAACAAGGATTAGTACATGATATGCTCCCCCTTGATCAATACTCCCCGTTGCTAGGGTACCGACGTTTATGATCCAATGATGAAGAATCCTACAAAATAAAGGTTAGTATAAAACAATATTTGTCCTTGGAAAAGTATGTGATATACACCAATGCGTGTATATGATGCATTCTAAAAAAGTTTGACGAAGGCTGAGAGCCTGGGTGATTGACTTCGGGAACGGCTGGGATAGGCATTTACCGTTAGCTGAGTTTTCTTATAACAACAGTTATCACACCAGCATTAAAGCTGCATCGTATGAGGCACTTTATGGTCGTAAGTGCAGATCGCCAATTTGTTGGGCTGAAGTCGGAGAAAGCCAACTTACCGGACCAGACCTAGTCCACGAGACTATAGAGAAGATCGTGCAGATCAAGAGCCAAATGCAAGTGGCTCGTGACCGTCAAAAGAGCTATGCCGACAAGAGGCGAAAACCCCTTGAGTTTCAAGTGGGAGACAAAGTGATGTTAAAGGTCTCGCCATGGAAGGGCATGATAAGATTCGGCAAGCGTGGTAAGCTGAACCCTCGCTATATTGGACCTTTCGAAATTCTTGCCAGAATCGTGCCGGTAGCCTACCGACTCAAACTTCCATCTGAGCTCAGCGCTGTGCATGACGTTTTTCAAGTCAGCAATTTGAAAAAGTGCTTATCAGATGATAAAGCCGTCATTCCTTTGGATGAGATTCAGCTTGATGAGAAACTAAATTTCATCGAAGAGCCGATTGGAATCATGTACCGGGAAGTTAAACGGCTAAAGCAGAGTCGTATCCCAATTATGAAGGTCCGTTGGAACTCTCGTAGAGGCCTCGAGTACACATGGGAGCGAGAGGATGAAATCAAGCGAAAATACCCACATCTCTTCTCGAACCCAACGAGTAACGTAAATTGAAATCCGGGACGGATTTCCCGATAAGCTGGGGAGACTGTGACAAATAGTAATTTTTACGTTATTAATTAATATTAAAGGAGTATTAATTATCTTTAAGCTAAGCATTTCTATTCGCATTTGCATGTTTCTGAGTATTTTTGAGCATCTTTGGGAGCTGTCCTGCACACTGTAGCTTACAGTCACTGCAGAAAATGTATATCTTTGTGAGTAAGCATAAATTATCCTATTTCCGATAGTTACTGACAAGTCTCGTAATTAACCGAGAGCTTTCTCACATTTTGCTGAAAAACAACCGCACGCGCGTACCGACAGCACAGTACACATGGTAACAGTCAAATAAAAATATTTTTGAGTCAGTAATAATATTTTATTATATTTTTGAAAAAAAACGTGGATAAAAACTTTATTGTACGTATACGTGTCCAAAAAGGTCAAACCGGGACTTTACGGCCACGTTTAAGCTTAAACCGACACACGATACACCAACGAGAGGTAAAAATACTTTTCCCCCATCCTCTTATCCCTCCATAACCGGCCTTAGGTGGATACTCCACCACTACGATCCAAAATGTATCCACTAACTAATATTTCTTATATATATTAACCCTTATTACCTAAAGTGACACCAAAACAAAACATACTATCCATAATATTAACATCAACTTACCTAGATCATCCTCCCTATCAAACCACACGGCTCAAACCAAAATACCAAGATCCACCATTTTTCTTTGAAGTTCAAACAATAAAGAGTGTATATTCAAGAGTTTCGGGTTATTTGGAACGTGGTTTGGGTAAATTTGGTGAAGTTTGGGTTGTTCTTGGACTCCTCTACCCCACGTTAACCTTCAAACATTGTAAGGAATCATTAAACTTTTCTAATCTTGTTAAATACATGTTCTTTCAATGTCTAATGATGTTAAAATTTGTTAAAAGTATATATTTTGTTGAAATGGAAAAAGCTAGGGCTTGTATTATGGTGAATAGTGCTCGACCTAAGTATGATCTATGAACAAATTTGTAAATTTCTTGCTTGTGTGGTAAATCTTGATGCATATGGTGCTAGTTTGATGATACAAACATGATTAATATTAATTTCGCGAGATTAAGCAATATATACACTTTTGAGGCTATATATATGTTTCGGCCAAAGTAAAAATTACAAAAATATTGGGGTTTTGAAAAACATAAAATTTTGGCTCAAGTAGTGAAATGGTAGAATTAATGCTTAAAAGCTTATTTTGAATAGCTTATTGAATAAGTTATAACTACTTGAGATTAGCTTACAAAAAGGTGAAAATGGGTCGAATTATGTAATATGGGTCGAATATAATGTATTTTGGTCATGTTTGACTATTTGACGTCATAGCTTATTTATAAGAGCTTAATTGATAAAATTAAAATTCGTTACGTAACTAATATTCGCTAAAAAGGAAAAAGGGGCTAAATATAATTTTTGGGCTAAAATGCCACGTGTGGGCTGTTGGGCCGAGCCCAACATGATATTGAACTACTTTGACTTTTTTGAAAAAACGGATTTAACGAACGTGTTAAGTGATTTTTAGAAACGCGACGATATATATAATTTAACTAAAAAATGATTTGGGCTAAAATTAATGAATTGGGCTTATGGACTTTCGGTGGCAGTTGGGTCAAGCCCAACCCAACTAGTCACAGTTGACTTTTATTGACCAAACGTGGTGACGAATGTGTTAAAATTATTTTTAGCAAACTATCGATATATATATCGTAAATTAAAAGGGCTAAATGGTTTGGACTAAAAATTAAACTATTGGGCTTATTTAGAAAGTTTCGGCCCAATAGATAAGTTGGATGACAAAAATGATTTTTGAAATATTTTCCGACTCACTATGAATATTATTACTTAACGATACGATAAATATAACAAAAACTAGTTTTGGACTTGTTTTGAGACGTGTTAGTCTCCAAAAGGGCGAAAAATGACATTTTGACCAAATGCTTATTAATATTGACTTTTGTTGACTTTTCGAATAAATATTGACTTTGTGTCGAAATCTATTGTTAATAATTAAACGTAACGATAACGATAATTATAACGATAAAAATACTTACGATGACCAATGTATATTACGAACCAGATTTTTGCATATAACGTAAACAACGCGGATTATTTGAGGAATTGCAACACCTGAGAAAAATAAAAACGTTGTATAAACGAATGGGACATGCCCAGATTTTCTAAAAATCTAACACTTAGAGTATTTTGGTAAAAATACTTAACTTAGGTAAATTTTTCTAAAATACTTAACAATGTTTCTAAATTTCTTATAATTAAAATTGTATTATAAATAATAAATAATATTTATAATATAATAGTCATCCACTAACTCTATTACTTTATTAATTTCTCAAAAACTTATTTAATTAATTATAATCATTAATTAATTAAATACTTAAGTATTCAACTTAACCTAATATACATATATACATGTATGATTGTACATATATATATAATACTTGTGGCGATTACTAGCACGGATGTTCCGTTACGTATTCCCACCGTACACTTTCACCATGAGCCACCACCAAGAGTCGCATACGATAAATCATTTTGAAATATACTTTACCACACAGCAAGCAAGAAATACACGAGCACTGTTCACGCGTAAACTTTTCAAGTGAAGTAAAGACATATGAGACATGAACATTTCGCTAAGACTTACCGTACTGATTTAGGTTGCGTGTCGGCGCGGTTGCACTATTTTGTTGATTAGCAGATTGCTGTTGTATTTAAGGTGAGTTTATAGCCTCATATTTTTATACGATTTGTTTTACAAGCTTTGGGGTGAGAAACATGCAAAACTGTTTTCATGGACCAAAAATGGATTTTGTTTATAAACACACTAGTATGCAGAAACCTAAGCTTAGCTGAATCCCATTGCGCCTACTATCATCAACCGTTAATTCCTGTCTAGGAAGCCGTTTGATATAAATAGATCTATTGGGGATGATACCCCGGTTCGGTTGGCTCGGCATAGCCAAGGCGAACGTATACCATATGAAAATATACCTATTGGTGTAGATGATGACAGGGACAGAGATGCCCCTATGGATTTGGATCAGGTTATGATGCCGAGGGATGGTAAGGGCATCATGGAGGATGTTCAGGGTATATTTGAGGTTGGATAGAGTTCCAGGGATGCACAGATTCAGGGTATGAGTGACAGTCAGTGGTTTGATATTGCTTGTGATGTCGGCATGGGTATACGTGCAACTAGCCCAGAGTACACACCGTCATCTCCTTCATTCATGCCTCTATCTCCGATGCCTACTCCACTTCCATCACCAGTGGTTTCTCCACTTGCAGAGCTCGAGGAACCCACTGAGATGGAGCAGGTATGGATCCAGCTGGCAAATCAGGCCAGTTTACTTGATGTGCATTCAGACCAGATTGGGAGGTTGGAGCAGTCCGACCGTATTCAGAGTGTGGAGAGGAGGATTGGGACTGTTGATAGGGCAGCTTGTGTTTTATTTGAGGAGATGTACTCTGATCGGAGGGTGATGATTGGATTGAGAGCTAGATTGGATGCTTTGGAGAGGTTGCATGGTAGAGAGCTTAGGAGTTTGGATTTCAGGGCTATTGGCTTAGGCAGAGGCCAGAGCAGGATGCAGGGAATGTTGAGACGAGCAAGAGGTGTTGACCGTACTCAGTGGCAGAGGATTATGACTGCAGAGTACACTATTGGGGCAGTGATGAGAGAGAATCAAGAATTGAGAGATCGTATAGGCCAGTTGGAGACTACTATTGGAGGGTTTACTTTAGCTTTTGAGCAGTTACGCCTAGATAGTGACCGAGCTTAGAGTAGTTGTAGTGGATGATGTATTCATTAGGATGACTAGTATTTCTGTAGTATTCCAGAACTAACTATTAACCAAGCTTGTAATTTTGTGAACCTTTATCTTTTCGATGTATATATAACAAGCTTAGTTTTCCTATCCGATTATTCGTTTTTCTTCTGTGGTTGACTTTATTCTTGTATTCTGTTTTCACTATCCGTATATTCATATGATTCTTTCCTCCCATAAACAAAAATCTCATTTATCGCCATCTTTTTGTGATGCAGATAAATGGCACCCAAACGAAAGTCAACCAAAGTCACACGAGGACAAACCGCCAACACACCCACCCCGACAAGGTCAGTAAGGGGAAGGACTGCTGAGAATGTCGCCTCGACAAGAGCCGCACAGGGCCAAACTGCTGAAAACGCCGCCCCAACCAGGGCCGCAGCAAATACGCCAGTGGTAAATCAAGCAACTCTGGATCAGCTTGTTGCTGATCGTGTGGCCGCCGCTCTCGCAGCCGCAAACAATTCGACCACCAACACCGGAACATCTAGGCCAGTGACCAACAGCCGTGGTTGTACTTACTCTGAGTTCCGAAAAATCATGGTTGGAGGATTTGGAGGAACCGAGGGAGCCGTTGGCTTGACTAGATGGATTGAGAAGCTAGAAACCGTGTTTCGCATCAGTGGTTGTAACGATGACGACAGGGTCAAGTATGCATCTTTCACTTTCTTGGATGCCGCTTTGACCTGGTGGAACAACTACATGAAATCTGCTAACATGGATGTTGCTTATGCCATGCCGTGGGAAGACTTTAATGAACTAGTGATTAGGAAATATTGCCCACGAAATGATGTCAAGAAGTTGGAGATAGAGTTTTGGAATTTGAAGGTGCAAAATAACAATATGGCCGCTTACAACCAGAGATTTCAGGAGTTGGCTTTGCTATGTCCTGAAATGGTTCAGACTGAGGCAAGGTTGATTGAGAGGTATATCGATGGTTTATCGAAATCCATAAGAGGTGATGTGACTACCTCGAGAGCTGCAGATCTTCATGAGACTATGGAGATAGCAAACAAGTTGATGGATCAGGAACTGGAGGATGTTCCAGAAAAGAGTGCTGACCACAAAAGGAAGTGGGAAGATCACTCTAAGGGTAGTAACGGCAGCTCTCAGAACAAAAAACAGAATGTAGCCAAGGCTTATGCAGCTGGTTCAAGTGTTTAGAAGGGTTATGACAAGAACGCACCTTTTTGTAACTGCTGCAAGCTACATCACAAGGGACAGTGCACAGTGAAGTGTAACAACTGCCAGAGAATAGGGCACTTGGCAAGGAACTGTAGGGCAAGACCCCTAGCCACCACTCAAGCAGCACCACCCCACAACCGTAGGGTGGAAGTCACCTGCTTTGGGTGCGGTGAAAAGGGTCATTACCGGAATGAGTGCAACAAACCCCGAAACCAAGGAAATGGTGGTGGACCAAGCAACCAAGTAGTAGTGGTCAACAATGGAAATCAGGGCAATGGAGGAGGAGCCAGTGGAAGAGTTTATGCTGTGGGCAGAAGGGAAGCCCAAGACGACCCGAACGTGGTGACGGGTACGTTTCTTTTAAATATTCGTTATGCTTCAGTACTATTCGATACGGGAGCAGATAGAAGTTTTGTGTCGACCGCTTTTAGTCCTTTAATTGATATAGCCCCAACCACCTTAGATAATGTCTTCGACGTAGAATTAGCAAACGGAAATCTAGAAAGAGTAGGTACCATTATAAGGGGTTGCACTCTAAACTTATTAAACCGCCCATTCAACATTGACCTTATGGCAGTAGAGTTGGGTAGTTTTGATGTCATCATAGGGAAATATCATGCCGTCATCGTCTGTGATGAGAGAATCGTCAGAGTACCCTATGGGAACGAAGTTCTGATAATTGAAGGAGATCGGAGCGATCATGCGCGTTCGTCGAGATTGAGCATCATCTCGTGTACGAAGGTGCAGAAGTACATCGAGAAAGGATGCCACCTTTTTCTAGCTCATGTTACTGAAAAGAAGGAAAGGGAGCCCGGAGAGAAAAGGTTGGAAGATGGGCCAATCGTAAGGGATTTTCTGAAAGTTTTTCCAGAATACCTACCTGGACTCCCACCGGCCAGACAAATCGAATTTTGAATCGATTTGGTGCCAGGAGCCGCTCCTGTAGCGCGAGCACCCTATCGGTTAGCACCTACGGAGTAGTTACAGGAGTTGTCTGATCAGTTAGCTGAACTATCCGGAAAAAGGTTTTATCAGACCAAGTTTATCGCCTTGGGGAGCTCCTGTCTTGTTTGTTAAGAAGAAGGATGGAACCTTCAGGATGTATATTGACTATCGGGAGCTGAATAAGCTAACCATTAAGAATAGGTACTGATGCGTGCGATGTGTCGTTGCGGTTTAGCAGTATTAATGCCTACTCAAGTTTTAAATTTATATTTAGCCGACTTATCAATAACACACACACTTAATGAGCAGTGTACCCGGTCAGTATGAATATAATGGTAAGTAGAGTGTCGATCACTAAGAGTGGAACGTATTATCTAGTTATTCTAATAAGTATTTTAATATATTAAGTTAGCTATACAGCTTAATCTAACGCAAGGGGGTTTCAGCCTGAGAGACTGGCACGATTTGGTTGCAATTAAATAATAAACTAAACCAATAGGCACGAATCAGCAAGTAGCACACACGTACACAGATAAATACACGAGACAATAAGAAGACCTGTCCTGATAGATAAGTAGTTTGTCACTTGTTTTATTGCTAGTTTTATATGAAGTGTATAGTTCGATGCAACGCACCGAGATTAAGTCCTTTCTCGTTGGTTCTAATCTTATCGGCGAGTAAACCCTTAATGATTACTTATGACTATCCTATTTATCTTTCTTCCTACTTTTGTACAGACGATAGAATGCATAGGCGATCTAATAAATAGGCGAGGGCAGAGGCATGGCGACCCGATCAACGCTCAGCTAGACACAGAGGTTATCAATGCACTAATAAAAGTCACCAAAGACATCAACATATAAACTTTAATTAATGGGAAAGCAGGTTTAAGGGAGTGCAATCTTTCCGTTGTCACATTACACAAGCCACCAATCCTGATGAATTAAAGTTTACTAACACAATAAAATAAAACTACTTAATGAATTAAATACATGCAGGACCTTCTTATAGCTCTTGTATCTTCGTTCAAGGTGTGTCTTGTGCTGCTGCCTTGACTGAATTCGTCCTAGGGTTTCTGTACTTCGGTCTCGTATATAATATATGTACCCCGAATTTCGTCTGGTCATGGGGTATTTATAGTTTCTGTCTGAGGGTAAGATGCGGCGCATCTAGTAAGTAGATGCGGCGCATTGACTTAACTTCGCCTGGGGTCAAAGATTAATATATTCAGGAATATTCGTACACCGCCAGAAGATGCGGCGTATCTTCATTCTTGGATGCGGCGCATGTCCTCTTGTATCTTGGATCGTATCTGGTGAAATCTTGATAGTGATGCGCCGTATGTAATAAGTAAGATGCGGCGCATCTGGAGCAGAATGTCTTGATCTTGTACATTTCGGTAGACTCTTAACTTCTTGCTTGTTTTGCTCCATAATTAGTCCAAAATCGCCAAGTTTCACCAAATGCTTGTTTTTACCTGAGAATTACAAAAGTAAACGATTATGTATCAATTCTTACAGATAATATAATAAAACAAGTCAAATAAATAGGATAAATGATGGTAATAAAATGTACTTATTTGAGTTCATCAAATATCCCCCCACTTGAACTTTACTTGTCCCCAAGTAAACCTTAGAATTAATCTTATGAAAATGTATCCTAAAGAATATTAGGATTTATTTTTATATTTAAGCATGTATTCATTTTTGTCATAATCACACAACCAAACACTTAACGAATTAGAAGTAAAATAAAATATTCTGATAAAAGCAAATCTAATCGTTTAACTGTCCAGTCGTGACGAATATTCTATCATAAGCTTGGCAAGTATACACATCTCCCCCACTAAAGCCAAGGAATAACAAGTCTAAAGCGGTAAAAAGGGTTTTTAGGCTTAAAGGGTTAATTATTCTCCTTAATCTCTATCGATCTCAAATTCCAGAAAAGGCGACAAAATCACGAATACATGATCGAATCCACGAACACGATACTTGAAATGGCTCAAATCCTTAACTCGAACAGGCTAAAGATAGGTCCAAACTTTACCAATAATAATATATCAAAAAGGGCGACAAAATCATAAATACATAGCCGAATCCACGACTACGATACTTAAGATTGCTCAAATCCCTAATCTCAATAAATCAAAGGTTTGGTTGGATAAAGAATAATACAGGGTATGGATAATATTTGGGATACAAATTGGTGTAAAAATAAAAAATAAACAAAACAGATAGATTAAAATCCTAAGTGTGGTTAATCACTATCCCAACCATCCCATGAATAAGACTCATATCATAGAATAACTCACGCTTTAACACTTGAAACACACGCTTTTAGGTAGACACGAATTATACTCAACAAGATCTTAATCAAAGAATAAACCTTAGTTGGTGTTCCCATAACTGCCAACTCCCATTCAATCCATAGATATAATATACAACAACTAGTGGTGATATCGACCACTTAATACAAAACTTTACATAAGTTGGTTAAACAAACATCCAACTCTTCTTTTTTCTTTTTCTTTTCTATATATATATATATATATATATATATATATATTATATATATATATATATATATATATATATATATATATATATATATATATATATATATATATTAAATAAACAAAGATGTGTAAAATTTCACCACATCACTATAATGATAATTCTGGATAATTTTTCCATACTTTTCATGACTTCAGAAATAACGGTAATAGTGAAAGTAGTAAACACACGAAAAATAAACTCAAAGATATACAATATTTACTTTCACTCCAATTGCATTGTGCAATTTCCCGACCTAACCATAGATAATGAATTACGCACGCGAACACAGGTAATGTAAGGAAACACACTTTGCCTAAAGCAATTAACCAACCACGGATTTTAATCTACAGGGTAAGCTAAGGTGTAAGGGTGTAACGAAACATTTTAACAAAGGTGTAAGAAACGAAAGGAATGGCTCTGAATGTTTTTCTAGGGGTATCTTACTCTAAAAATGAGAGTAACAAAAGGATTTTTACGGGGGTTAACTAACCAGTGTAGTTAGTTAATAACACATAACATATAAAGGCTATTTGGGTGTAATCCTAGAAATTTACCAATTTAGACAAGTCATTCCAATTATATAAATAATACTTATTATGGTGGTCTCGAATAGTATACAAGCCAAGTTCTAAAGTTTACAAGTCACCGGCACACTCATAGATTTGTGAGTTTTGAAAAATCACAATTTTTGAAAATAACGTCATGTGTGCAGTTATGCAACTTAGACTTTAAACAAAAACATGCTAAAAATTTTAAATTTTTATATATTAAGCGCATTTTAAGCATATTTTGAAAGTTTAGGACAAGTAAGTGTTAAGTGTTCTAATTCTCCAATCCCCCCACTTAAGTTAAACAACGTCCTCGTTGTTTGTATAAAAGGTTAAAAACTGGAAAATAAAAGAATTAGAACAGAAAAACTCCCCTGAGATTTGCTCGGTATGATCCTCCATTTGTATAAGAGCAAAAATCATCTTTCTTGTGGATTAGAACGTTTAAGCTTCATAATCGATGTATCCACAGGAAATGCAGGAATCTATAATACCACCAAAGCTTTAAACACACCTAAGTTAAGAAAGTTCAAACTTGCATAATACATTAGTAGTTAGGAAAAATAAATCATAAAAATAAAAATGAAAATCATCAGGTCAGTCGATGCGCCGTATCTTATGGAAGAAGATACGCCGTATCGAGCCTGGAATAAATACGGATCAGAATAGAAGATGCGTCGCATCCTTAACCAGGGATGCGCCGCATTGAAATAAACTGATAAAAAGTTTTAAAGTCGAAAGTAAAAATGCAGAAAAAATAAAGTAAGATATGACCATTGCAGGAGATGCGTCGCATCTCAGAATTGAGATGCGCCGTATCTGCTGCAGCCTGACTGACTCGACACAGAACAGAATAATAAAAATTTTCCGGGTTGTCTCCCGGTCAGCACTTGTCTTTATTCCAGAGTCTTCAAGTTAGACTCACGTTCAGCTCTTCATTTAGTCCTTGTCACGGTCCATCCTTCTTCCTTCATCCGAAAGATGTTCCCGTATAGCTTTGCGACGTTTTCTTCCGTTCGGATTAATCTTCTATAACTCTTGGTCTTCGTCGCAACATATTCCTCGTCAGGTCCAAAAGAATATTTGATGATTTTAAATTTTTCAGAAATAATAATGGGTGGCTCATTATAAGGGATCCCAAGTAGTTGACACTTTCTTTTGGTGAATTCTTCCTCGTCTTTATCAACAAACTTAAAATAAGGATCCTTAATCAAATAGTCATCAAGTTCATCAATTAATGACTTATTGTTATCATCATCTTGAATTGCCTCCCACTCTCTTTCCAATTCCCATTGTAGCTGTCGACTAAGCTTCGTGTAATCATCAAATTGTTCATGCACCCATTCCCAGAAAGTAGTATTCGATGTTCCCTTTAGCCCTTTCAAATATTCAATTCTACCCTTTTCTTGCAAAGCCTCCGCTTTTTGTGGGCAGTCTTCAACATTATCATACCACTTATAGTCTTCAAAGGTTACATCGTTTCCAACCCGTTTCATCCCAATTATACTTCCCCCATTACAGGTTCCGTCACTCTTATAATCACAGGTCGGCCAAACACTACTCCCATCTTTGAAAACGAAAGGTGTACAGGTGTGATTAATGTGCTCAAATTCCCATGGTTTATCCCAAACCCATGGTATTTGGTCATTCCATTCGTAGTACCAGGTGTTTTTGAAATCATCATAAGTCTTGAATCCTGGTAGATCTCCAGTAAGCACATCATCGTCAACTTGAAGAAGGTAGTTAAATTCCTTGAATTGCTTGCACAAGGGTGTCTCATAATCGAACACGTCAATGTCTATTCTGAATAATTCTTCAATGCCCTCATTGATCGTTGAATCATGAATTGACGACCCATAGTCGCTTTCTACTTCTTCGTCTTCACCTCTCATCCAATATACCCATAACGCATCTTTAGTAGCTCGATCCATGCTCTTATGGTTATTGAACTTACTAGCCAACCAATCTGAGAAATCGACATTGTTAGGATCGTGGTCAACGTCAAAGCAAGCTTTTCCAATCATTTTCCTTCTTATCTCCATGAACTCGTTAAATTGCTCCTTAAAACTCCGTGTCAACCATGAAGTCATAATTCGCTTAACTTCATTTGCAGGGGCAAATTTCGGACCACCATATTTAAGTTCAAGCCATTCTTCGAGGGAGAGGCCCATCAATCTTACCAACCTGTGTTGATCCTAAAGACCTTGATAGATCTTCGTGAGCTCGTGGATCGTTAGTAATGTTTATGTAATCACAAACACACTAAAAGAAAGTCTAAGTTACTTGTATTCTATAGCGGAAAACAAACACAAGTAAGAACACGATTACTAAGAACGATTTAATCCTCTATGGATCTTTTGATTAACACTAAAATTGTTTTTCTAAACTCGTCCCTAATACATAAAGACGTGTTCCTTTTATAGACAAGGAACCCTAACTAGGTTTCACTAGAAACCCTAAATCGTTTCACAAGAAACGTATATTCTAAAAACTAAACAAGATATGCATTATCACTTTCTAAATAAACTCATACATATCCTAACTAAAATCAAAATACGATTAAACTATCCATCAGCAGAAACACATTCCGCAGAATCTATACTTCCGCAGTAACATTCTTCAGCAGAATCACAAAGCTTCAGCAGTAACCGTCAGCAGTAACCATCAGCAGAATTCTTCCTTAGCAGAATTCCCAACAACCTGCCATGAAATAGTAACTCCGCCACAGCATAAATTCTTTCATCGTCCAGATAATTCTCATTTAATCCCCAGTACTGTTCGGAATAAGGCATGTAAGAAATTTGCATAGGTTGGGTACTGCCTCCACCACAGCTTTTATTGCTTGAGTTCATGAATTCAATTTTAAATTTCCCATCATTCTCTTTGATAGTAGTCCAAGTCAATCATTTAGATTCAATGATGGGCCATAAGAGTACCAACTCATCTTCAGTGTAGCTCATTAGTAAATCATACGAGAATATCCCATCTTCAATATTGCATAAGCGCTTGAATTCCTTATAAGTAGCTTCAAGAGGGGTTTCCCAAGAAAATAAATCTGCATCAATCATGAGTACGTTGAAGTTGACATCATCAAAAACCTTCACATCGAATGAATCCGAAAGCAAGAGTTCCTTAGCAAGATATCCGTTCACTGACATGTCTTCCATAGCAAAGCCTGTTATCATAGGTAAAATTTTCAGTAGGATTTGTTCGCTAGAAGAGAAATTAACGAATTTAGAAACGGATATAAGAATAAAAATAACTGATATCTGCAGACGATGCGCCGTATCCAAAAAGTTGGATACGCCGTATCTTATAATCGTTAAAATTAAATCAGACTTTTATTCAGAAAATAGATACGCCGCTTAGAAATTAGAATGCGCCGTATCAATTTTAATAATCAAAAATCGATATTTATTTAAAATTAAATGCGTCGTATTAACAAAAGTTAATGCGCCGTATTTTCGTTACGTTTCAAAATATAAGATTTTTGATTCAGAAGATACGCCGTATCGACAGAGATCGATGCGTCGTATCTGTTTAATAATTCGAAAACTGTTTTTAATTAAAATAATAGATACGCCGTATCTGCCAAAGCAGATGCGTCGTATGGCGTTAACGTTTAGAAAAAAAATTTCCTTAAAAACAGATACGCCGTATCTTGGGGAAAGATGCGTCGTATCGAATTAATTAAACGCGTTGTATTTTATAAAAATTAAACGCAATACGCCGTATCTGAGAAATCAGATGCGCCGTATCGTTCGATTTAGCTCAGTACAACGATAGCAGAACACAGAAAATACGAAAAATAAAAACAAATAAAAACACAAACGAAAATAAACACAAATAAAAGCAAACAAATAACACACAAAACAGAAAATATGCAAAATAATACAATGAATGCAAATTAATCTAATATACAACACAGAATTAGCGGTTAGATTAAAAAAATTAAAAACTTAATTAAAATACTAATCAAATTAACAGATAATAACAATTCACTCCCCGGCAGCGGCGCCAAAAACTTGATGCGTGCGATGTGTCGTTGCGGTTTAGCAGTATTAATGCCTACTCAAGTTTTAAATTTATATTTAGCCGACTTATCAATAACACACACACTTAACGAGCAGTGTACCCGGTCAGTATGAATATAATGGTAAGTAGAGTGTCGATCACTAAGAGTGGAACGTATTATCTAGTTATTCTAATAAGTATTTTAATATATTAAGTTAGCTATACAGCTTAATCTAACGCAAGGGGGTTTCAGCCTGAGAGACTGGCACGATTTGGTTGCAATTAAATAATAAACTAAACCAATAGGCACGAATCAGCAAGTAGTACACACGTACACAGATAAATACACGAGACAATAAGAGGACCTGTCCTGATAGATAAGTAGTTTGTCACTTGTTTTATTGCTAGTTTTATATGAAGTGTATAGTTCGATGCAACGCACCGAGATTAAGTCCTTTCTCGTTGGTTCTAATCTTATCGGCGAGTAAACCCTTAATGATTACTTATGACTATCCTATTTATCTTTCTTCCTACTTTTCTACAGACGATAGAATGCATAGGCGATCTAATAAATAGGCGAGAGCAGAGGCATGGCGACCCGATCAACGCTCAGCTAGACACAGAGGTTATCAATGCACTAATAAAAGTCACCAAAGACATCAACATATAAACTTTAATTAATGGGAAAGCAGGTTTAAGGGAGTGCAATCTTTCCGTTGTCACATTACACAAGCCACCAATCCTGATGAATTAAAGTTTACTAACACAATAAAACAAAACTACTTAATGAATTAAATACATGCAGGACCTTCTTATAGCTCTTGTATCTTCGTTCAAGGTGTGTCTTGTGCTGCTGCCTTGACTGAATTCGCCCTAGGGTTTCTGTACTTCGGTCTCGTATATAATATATGTCCCCCGAATTTCGTCTGGTCTTGGGGTATTTATAGTTTCTGTCTGAGGGTAAGATGCGGCGCATCTAGTAAGTAGATGCGGCGCATTGACTTAACTTCGCGTGGGGTCCAAGATTAATATATTCAGGAATATTCGTACACCGCCAGAAGATGCGGCGTATCTTCATTCTTGGATGCGGCGCATGTCCTCTTGTATCTTGGATCGTATCTTGTGAAATCTTGATAGTGATGCGCCGTATGTAATAAGTAAGATGCGGCGCATCTGGAGCAGAATGTCTTGATCTTGTACATTTCGGTAGACTCTTAACTTCTTGCTTGTTTTGCTCCATAATTAGTTCAAAATCGCCAAGTTTCACCAAATGCTTGTTTTTACCTGAGAATTACAAAAGTAAACGATTAAGTATCAATTCTTACAGATAATATAATAAAACAAGTCAAATAAATAGGATAAATGATGGTAATAAAATGTATTTATTTGAGTTCATCAGGTACCCACTCCCGAGAATCGACGATTTGTTTAATCAGTTGCAAGGTTCATCGGTTTATTCGAAGATAGACCTGAGATCAGGTTATCACCAGCTTCGAGTCCGGGAAGAGGATATCCCGAAGACTGCATTCCGAACTCGATATGGCCATTACGAATTCCAAGTTATGCCTTTCGGCTTGACAAATACACCATCTGTATTCAGGACCTCATGAATCTGGTGTGTAAGCCGTATTTGGATAAATTCGTGATAGTATTTGATGAACTCAAATAAGTACATTTTATTACCATCATTTATCCTATTTATTTGACTTGTTTTATTATATTATGTATGAGAATTGATACTTAATCGTTTACTTTTGTAATTCTCAGTTAAAAACAAGCATTTGGCGAAACTTGGCAATTTTGGACTAATTATGGAGCAAAACAAGCAAGAAGTTAAGAGTCTACCGAAATGTACAAGATCAAGACATTCTGCTCCAGATGCGCCGCATCTTGCTTATTACATACGGCGCATCACTATCAAGATTTCACAAGATATTATCCAAGACGGCAAAGGACATGCGCCGCATCCAAGAATGAAGATACGCCGCATCTTCTGGCGGTGTACGAATATTCCTGAATATATTAATCTTGGACCCCACGCGAAGTTAAGTCAATGCGCCGCATCTACTTACTAGATGCGCCGCATCTTACCCTCAGACAGAAACTATAAATACCCCAAAGACCAGACGAATTAAGAGTTCCGAAGTTCGACAGAAGACCGAAGTACAGAAACCCTAGGACGAATTCAGTCAAGGCAGCAGCACAAGACACACCTTGAACGAAGATACAAGAGCTATAAGAAGGTCCTGCATGTATTTAATTCATTAAGTAGTTTTGTTTTATTGTGTTAGTAAACTTTAATTCATCAGGATTGGTGGCTTATGTAATGTGACAACGGAAAGATTGCACTCCCTTAAAACTGCTTTCCCATTAATTAAAGTTTATATGTTGATGTCTTTGGTGACTTTTATTAGTGCATTGATAACCTCTGTGTCTAGCTGAGCATTGATCGGGTCGCCATGCCTCTGCCCTCGCCTATTTATTAGATCACCTATGCATTCTATCGTCTGTAGAAAAGTAGGAAGAAAGATAAATAGGATAGTCATAAGTAATCATTAAGGGTTTACTCGCCGATAAGATTAGAACCAACGAGAAAGGACTTAATCTCGGTGCGTTGCATCGAACTATACACTTCATATAAAACTAGCAATAAAACAAGTGACAAACTACTTATCTATCAGGACAGGTCTTCTTATTGTCTCGTGTATTTATCTGTGTACGTGTGTGCTACTTGCTGATTCGTGCCTATTAGTTTAGTTTATTATTTAATTGCAACCAATCGTGCCAGTCTCTCAGGCTGAAACCCCCTTGCGTTAGATTAAGCTGTATAGCTAACTTAATATATTAAAATACTTATTAGAATAACTAGATAATACGTTCCACTCTTAGTGATCGACACTCTACTTACCATTATATTCATACTGACCGGGTACACTGCTCGTTAAGTGTGTGTGTTATTGATAAGTCGGCTAAATATAAATTTAAAACTTGAGTAGGCATTAATACTGCTAAACCGCAACGACACATCGCACGCATCAGTATTCATTGATGATATCCTGATATATTCCAAGAATGAGAAAGAGCATGAGGAACACCTCAAGCTAATTCTGGAATTATTGAAAAAGGAGGAGTTATACGCTAAGTTTACGAAGTGTGAATTCTGGATATCGACTGTGCAGATTCTTGGCCATGTGATAGAAAGGTAGGGGATTCACGTGGATCCTGCCAAGATTGAGGCAATAAAGGATTGGGCAACGCCCACAACGCCTTCTGAAATATGACAATTTTTAGGACTTGCCGGTCATTACCGAAGGTTTATTGAGGGTTTTCTAAGATAGCTAAGCCATTGACGAAACTAACACAAAAGAATGTGAAATACGACTGGGGAGATAAGGAGGAAGAAACTTTTTAACTCCTTAAGGAAAGATTGTGTAGGCACCTATTTTGGCTTTACCCGAGGGTAGGGAAGATTTTGTTGTGTATTGTGATGCATCACACAAGGGTTTGGGAGCTGTGCTGATGCAGAGAGAGAAGGTGATCGCATACGCTTCTCGACAACTGAAAACCCATGAGAAAAACTACACAACCCATGACCTAGAGTTAGGATCAGTCGTGTTTGCGCTGAGAATTTGGAGATACTATCTTTATGGAACTAAGTGCGTAGTGTATACCGACCACAAGAGTCTACAGCATATCCTGAACCAGAAGGAGCTGAAAATGAGACAGCGCCGATGGTTAGAATTACTTAGTGACTATGATTGTAAGATCCGTTACCACCCAAGCAAGGCAAATGTAGTTACCGACGCCCTCAGCAGAAAGGAGCGGATTAAACCCCTCAGAGTCAGATCGTTAGGGATGATGATCAGTTCGTCGCTTCAAGCGAAAATTCTTGAGGCTCAGGGTGAGGCGCTCAAAGATGAAAACCGACCACGTGAGAAAATTTACGGAATGCCTGTGAGTGAGAATGGCTTTGTAAGAAGATCTGATGGAGTTTTGTGTTATGGGGACAGGTGTTGGATCCCGTTATATGGAGGAATTCGTGATTTGATCATGCACGAATCCCACAAGTCCAAGTACTCCATCCACCCAGGATCTGACAAGATGTACTTAGATTTGAAGAAGTTGTATTGGTGGCCAAACATGAAGGCTGATATAACAGAGTACGTCAGTAAGTGTTTAACGTGCTTGAAGGTCAAGGCTGAACACCAGAGACCGTCCGGTCTGCTTGTTCAACCTGAGATCCCATAATGGAAATGGGAGCGTATCACTATGGATTTTATCACCAAGTTGCCTAAGACGTCGAGCGGTTATGACACGATTTGGGTAATCGTTGACCGTCTCACTAAATCAGCACATTTCCTTCCTATAAAGGAAAATGACAGCTTGGATAAACTCGCGCGACTGTATGTGAAGGAAATTGTTGCAAGGCATGGTGTGCCTGTTTCTATTATCTCTGATCGTGACAGTCGATTCACGTCTAATTTTTGGAGGTCGCTTCAGGACGCGTTAGGAACCAACCTTGACATGAGTACAACGTATCATCCTCAGACTGATGGTCAGAGTGATAGGACCATTCATACATTCGAGGACATGCTGAGAGCCTATGTGATTGACTTCGGGAATGGCTGGGATAGGCATTTGCCGTTAGCCGAGTTTTCTTATAACAACAGCTATCACACCCGCATTAAAGCTGCATCGTATGAGGCACTTTATGGTCGTAAGTGCAGATCGCCAATTTGTTGGGCTGAAGTCGGAGAAAGCCAACTTACCGGACCAGACCTAGTCCACGAGACTACAGATAAGATCGTGCAGATCAAGAGCCGAATGCAAGCGGCTCGCGACCGTCAAAAGAGCTATGCCGACAAGAGGCGAAAACCCCTTGAGTTTCAAGTGGGAGACAAAGTGATGTTAAAGGTCTCGCCATGGAAGGGCGTGATAAGATTCAGCAAGCGTGGTAAGCTGAACCCTCGCTATATTGGACCTTTCAAAATTCTTGCCAGAATCGGGTCGGTAGCCTACCGACTCGAACTGCCATCTGAGCTCAGCGCTGTGCATGACATTTTTCATGTCAGCAATTTGAAAAAGTGCTTATCGGATGATAACGCCGTCATTCCTTTGGATGAGATTCAGCTTGATGAGAAACTAAATTTCATCGAAGAGCCGATTGAAATCATGGACCGGGAAGTTAAACGGCTAAAGCAGAGTCGTATCCCAATTGTGAAGGTCCGTTGGAACTCTCGCAGAGGCCCCGAGTACACATGGGAGCGAGAGGATGAAATCAAACGAAAATATCCTCATCTCTTCTCGAACCCAACGAGTAACGTAAATTGAAATCCGGGGCGGATTTCCGATTAGCTGGGGAGACTGTGACAAATGGTAATTTTCACGTTATTAATTAATATTAAATGAGTATTAATTATTTTTAAGCTGAGCATTTCTATGCGCATTTGCATGTTTCTGAGTATTTTTGAGCATTTTTGGGAGCTGTTCCGCACACTGTAGCTTACAGTCACTGCAAAAAAAGTATATCTTTGTCAGTAAGCATAAATTATCCTATTTCCGATAGTTACTGATAAGTCTCGTAATTAACTGAGAGCTTTCTCACATTTTGCTGAAAAACAACCGCACGCGCGTACCGACAGCACAGTACACATGGTAACAGTCAAATAAAAATATTTTTGAGTCAGTAATAATATTTTATTACATTTCTAAAAAAAAACGGGGATAAAAACTTTATTTTACGTATACGTGTCCAAAAACGTCAAACCGGGACTTTACGGCCACGTTTAAGCTCAAACCGACACACGATATACCAACGAGAGTTAAAAATATTTTTCCCCCTCCTCTTATCCCTCCATAACCGGCCTTAGGTGGATACTCCACCACTACAATCCAAAATGTATCCACTAATTAATATATCTTATATATATTAACTCTTATTACCTTAAGTGACACCAAAACAAAACATACTATCCATAATATTATCATCAACTTACCTAGATCATCCTCCCTATCAAACCACACGGCTCAAACCAAAATACCAAGATCCATCATTTTTCTTTGAAGTTCAAACAATTTAGAGTGTATATTCAAGAGTTTCGGGTTATTTGGAACGTGGTTTGGGTAAATTTGGTGAAGTTTGGGTTGTTCTTGGTCTCCTCTACCCCACGTTAACCTTCAAGCATTGTAAGGAATCATTAAACTTTTCTAATCTTGTTAAATACATGTTCTTTCAATGTCTAATGATGTTAAAACTTGTTAAAAGTATATATTTTGTTGAAATAGAAAAAGCAAGGGCTTGTATTATGGTGAATAGTGCTCGACCTAAGTATGATCTGTGAACAAATTTGTAAATTTCTTGCTTGTGTGGTAAATCTTGATGCATATGGTGCTAGTTTGATGATACAAACATGATTAATATTAATTTCGCGAGATTAAGCAATATATACACTTTTGAGGCTATATATATGTTTCGGCCAAAGTAAAAATTACAAAACTATTGGGGTTTTGAAAAACATAAAATTTTGGCTCAAGTGGTGAAATGGTGGAATTAATGCTTAAAAGCTTATTTTGAATAGCTTATTGAATAAGCCATAACTAATTGAGATTAGCTTATAAAAAGGTGAAAATGGGTCAAATTATGTAATATGGGTCGAATATAATGTATTTTGGTCATGTTTGACTATTTGACTTAATAGCTTATTTATAAGAGCTTAATTGATAAAATTAAAATTCGTTACGTAACTAATATTCGCTAAAAAGGAAAAATGGGCTAAATATAATTTTTGGGCTAAAATGCCACGTGTGGGCTGTTGGGCCGAGCCCAACATGATATTGAACAACTTTGACTTTTTTGACCAAACGGATTTAACGAACGTGTTAAGTGATTTTTAGAAACGCGACGATATATATAATTTAACTAAAAAGTGATTTGGGCTAAAATTAATGAATTGGGCTTATGGACTTTCGGTGGCAGTTGGTCCAATCCCAACCCAACTAGTCACAGTTTACTTTTATTGACCAAACGAGGTGACGAATGTGTTAAAATTATTTTTAGCAAACTAACGATATATATATATCGTAAATTAAAAAAGGCTAAATGGTTTGGACTAAAAATTAAATTATTGGGCTTATTTAGAAAGTTTTGGCCCAATAGATAAGTTGGATGACAAAAATGATTTTTGAAATATTTTCCGACTCACTATGGATATTATTACTTAATGATACGATAAATATAAGAAAAACTAGTTTTGGACTTGTTTTGAGACGCGTTAGTTTCCAAAAGGGGGAAAATGACATTTTGACCAAATTCTTATTAATATTGACTTTTGTTGACTTTCCGACTAAATATTGACTTTGTGTCGAAATCTATTGTTAATAATTAAACGTAACGATAACGATAATTATAACGATAAAAATACTTACGATGACCAATATATATTACGAACCAAATTTTTGCATATAACGTAAACAACGCGGATTATTTGAGGAATTGCAACACCTGAGAAAAATGGAAACGTTGTATAAACGATTGGGTCATGCCCAAATTTTCTAAATATCTAACACTTAGAGTATTTTGGTAAAAATAATTAACTTAGGTAAATTTTTCTAAAATACTTAACAATGTTTCTAAATTTCTTATAATTAAAATTGTATTAATAATAATAAATAATATTTATAATATAATAATCCTCCACTAACTCTATTACTTTATTAATTTCTCAAAAACCTATTTAATTAATTATAATCATTAATTAATTAAATACTTAAGTATTCAACTT
Organism: Artemisia tridentata subsp. tridentata; assembly: GCA_021014915.2. NCBI lineage: Eukaryota > Viridiplantae > Streptophyta > Magnoliopsida > Asterales > Asteraceae > Artemisia > Artemisia tridentata. Next base: position 66,249,627 of record CP139506.1, read on the forward strand.
AACCTAATATACATATATACATGTATGATTGTACATATATAAATAATACTTGCGGCGATTACTAGCACGGATGTTCCGTTATGTATTCCCACCGTACACTTTCACCATGAGCCACCACCAAGAGTCGCATACGATAAATCATTTTGAAATATACTTTACCACATAGCAAGCAAGAAATACACGAGCACTGTTCACGCGTAAACTTTTCAAATGAAGTAAAGACTTATGAGACACGAACATTTCGCTAAGACTTACCGTACTGATTTAGGTTGCGTGTCGGCGCGGTTGCACTATTTTGTTGATTAGCAAATTGCTGTTGTATTTAAGGTGAGTTTATAGCCCCATATTTTTATACGATTTGTTTTACAAGCTTTGGGGGTGAGAAACATGCAAAACTGTTTTCATGGACAAAAAATGAATTTTGTTTTTATACACACTAGTATGCAGAAACCTAAGTTTAGCTGAATCCCATTGCGCCCACTATCATCAACCGTTAATTCCTTTCTAGGAAGCCGTTTGATATAAATAGATCTATTGGGGATGACACCCCCGTTCGGTTGGCTCGGCATAGCCAAGGCGAACGTATACCATATGAAAATAGGCCGAGTGTCTGGGGATTAACACTCGCGGGCACCCCTTTCTAGCTAATGCCAGCTTGGCATGCTGCGATGTCATAGTTCGGTTAGATGAGGCTTAGTGTTTGCATAGCAGGATAGTGTGTTATTGCTGATTTGTTTTGCTGATATTGCTATTGGTCCAGGGCATGGCGATGGTCATAATAAATGTTGGAAATGTTTTTAGTATTGCGTTAACTCTGAAATTTGGACCGCTTTGTTAATGGGCTACATTTTTATTTGAAATGGATTTTATGTAAGACAACATGACTTTAAACATGTAATGTATTTTAAAACGGATTTTTAATCCGTTCTCTATATCTTGTGTTGTGATTATCGATTTAGTAGCACCCAAAGTGTATGCTTCCGCAATATTATGATTTTGGGGGTGTTACAATTTTGTAGAAAATAAGGGTGTTTTCCCCTAACTAAACGCACCCTAACTAATTTGTTTCTTTTTCCTAGTTTAATAGTATATAATAACGTTTGTATATACGTAAAAAAATATATATAAAAGGGATGAAAGTTAATGCAACTCATCTATTCTTTCATTTTTTTATTGCATAAATTAAGATAAATATAGTTCTAATTAAGGACGAGTTAATGAAATTGTGATTTAGTGACATATAACGTCATCAAAATTAAAAAAAAGTGTCGACACAGATATAAGAAGATGTCACTTAAATGTTCATGTGGTTCTTCAACAGCCAAGTAGTTAAAAGTCTATTTTGATGATACATTTTCTTGCCATTTAATACACAATTTGTTAATAATAAGTGTCATTAAATTTAAAAATTTTAAGCTTTAATTTACACTTTTAAAAAGTGGCAGTAAAGATTAGATTTAGTTACACTTTTTGTGTCATTAAGACCGCTATCATTGTAAGTGTGTCTTCTTATAGTGATGTATGGTGTTATGTTATGTTTATCTTGTATAATTTCTTACCATAATTTAAGAGTAAACTCCAAAATACATCCTTGTGGTTTGCCCAATTTCGCACCATACATCCAAATTTTTTTTTGCTCCTTATACATCCCTCCGTTAGTAAAAGTCAAACACAATACATCCACGATGACAAACGGTGCAAACATTGTGTCGTTAACTTGGCCACGTGGCAGTTATCTCTTTTAGGTAAGGGTAATTATGTCTTTTTATCTTTCCATCTACTTCACACTCTTTTTCCTACCAATTTAATCATAAACACAAACACAAATCTAGATCTCAAAAACCCAAATCAAAATAAAAAACACAAACACAAACACCACTCTTTTTCAAAAACACAAACACAAATCAGTTAAACCCACTGACATCTTTCAAACCAAAACACAACCACTGACTCGAATATATATCCAAAAGATGACATCTTTTCAAACCAAAACACAACCACCAAATCCAAACCCACTGACTCGAATATATAAGATCTCAGGCTCATTTCATCAAGACAAAAGATCTTTAAGATCTTACATAATAAACCCATCATACATAATTAATAAACCCATCATTGATCTACTAGTAAATATAATCGATTAATGTTATTGTATTAGCCGCCTTGAAACTTGAAAGAACTTCCAAGATCTTTGTTGCTGGACACCGAGGTCTGGTTGGATCTGCTGTTATACGCCGTTTGCAGAACATTGGCTACACGAACCTCACTTTTCGGTCGCATTCGGAATTGGACCTTACCAATCATCCTTGCTGCCGCTAAAGTGGGTGGGATGAAAATGTATATACATTTTGATTTGATTGAAATGATTGTTGTTGTTGCGATTTAAATTTTATAGTTGGATTTTGAGAATTTGGATTGATGGACTGTGTTTGGAATTTGGATTTTGAGAAATTTGGGTTAATGATTTGGTGCTTGTGTTAATAATTAATGATTGTTATTGTTTGTGTTCTATGGCTGATATTGTTCTTCGCGTTTTTGAATTGGTTTGGCTTTTTGAATCTGGTGAGAGTAGTGTATTAAAATAATTGTGTTTGAGAAGTTTATTAAAAAGAGTGGTGTTTGTGTTTGTGTTTTTGATTTTGATTTGGGTTTTTGATCTGGATCTGGATTTATGTTTGTGTTTATGATTAAATTGGTAGAAAAAGAGTGTGAAGTAGATGGAAAGATAAAAAGACATAATTACCCTTACCTAAAAGAGATAACTGCCACGTGGCCAAGTTAACGACACAATGTTTGCACCGTTTGTCCTCGTGGATGTATTGTGTTTGACTTTTACTAACGGAGGGATGTATAAGGAGCAAAAAAATTTTTTGGATGTATAGTGCGAAATTGGGCAAACCACATGGATGTATTTTGGAGTTTACTCAGAATTTAATGAAATTGTTATATATTTATCATGGGGTTTTGTGTGAGAAAAATAAATAAATAAAAATAAATAAAAATAAAATAAAATAAAAAAATAAATGTGCATCATGTATTTTTGTTGTCCATTATAATTTTATTTTGCATAATAAAATAGTGTAAAAAACAAAGATTTCAAGAACTTTACTTCGCAACTTTTTTCACATACAGGGACGAAACAAAGAGCAAACATGACATGGTGCACAAAATTTTGTGAACCGTAATATAATAAAGAATTCAATGGACCGTGTGCATTTAAAATTCAATTAGGAAAAATCGATATTTTTTTTCAACAATAACACTACATCGAAAAATCTATAGGTGTCTTGAAACTCTGCGGAACCCTCTGGTTCCGTCCTTGATCACACAAGCTCCTCTTTATCACAGAATATTTCAAAATGTGTTTTCTTCATTTGTTATCTTTTTACAGAAATCTCTTTAGTCTGATACTTCCTATATATCCATTGTTTCAGTTCTATATTCACAAATTTAGATGCATCTTCTCTTAAATATCATCGGCTTATTTGAAATATGTGGCTATAATTATTTCTCACCATTCACGTCATGCCCTTTCTTTTATTGCCATCCAACAACTTTTTCACTGATATGTTTTCATAATGACTACTACTACTGCCGTCTCACCAAAATATCTCACTAACACACACGAACACTTTAACATGATAGAAGATAAAAAATGTGAAAACTTGTCCTATGTCGGAACCACCAAGTGTTTATCGAATGACGATGAATCACCATGCAGTATATATGTAGAAAAATGACGAAGAATGCGTTAATATAGTTAGTGTAGTTTGTTTAATAAGCTAGTGTGAGATATCCGTTTATGATCAAACCTCTCTTTATTCTCACGTAATGAAAATGTGTTTTTCCTCAAAGATATATACTTTTCTTTGGGAAATTTGATTTTGATTAGCGTAAATTTTTTCTGAATTAGATGATTATGAGATGTAGTCAAAAAGTTTCATAAAACGTTCACGGTGGAAAAAGTTGCGAGCGGAAAGACTCTTGGTGTTCGGTTCAAGCACTAATTAATCAATAATTTAATTTGATTATAAACATGGGCCTCTGCGAAGCAAAGTTTCAGAGTCATTGAGAAATCGAATTCATTCTTCTAAGCCCATGCATATTCGTTGTATTTTTGTTAATTTGTAGCATAAATCATATACAACACGAGATTGAAAAGCAAATCTTTCAAATTATTACGATTTGCGAAAGTGTTTCACCAACCCCGTAAATCATTACAATAATAAGATTTACTCATTTACATTCTAGATATAGAAACCCTGCTTGATATCCACTAAAAGATCTCAAAATTAGCCGAACCACCAATTTCTATTTGCTAGAATTTCATTTGGGACAACAATAATGTTGTTAATCCTTTGTTCCTTCGCTAATCGAACTTCTACTCTCATTTTTTAGATTAATTTATCATCCTGAAACTAATGACTCAGCTTTTGTTACGTTAAAAATGTCATTTAGAGGAGATAATCTTGAAGAAGGGAAGTCAGCTAAAGGTCAATCACCAAGGAGAAATGATGTTTCAACCCTTTGGTCTTCGCCAGAGGTGGTTGTCCTCACCCAAAAGGTGTTTGCGGAGATGGTAGGGACATATTTTTTGATGTTCATAGGTTGTGGTTCGTTTGTTGTGGACAAAAAATATGGTTCCGTAACGTTTCCAGGAATGTGTGTAGCTTGGGGCTTGGTTATCATGGTAATGGTATACTCCGTTGGACATATATCCGGGGCTCATCTTAATCCTTCGGTCACTATAACATTTGCTATCTTTCGACAATTTCCTTATAGACAAGTAAGATAAGATAACGAGTAATAAATTCATATGTTGAAATGAATCAAGGAACTTTATTTGATTGTATTTGGTAATTAATAATACAGGTGCCTTCATATATAGCAGGGCAATTGCTAGGATCAATTCTTGCAAGTGCCACGGTGTATACGTTGTTTGATGTTGAACAAAAGTATTTCTTTGGGACGGTACCAAACGGGTCAAATGTCCGTTCGCTTGTTCTTGAGATCATCATCTCGTTTCTCTTGATGTTTGTTATATCTGGCGTTGCTACAGATAACCGATCAGTTTAGTACCCCCTAATTTGCAACATTTATAAATTTCCGAAGTTTTTGTCATTTTTAAGCCTAATTTAATCACACTTTGTTGTGTTTATAGACAGGAGAATTAGCTGGAATCGCCATAGGAATGACCATCCTTATGAATGTGCTTATCGCCGGGTAAGTAGATGAATGTATGTTTTATGATAACATTTAATAAACTACTTCCTAATAGTGATTATGTATTTTGCAGACAAGTATCGGGTGCATCTATGAACCCTGCAAGGAGCCTTGGTCCGGCGATAGTAATGCACGAGTACAAGGGAATATGGATATACATAGTTGGTCCGTCGGTAGGCACAATTTTGGGAGGATTTGCTTATAATTTGATTAGGTTTACCGATAAACCGCTTCAAGAAATAGCAAAACCATCGACAATTTTGAGAACTTTTACAGGAAGCAGCAGACGATAGTATCGATTCCTCGAGATATAATGAGTGTTTAGGATACAAATATTTCAGATTAATCATTAGAAAACCAACAAACTAATCAGGTTGTGAATATTTCATGAAATCATGAGGTGTTAAAGACTTAAAGTATCTTAGGATAAATTAGAGTACAAATTTTAATGTCAAAAAGGTTTGAAAAGATGTTTAAATTTGGTGGAACTTTACAAATGTTAATGTTGATGAATGCCTTGATGAAGCCATGAACTTTACAACGAAAGTCAACATCATAGCTTCTTCGACATTGTAGTTGAAACTACCCTTTGGCTCCTGTGGCGCTATAGAAACAAATTCTCCTTTGCACTTAAGAGGCCAACGTTCGAGCTTCTCTTCAACGATGATTAGCTAGCTTTTCTCCTTTAATTGTATTAGCAATAGGCAAAAGAACTCTCCCTTAATTGAATGGAGTGGTTTGATAACCCTTGTAACACTCACCCAAACACATTGTAATTATCTTCCCCGTAGCTTCTTGCTAGTTGTTTATATATTTGAATTTGCCATTCAAAAAAAATATGCCGTTCGAAAAAACAAATGTATACTTTGTTTCAGTAAATTATTGTTTCAATGTAAAATAGGTCAGCGAGAATGTAATATTTATCTTCAAATGGGTATCCCTGGCCCAATCTGTTTTTTTGGGATGACTTTTATTTGTAACTTTTTTGTAGCTTTTGAAGTTATATTTTTCTCAGTTTATTGATAAAATTTAGGCGGTTTCAAATGCTAAACCAAGTTTTGCGTAAAAACGTGAATCCAAAGAAAGCTAAAACACATTGAATACGCAGTATTCAAGTTTGTTGTCACTAGTCTTTGACTATTTCAAACAGAATATTAAAGAAAGTTTAAAGGATCAACTTCCCAAGTCTGCCATGATATTAATTGTATGCTTTGGATCTTGTTCATGCATTGATTCTAAGTAGTTAACCTCAATCCCTACAAATATTGAATTTCTACAACACTTACACCATAGTTGGCCCAAATTATAAAGTAAGCAATTTATTGCGGGGGTGCATGCATGTTTATGTAAGCCTATGTTTTGAGCTTAAGCTTATGTATCATAAACCGCTTATGGTTTATAAATAATAAGCTCATAAGCTCACATTTTTCATGGCTTAGCTTATTATAACTAATAAGGTAAAATGACAAAAATAAATATAAAGATATTAAAAAGGTGTAGTTATTAAATTAAGGTATAATTAAAAGTCTTTTTATATAATATCTTTTATATAAGCTCACCCTTTTTAAATAAGCCTTAGAGTTGAGGCTTATCAAAACACTCTCATATAAGCTTATAAGCCCAAACATATAAGCTTAGCCAAACACTTAATAAAACTTACTTTTGTTATACAAACTAATAATAAGCTTATAAGCCCTTTGTTTAAGCTTAAACAAACACCCCTAATTCCACAGACTAATCTTTCCTATCGTTTAAACAAGCCAAGCTGCTTGTTAGCTGCTCGAGCTCAACTAGTTAAAAACTAACGAGTTCGAGCCGGAACTTCAAATACCGAGTTTGATTAAGCTTGCGAGTATAAACTAGCTTTTTTTATATGATATGTAGTTTTCGAGATAATTAATATATCTCATGAGCAACCAACATGATATACGTTTAACTTAAATTGATATAATGAAACCATGCACATAAGTAATGAAAATTAATACCGAATACCTTAGCTTGGAACAATATAACAAAAAAGATCAATAAGATTATTAATTTGAGTTAGAAAATACATAACCTATTTAAGACAATAATTAACAAAAATAAAAAAGATATAAAATCCCTACAAATCAGAAAAATAAAATCTTTCATCTTTTTATCCAAAACCCTAATGCATATTACCAAAATTAGTAACAAAAAAACAAACCCATCAATCCAAACACCACCATAGACCGCGGCATATCCGAGAAACTGCGGTGACCACCTGACGAGACGACGGGATAAAGATCTCCTGGTGGAGGAATTGTGTAAATATAGGCTGGGGGAGCTGGCCCAAATCCACTAGTAGCTGCTGGTGGTGGTGGTGGTGGAGGACAATTTGACCCTGGTGATGGAGTTGGCACCTTAGGTGGTGATGGTGGTGGCAGTGACGGTGGTGGTGGTGACGGTGTTGGTGGTGGTGGTGACGGTGTTGGTGGTGGTGGTGGTGGTGCAGTGTCACAAGGAGCGTTGCAGGGACAACTACCACATTTTATTTTATCATTGTAATTATCTGTTGCTTTGGCTGGAGATGTAACGAATACGAGGATGGTTAGGAAGATAATCGGCAAAGTTATCGACATGTTGGGAGGCGCGGTGGGTGGCGGACAATGCCGGATAGTCGTGTTAGAAGATGGAGAAGGGAGTTTGTGATGGCAGGATGTGGTGGTGCATGGAATATATATTGCATGTTGATGGGCTATTTAAAATGGTAATAAGAAAAGGTTAGGGTATAATTATAGAATTAAAAGATACTATATAAATTTCGAGAAATGATTCAAGAAATCATATATTGGAGATCGATAATAGTATTTTTGTAAATAGTATATTGACATTTTTATTATTTTTATTTTATTTTATTATTATTATTATTTTTGCCAAATATACATTAGTAGGTTTGAAAATTAGCATGAGTATGCATAGTTAAAAGGGTGTGTGGATTGGCTTATTCGTCGTTTGTATTTTGCAAAAGAGTAATGCTAGACCCACTCACAAAATTCACAAAAAAAAAATTCACTCGTTGACGTATCAGCGGGTGATTGGTGTATTTTCTAGTAGTTTCTTTCTACTCTCTTAATAAACCAATCACCCAAATTTTTTGTGTTGATTTAGTGAGTGGGTCCAACATTTTTCTTTGCGAAAATTGATATACAATCACTTTGTTTTTAGGTTTCTGAACTTATCAATTAGAAGCTATAATCTATTTGAGCTAGTTAACGTAACTTTATAACCTAATAAATAAACCAAAATTATTTAATTTCAAAATTTTAAGAATCATATGTTTTAAAAAAAAAAAATGCATGTATTAGTAAAAAAAAAAAAAAAAAAAAAAAATGTTTAAAAAAAAAAAAATGCATGTATTAGTAAAGTTTTTGGTTTCATAACAAGAGGTAAAGAGTTTAAATTTTAAGGATGGACAAAGAAGGGTCTTAAACGGTTTTAGGGATAACCTAATGAAGTCGCATACATCTGATTTAAAAAGGCTCACCTTCCCCATATAACTTTAATGGTAAAAATGCTCACCCGTAGCTAGTGAAGGGCATGTGAACAAGGTTGGCACAAACATAAAGTTAGGCCTTGAAAAAAAAAGGGTTATGGCCTTATAATTGTAACATATATCAAATGAAATGTCCTGCATGTATATGTATTTACTTATATTATCTATCAAAAAGAATTTTTAGCACACCCGATTGACATAAAGCTTGCCAATTAAGTTATACACGGTTTTCTCATAACTTCTGTAAACAATATCAATTTTCGTAATCTACCTTGAATCTGAACTTAGTTAATTACCAAATATTTTCAAGTTTGATTGACTCAAGTCCAATTTCGTCCCATTGATTTGGATGCCCCGGTGCGAAACTACAAATGAGGGCCCGTCAATCACTAGAAGTTTAACTATTATGAAAATAAAAAGTTCATTTATATTACGCAAATTGTTCCAAGTATCTTACATTAACAAAAGTCAAATACTACGCTACAAAAAACTACATATATTTAGAGTGTTAATAAAGCACGAATAGCGCTTTACAACACAAAAGAAGATGCATCGTGTGGGTCTTTGTCGTATCGAGTTTGATAGTATTTAAAAAGGGCATTAAAATTTCAAAATTCAATATACTTAAACATGTAATAATATTAATTGACATATACTAAACTGCAGGCCCCTCACAAATGATAGCCATGTGCGGCTGTCCCACTTGCACGGGTTAATCACCGCCACTACTCAAGTCGTGTAACTATGTAAATATACGTATACATAAACGAGAAATATGTAAGGCTTACAAGGAGGGTCGGGTCAAGGGATGAGGAGGCTTAAACAAGCTTCTTTTTATTTGCTATTTTGTGTGCGCCTTGTAAAAGTCTATAACACGGTATAAATACTTACATTTTGTTATTTACATACAAATTATCTTTTTAAGTTTCTTTGATTCAAAATCCTTGATACACCTTCCCCTAAAACTTTGAGTCCTAAGCCATTGCCTTGATATCTTTATGATTAAGCACCTAAGAAGGCCCTGAAACCAAGTGAGTATTGTTCTGTTCAAAAGCCTTAGCAGCTTGCATTACATTCATAAACTTATTACCCATGTAACAGAAAAGAGAGAACAAAGTATACGTGGGGTGAAAGTAACTTTTTCTCGAATCTTAAAAGTTGTTATTGCAATTGAATAACCATTTCATCTCTCCCATAGTCCCATGTGTCCTCCACTTCATATCCATTTCCGAGCTTTTCCTATATAAAACAGCAATAATTATACAATTTTTTATTGGAAAGGTAAAGATGTCGGCGTATATTAGTTGCATTTTGTATAGGTTTTGAGGTGTGATAATCAAATATTGTTTAGAAAATTTTTAGATCGCGTTAAGTTAACTTGTTTTGGTAAAATATTTCAGTCTCATTGGTAAAATTGTATTGGGATAAGACAATGGCATAGCATAGCCAGTGGCGGAACTAGGAGCTAAGTTCAGGGGTAGCGAAATACGAAAATTTGTTTAGGGGTAGCGAAAATTTGTTTCAGGGGTAGCGAAATCGCCAAAAAATGGCCAAAAAACGTAAAAAATGGCCAAAAATTCCACTACCGGGTAAAAGTTCAGGGGTAGCGACCCCTGGGTTACATGTAGTTCCGCCAATGGGCATAGCATAGCCGTATTCGAGGGTGTGCGAGGTGTGCTATCGCACAGGGCCTCAAATTTTTAGGGGACTCAAAATATATACCTCTTTTTATGGTTGTGGCCTCAAAATTCATTTTCAATTTCAATATGTTGACGATATATGAATTCTAGATATTTGTTAAACTTTACTTTAAGTGGGTGACGGTGATTAAAAACTCTTAAAAATTAAAGCTAATCATTACAATATATTTCTAATTGTCATGTTTAGTTATCATATAAGCGGTTTTGTACAGGGTCTCCGTTGACCTAGCTACGTCACTGGAGCATAGCATATCATCCGCGTGAAAGTAGGGTTATTTATTTTCACCGTGAAGCTTGCTTCACGTAAGGAACAAAACAAAAAGCTTTATGTATATTTACAAACGAGCGGGGTAGCCCGCGCGTTGCTATGGAAGTGTTTTGCATGAATATACATGTAACACCCCCAATTTCGTGATGTGCAGCGGGATTTAATTTGGGTGTTACTTCATGGCACAACAGTTGAATAGTAGAAAACGATCACCAATTTGGTCGTTTTAAAAGATTTATCATTCGAATATCAGAGTTTACAAAGTAAGGTCCCCGTGGTTTCAAAGTTTATTAAATAGGTTTTCGAATGATATTTATAGCCTTCATAATTGTCCGTGCTCCTCCGTGCCATCCGTGCTTATTGTGAACCTGAGATAAACACATGCTTAAAATGTCAACACAATGGTTGGTGAGTTCGTGGAGTTTGATAGAAAATAATTTCTTTCAATGAATTTAAAAGGTGTATAGCGGTTGTCGAAATGAATAATAGTTTTTCATGAAATCAGTAATAAGGTGAGTTGAATAAAAATCCACTAATGATTCATGTATGATCTCAGGTGATCATAAGTTTCAAGTTTCTAAACGAAGATGAGCTACGTTGTTATACGCTCGAAATGACGTGTTGGGTCAACTTTTAGTAGTAACGATATACTAAGCAATTTGAGTTGTCTTTTATAGAATTCACGATTTAGTCGCATATGGTAACAGTTAAAGTTCAAGTACATGATTCATAATCATAACACATCGTGAAAATAATAATCTAGAATCTGAAATCTATCAGTGTAAAGTGGTGGTTTACTAATACAGCTGTATCCTAGGATATATATGAAACATTCATATATTCATAAAGTTATATTGCCCTAAGCCTCATGACACGCAAAACGTTAACATTGTACCGGAAAACGGAGTGTTCATCAAATTAATGACGAAAGTTTTGCCCTCATGTAATAGGTGACTTGCCAATTCTTATTTTTCTCAAATATAGTGCATCGCGACTAAATACGACTAACCATGTAGGCATTCCGTCCAAGTATTTAGTGGGATAGGTCGTCAGCCTCTAACAGGTTTCGAAGCTGTTCACTATATTCGCACTCACCGCAGTGATTAATGGCTCATGATCAAGGGACTTTATGGCAATAAAGTAAACTTAGGCAATATAGGTTTTAGGGTGCATGAATTATGCGTAATTTTAGTCTTGGCAATTATTTCTAGTGAAATGTAGAAATATCATAATAAAGTAACAGTACATTCATTTGTTATATGAATGCATACAATAAGTCTCAGTATCATGTTACATCAAGTAGTTTGAAAATGTTATCTTTCCAATTCAGTGTTTAAGCTAAGCAAGCAACTTGCGCATATAACGAACATATATTCCTCTCAAAGGTGATTCAAACATGTAAAGCATAGTGGATGATTTTGAGTAAATCATGAGAGTTTTATATAAGTAACTTAAAACAGTTAAAGCATGTATCTCCCCCAAAAGAATTATTACAACAAGTGTTAAAAGTAGGGGCCACGACTCACCTGGAGTGTATCTGGTAAGATAGGATTATTAGATCTATGGAAACGATCACGGAAACGTCTTTGATACGAAACCTGAATATAAGGGAAATCTAAGATTTCTGACTTACTACTAACAGTGAGTGTGATGTGAGAATCGTATCACGATTTAATTGGTGATATGAGTGTGATATGCTTAAAATGCCTCAAGTTAAAAATATAATATCATATCTGATATTATCTTAATTCTGTTATCAATCGTCCCAAAATATTACTTTTTCAAAATATGCAAAAAAAGAATATGCAAGGTGAAACCGTTATATCCTAGTTATAATAAATAACGAATACTAAATAATGCATACTAAAATGTAAAATGCATATGAAGTGATGGGGTGAAAATGAAAATAACTAAGAATGTCAAGTGAATTAAATAGATCCTTGTCCTTTTCAGATTTTATACTTTTTAGTCTAACTGTAATTGCGTTACGTCGTTAGTCCTCGGTTAAGTCCATAGTCCATAATAGTCCAAATCTTGTCCATATGTCCACATAAGGCTTGGAGTTCAATGGTATGTCAATTTAAGTCCTTTATAAACTGTTTTCACAGCTTCAGTCCATGAGTTTCACGGTTTGGCAGTTTTGGTCCTTCCGGTTAGTTCGCGTTACATTTTTAGTCCAAAAGTATAAAAATGATAAGGAAAAGTTATGCGACTTTTTATAAGTTATATTTAAGATTTTTAAAGCTTATTTTACTAGCTTATTCGGTTGTTTGCTTATTTTCTACACATTGGGCCTGTTAACGAGCCACACTCTAGGCCCAATATTACCTTTAGTTATTTCTTAACATGGTTTTATGCGACTTGTTTAGGCTGTTTTAAAAAGTCGTAACTTGCTTATTTTTACAAGGTTTCTAAACGAAAAGTGTAGTTAGTTACTTGGCGTAATAGGTCGTGTAAAGAGAGGGCATGGTTATTAAATTATATCGCGAGATATGAAGTCAATTTGAAGGCTACTTGGGACTGTTTGCCTACGTATAAAACACTTAGTATATTTTAGTTGTTCCCAGTTTTACTTATAGCGTGTGAGGTAAGGTTTTCATACGTTCGAGTGCTATTTAAATGGGTTATGTAAGTAGGCGTGTGGTATGCATGTGACTGTTAAAACCTCACAAAATGAGTTCGACAGTGAGCATGGTCTACTCTAAATGAAATGGACAGTCATATATAGTAATGTTTATACGTTCGAGTGGGAATGAAAATGATGCATGGTATGATAGTATTATCGTACACTAGTGAGCTAAGGTGTGAGTAGTGTGAAAGATGTGAGTGACAACTTCCAAGCTTTCCAAGATGGAGGTTCGACATACGCTGGGTTCACATAAAATAACAAGTACATTTAAACGACATTTTATAAAATCGAACTAAATGAAGGAGACAATGCATGGTGAAATCTTAAACATGAAACTGAGGTGAGTTGTGATTTTTAAACCTTCACAGTGGAGTGGGTTTGTAAACTTTATTGCACATACTAGTGATACAAAGTAAAATAATATGTTCGAATATACAATGAAGTATGCATGCATGATACGTGATGGTGTGATGTGGAGTGAGAAACATGAAACTAAACATGGGTCTTGTCCATGCGTTAATATAGTATTCACATGAGTTTGTAGAACTTACAATGAGTGAAGGAGGGATTGTTGTACGTATGATTGGTAGAAATTAAGGCTACTTCGAAGGAACCCAAAATAGTTTAGAGTTAAATACTCTCTCTTCGAATCGAATATATTGTATCCAAATGAACCACTATTTTCTGGACGTTATGAGCTTAGTAGGATGAGTTTATAATGTGTAAGATTAGTTGTGAATGTACAAGGATGAGTGTGTGTGAGAGATGGTGTGGGTGAGAGGTGGTAGAATGGCAGAGGGGTTCGACTGATAACACTAGGGCGAAGGAAGTGATCTTAATGGGTTAAGATATGTTTTTATGTATTGGTTTTCTTTGACCCATTTTCTTTTCCGAAGAGATACAGAAGTTCATGTATTTCAAAGATGAAAGTAAAGGAGAGGTGAGTAATGTGAAGTGGGATAGAAGAGGTATGATATAGAGGAAAATGTACATGTTTCTCTTGACTTGCAAAGTCTTCACCCTCTATTATTGTTAGTTACTGTGTCTTGAGGGACACCTATGCATGTTTTAATGATTCTCAAAATATCTTAGGGAGTTTGGTGAAGTTTTGTCCTTTGTTGTTGGATCTTACTTATGCACATTTGCTATTCCTACTCGTTCACAAATGAAGCTAGCGATACATATAGGTTTTATGTGGTTCTATTGTAGTTTCATACGTGGATGAATGTTAGGAAAAGTCTTAGAAGTTTGTAGGAAAAATCGGATTAAAAATGGTTGAGTTTTATGGTGTTTGTATATGACGGTTTTAGTGAAATGGGACAATCAAATGGGCTTTGAAATTCATATTAAAATGTGACCTGTGAATCTGAAACTTGGCTCATTCATGGTCTAGTGGGTGGCGAGCTAGGTGGTGCAAAAACATTTGTGAGTTGTGTTTAAAAATTGGAAGATTTCGAGCCATTTTGGAGAGTGCATGTTAGTCGAATGTACTTAAAATTCTCAGACAGGATTTTGGTTTTAGAAGTTGGGCTTGTGTGGCGTGTGAGTGGAGATGGGCCTGAACTAATTCAAGGGTCCGGTTTAAAAGTCCACTCGGTTTGTAGTTAAATAAAGTTAGTGTGTGTAATGAAATATGTGTTATATAATTAAATGTAGTTGATGAATTAGAAATGTGATTATTGTATAATCGTAATTAGTTATAGATTTAGTAGTTTTTACTATAACGTGTAATTTGTGTATTATAGATTTAGTGTAGATGGGGTTTTTGTGAATCACTGAGTCACGAGGTACATGTCGCTATTTTATATACGTCGTTAAACGTAATGTGGTAATGATAACAGTAAAAGAAAAATTTTAAATTTCCCCGTAAAAATGGGTTTTGTTAAACGGTAAGTCGAGGTTATCTTTAATCGATGAGGATTATCATAATGGATTTTCGTGGAATCCTACAGTATCTACCCCTAAATTTTGAACTTCGTCCCGAAGTTCAGTCCGTGATAGGTGTTGAAAAATGTGATGTCCTGAGATGAGAGTTTATGGAAGATGTTGTCGAGAGATTTCTTATTTGAATATTAAAGAGGCGAGATTCAACTAGATTTATTCGTACTAGACGAAATAAATTCGAATGTTTGGTCAATAATTTAATTTATAGGCTACGAATAGTAAAAGTAACGGCCGGGGGTAGGAAGTATTTAGCACTTAATGTTTAGGGTTCTAATGGTCGAGACTAGGGGATTTTTAGTGGTAGTGATTTGAAATTTAATGATCGTGAATAGTAAAATAACGGGTACTTTCTCCACTTATATTCCTATTTAAACCCTATCTACCTTTTTCCTTTTTCACCTTTCCGCTCCTCCTTTTTCATTCAACTTCATCTTTTCCGAAAAGAATAATTTACACCATGCCGCCGATCGCCATTGTCGTAGCCACCGTGTACATTGTCCTTGTCGCCGTTTATCTGGCCTTCTTCCCTGATGAAAACTCCGATTACTACATCGCATCCTTGGTGTTCATCGTACCCCTCACGATTCTAGCGATTTATGTGGATAAGTTCTTGGGGTGAGGATCTCGAGCTAGTGTGGTTAGAATGTAGCTTTGTTGTGTGTCGATGTAACCTTTAATGAATGTGGAATAAAATCTCGTTTTATGTTTAGTTATAAGTCTCGATATAGCTTTTAATATTTTGTTGTATTTATGACGCAGAATAATCAAGGTGCTTCATCCTATGTTGGCTCTTGCTATCGCTGGGTTGGTGGGGGTTATTGTTTCTATGGTGGGCCAACCTATTGAAGATTGTATGCCTTATATTGTGTTTATTGTACTATTAGCACTTCCGATGTTAATCATTTCGCTATGTATTAACTTCCATGGTTTTTAATGAAATTTATGTTATTTGTGCTTTCCACATATTGTTGTGAATTTTTAAAGTTTCTATATTCGTATTTTTCCTCGACTACGTATAAGAGAGTGTAGATCTTACTGAGGTTGGTTAAAAGTGAGGTTTATGAATAAATTATTTTGTCTCGAGATTCTGTTTTTGAAATGAAAATTGTTATTCTATCGTGTTTTGAAAATAAACATGATTCAAAATTTTTGAAAATCACAAATTTATGGGGTAGTCTATTCGTTAAACAAAGAGTTTGTAATAATAGATTTTTAACAATGAGGGTTTCGGATGAGATCTTGCTGAATGTAAAGATAGCTGTTGAACTTTAACTTTTGTAAAGAAAAACTTGTTAGATAAAGTTTTTAGTGACCACACAGAATCGGTTCCAAGTTTGTCCAATGATAAACAAGGGTGCGTTAGGTCACTGTAGCCATGGGCTGAGGCCCAAACGTTTCAAGGGTAGGTTTGGTTTGGCGAATATGAAATGTTGAACACACGTTTCATGACATATATGGTTACGAGGTAGTTTCTAGATCATCAAAATCTCGTATAATGCTTAAGAGTTTCGAGAGGACGTTAGGAGGCTCACAATCTTCTAGAGGATGAGTAGTCAAATCGTACAGAAAGTGTTATTTGTATATGTGGCGTGTTCATGATTTTTAAATCATGGTGTGGCGTGTTTAACGCGATTTGTTCCTACCTCTTGCGTTGAAATGCGAAAATCAAAGCAGAATTTTTACCACGTATCCTAGAACTAGTTGCTAGTTTTTAATAGACACAAACTTTTACCGTTTGAATACAAACGGGTATATTTCTTAGAATAAAATAATCTAAAAGTATTTTTCAAACCCTTATAAATACCATTGGCATGCTTGTGTTATCCATACACACACAATCAATGGCTTGTAAGTTACCACATACCGCTGAACAAATTCAACTGTATATCAAGGCAGAAACTGAGGGTAGTGACGTGGATCGTCAGAATGCTATTGTGAAGGTCATTTTGCAGTTTGAGGCTACGAAACAACTGAAACGACGACTTAGAGAAAACTACGCCATGTGCACAGACATTTCAGATGGTAGGAAGTATGTGATCGACACGTTTTTGTATGATGAATCTTGTAAGGATGTTGCTGTCATCGAATCGCTGTGGGCTTGTGTTCATCAGATAGATGACCAGATTTCCAACAAGGTCCGTTGGAGTTTGGAAGAGAATGTTGAAGCTGCTAGGGTTGAACATCAACGACAACAACAACAACCACAACAACAACAACAACAACAACAACAACAACAACAACAACAGAATCCACCACCACTACAACAGCAACAACAACCACAACTACAACAAGGTGCATCAAGTTCATCTACACCAAGGGTGGTTGTGCAACAACAACATTTGCCTCATCTGGATCATTTCCAGCCAAGTTTCGAGGAGAATGTGGCAGTTGATGATGGTGGTTGGACTTCTGACATGGAGCGGGATCTGAGCAGGTTGGAAGCTCAATGGGAAGAAGAGAAGTTGGCGAGCTTTGATCCTTATGATGACGGCTATCATTCCAACAACTCTCAGACTTGGGATCATCCGGACTACCTTTGAAGTCTAGATTCATGTTTATGTGATGTTTTAAATCCAGTATCGTTTGTAATGCTTAAGTATTTCTGTCAGGTTTATTTGAATAATATGGTGTTTGAATTTAATTGAGATTACTGTAGAATTTATAGTGCCTGAGATTGAACTATAGGGATCACTGTATACATTACAGTGTTCAAGAAAAGTAGAGGCCACTGTATTTACTTACAATGTCTGCTAAGAAAATAGAGACCACTAGAGTTTTGTGATAAATTCAAAGTGGTAAAACGTAAGGTTACGAAGAGATTTTGAGACCATTGTACATACAATGTCTGGGGGTTTAGGGGAAGCATCATGAAATTCACAATGTTAAAGGAATGAGTAGAGTCATGGTGTAGTTCATAGTGTCTTAATAGCGGATGAATTTATTGTAATCTTATGTGAAATTTGCTAGTAACATAACTTGGAAACATTTTCCTTTGGAATAACTATTGTTATTCTTTTATGAAATTTCACATGGTTTCCAATGATAAGAATCTGTGCGGGTAACTGATGCGTGGTTTTGCAACCTTACAACAGGTTTTACCTCTCGAGGGATCTCAAGAGGCTTACAACCCCACCAGGCAGTGTACCTGACCGATGTAGTATAGTGTAGTGGTAAGTACGGGGGATTGATCGTTCTCCACAGGGAATAGTGTCGTTAGGATTGAAAAACTACTCTAATAGGTCTAAGGGTGAGAGAAGATTCTTTTTGTATTTTTATAATTTTATGAAAGCAAGTAAAATCTCGGGTTTGAAAGAGTGGGCGGAATTAGTTGCTAGTCAACTAACCCAAATAACTACGAATGCAAATAAAATAAAATAACTGAAAATGAAAAGGTTGATGAAACTTATATGGAGAGAAATGTGTTTACTTAGATTTCCTTACTCCCTAACTATCTTTTACCGGTTGATTAGTGTGTATTAATTGCGTGGATGACGGGTGTATTCCTTAATACCAATCGTGGGGTGGCGTACGTACTTCCCCAACTCTATAAGCTCCTACTTCACTCCTATGTCGAGCCGGCTAAGAAGCTCCTAACATGGGATCACTAGAATTCGCTCATGCATTAAATACAACCATAAAAACCTTAGTACGCATTGGTTCATGTTTCTTAAGACGTTCAAGCAAGTTACCGTATAGGAAGTTAGCCAGTTTTCTTAAGCCTAACATCGATGAACAATCATCCAATACAATTAATAACACACTAATAACCAATAATCAATAGCTAGGTTTCATTAGATCTAAGCAAACACAAGAAAATCTAGCCTAGCATGTTAATTAAAAGACAAGAACAAGATGTAATCAAACACAAGATAAATCAAACACATAGACATATTGAATGATTAAACAATTACTTATCTTCAATTAAACATGGGAGATCCAAGGGTATGAAAACCCTTAAAAATGGCAGAAATTCGTCTAGGGTTTCTCCTCCAAAATTACACACAATAAGTTCCACACTAATGACAAAAAATTGCAAAACTATATATAGAGTTTAAGGGCTGACGGCGTCACGTTGTAGATCCTGACGCCGTCACCTCGCCGCTTTTAGGGTTCCCGGATGGCCTTCCTGACGCCGTCCCTCTTTAGTGCTCCAAAATCCGTTCTGGCTTATCAAGGCTTGACGCCGTCCCACTTTAATTTAAACCGTGACGACCTTGATCACATTAAAGGGTGACGCCGTCAGATTTTTCATGCAAAATTCTCTGGCTTATCATGAGTAATTTTCATATCCACCACTTTTGCCAAGCCATGACGCCGTCTGGACCAATTCCTGACGCCGTCAAAGGTACTTTCCAGCATAATTTTGAGACTTTGTCGTTTTCTTCACTTTTATGCTCCAAAAACGTCCAAAATGCTTCCTTTTCCAGATTTCTTCTCAAAAGTACCTAAAATGACAAAAGGAACGATTTAGGGCAATATTTGATCAAATAAATACGATTTAGGGCTTAAATGACCCCTTAAAAGCGGTACACTTTTCGCTTCATCAGTAACCTACCCGTTAAACAAAAGAGTTTTGTTGATAATAGACTCTTACACAGAGATATTCGAATAAGGATTCGGTGTATGTAGAGAAAGTTGCTGAATCCCGGCTTTTAGGGGATGGGAAATCTTGTTTGTCCTTGTGTGAGGAATAGTTAATGCAAGTGGCTAGAATAGTAAGAGATAGTGTTACGATAAGAGTGCTACTTTGATCCTGTATGGTAACATCATGTATTAATGTTTTATTGTATTGATAACTTGTGTATTCTTATTGTACCGGATATTCGAGGTGTTGAACCCAGTCGTGAGTCTTGCTCTTGCTGGTGTAGTGGTGTTTTTCATGGGTATAGCGGGTCAACCGATTGGTGATGTTATGCCTTTCTTAGTGATGTTAGCATTACCAATGCTAATGATATCATTATGTATTAATAATTATGGTTTCTAATGAGAGTTATGCTGTGTGTTTGATGAATTTTCGTGATTATTGGTTTCATACTAGTGCCCTTACAGATAAAAATAAGCCCACTTATTTATAATTCGTTATTTACATAGAGAGGCGTCCCAAACAATGTAAATGAGGAAATATAAACTTATGGTTCAGCGCTTTACAATTTCTTTATTTAAACAAAAGGTATCCCAATCATTCAAATAAAGACATTGCAAACCATCTTACTTAAGAATCTCTGATTTAACACTCGTACCAATCCACACAATAATCCATGCGCGGATTTTTCGGAATACAGAAAAATTTATTTCTCACGTATCTATAAAGATACGAATAAGATAATTAAAGGTGGTTGGTACGGTACTCGAAATAGTTGGTGAGTATATACATCAATATATTAGAGTGTTGGGGTAGCAAAACTATCTAGAAGTCACATAAGCGTCTGGCGGATGGTAAGCACGGAGAGCGAAAGGCTATAAAATGTTTTGTTTGTAAAAGTAGTTATAGTTCGGTCCTCATTTAGACCCGTTTCTCTATAACTGTAGCTCTGATACCAATCTGTAACACCCCCAATTTCGTGATGTGCAGCGGAATTTAATTTGGGTGTTACTTCATGGCACAACAGTTGAATAGTAGAAAACGATCACCAATTTGGTCGTTTTAAAAGATTTATCATTCGAATATCAGAGTTTACAAAGTAAGGTCCCCGTGGTTTCAAAGTTTATTAAATAGGTTTTCGAATGATATTTATAGCCTTCATAATTGTCCGTGCTCCTTCGTGCCAACCGTGCTTATTGTGAACCTGAGATAAACACATGCTTAAAATGTCAACACAATGGTTGGTGAGTTCGTGGAGTTTGATAGAAAATAACTTCTTTCAATGAATTTAAAAGGTGTATAGCGGTTGTCGAAATGAATAATAGTTTTTCATGAAATCAGTAATAAGGTGAGTTGAATAAAAATCCACTAATGATTCATGTATGATCTCAGGTGATCATAAGTTTCAAGTTTCTAAACGAAGATGAGCTACGTTGTTATACGCTCGAAATGACGTGTTGGGTCAACTTTTAGTAGTAACGATATACTAAGCAATTTGAGTTGTCTTTTATAGAATTCACGATTTAGTCGCATATGGTAACAGTTAAAGTTCAAGTACATGATTCATAATCATAACACATCGTGAAAATAATAATCTAGAATCTGAAATCTATCAGTGTAAAGTGGTGGTTTACTAATACAGCTGTATCCTAGGATATATATGAAACATTCATATATTCATAAAGTTATATTGCCCTAAGCCTCATGACACGCAAAACGTTAACATTGTACCGGAAAACGGAGTGTTCATCAAATTAATGACGAAAGTTTTGCCCTCATGTAATAGGTGACTTGCCAATTCTTATTTTTCTCAAATATAGTGCATCGTGACTAAATACGACTAACCATGTAGGCATTCCGTCCAAGTATTTAGTGGGATAGGTCGTCAGCCTCTAACAGGTTTCGAAGCTGTTCACTATATTCGCACTCACCGCAGTGATTAATGGCTCATGATCAAGGGACTTTATGGCAATAAAGTAAACTTAGGCAATATAGGTTTTAGGGTGCATGAATTATGCGTAATTTTAGTCTTGGCAATTATTTCTAGTGAAATGTAGAAATATCATAATAAAGTAACAGTACATTCATTTGTTATATGAATGCATACAATAAGTCTCAGTATCATGTTACATCAAGTAGTTTGAAAATGTTATCTTTCCAATTCAGTGTTTAAGCTAAGCAAGCAACTTGCGCATATAACGAACATATATTCCTCTCAAAGGTGATTCAAACATGTAAAGCATAGTGGATGATTTTGAGTAAATCATGAGAGTTTTATATAAGTAACTTAAAACAGTTAAAGCATGTATCTCCCCCAAAAGAATTATTACAACAAGTGTTAAAAGTAGGGGCCACGACTCACCTGGAGTGTATCTGGTAAGATAGGATTATTAGATCTATGGAAACGATCACGGAAACGTCTTTGATACGAAACCTGAATATAAGGGAAATCTAAGATTTCTGACTTACTACTAACAGTGAGTGTGATGTGAGAATCGTTATCACGATTTAATTGGTGATATGAGTGTGATATGCTTAAAATGCCTCAAGTTAAAAATATAATATCATATCTGATATTATCTTAATTCTGTTATCAATCGTCCCAAAATATTACTTTTTCAAAATATGCAAAAAAAGAATATGCAAGGTGAAACCGTTATATCCTAGTTATAATAAATAACGAATACTAAATAATGCATACTAAAATGTAAAATGCATATGAAGTGATGGGGTGAAAATGAAAATAACTAAGAATGTCAAGTGAATTAAATAGATCCTTGTCCTTTTCAGATTTTATACTTTTTAGTCTAACTGTAATTGCGTTACGTCGTTAGTCCTCGGTTAAGTCCATAGTCCATAATAGTCCAAATCTTGTCCATATGTCCACATAAGGCTTGGAGTTCAATGGTATGTCAATTTAAGTCCTTTATAAACTGTTTTCACAGCTTCAGTCCATGAGTTTCACGGTTTGGCAGTTTTGGTCCTTCCGGTTAGTTCGCGTTACATTTTTAGTCCAAAAGTATAAAAATGATAAGGAAAAGTTATGCGACTTTTTATAAGTTATATTTAAGATTTTTAAAGCTTATTTTACTAGCTTATTCGGTTGTTTGCTTATTTTCTACACATTGGGCCTGTTAACGAGCCACACTCTAGGCCCAATATTACCTTTAGTTATTTCTTAACATGGTTTTATGCGACTTGTTTAGGCTGTTTTAAAAAGTCGTAACTTGCTTATTTTTACAAGGTTTCTAAACGAAAAGTGTAGTTAGTTACTTGGCGTAATAGGTCGTGTAAAGAGAGGGCATGGTTATTAAATTATATCGCGAGATATGAAGTCAATTTGAAGGCTACTTGGGACTGTTTGCCTACGTATAAAACACTTAGTATATTTTAGTTGTTCCCAGTTTTACTTATAGCGTGTGAGGTAAGGTTTTCATACGTTCGAGTGCTATTTAAATGGGTTATGTAAGTAGGCGTGTGGTATGCATGTGACTGTTAAAACCTCACAAAATGAGTTCGACAGTGAGCATGGTCTACTCTAAATGAAATGGACAGTCATATATAGTAATGTTTATACGTTCGAGTGGGAATGAAAATGATGCATTGTATGATAGTATTATCGTACACTAGTGAGCTAAGGTGTGAGTAGTGTGAAAGATGTGAGTGACAACTTTTAAGCTTTCCAAGATGGAGGTTCGACATACGCTGGGTTCACATAAAATAACAAGTACATCTAAACGACATTTTATAAAATCGAACTAAATGAAGGAGACAATGCATGGTGATATCTTAAACATGAAACTGAGGTGAGTTGTGATTTTTAAACCTTCACAGTGGAGTGGGTTTGTAAACTTTATTGCACATACTAGTGATACAAAGTAAAATAATATGTTCGAATATACAATGAAGTATGCATGCATGATACGTGATGGTGAGATGTGGAGTGAGAAACATGAAACTAAACATGGGTCTTGTCCATGCGTTAATATAGTATTCACATGAGTTTGTAGAACTTACAATGAGTGAAGGAGGGATTGCTGTACGTATGATTGGTAGAAATTAAGGCTACTTCGAAGGAACCCAAAACAGTTTAGAGTTAAATACTCTTTCTTCGAATCGAATATATTGTATCCAAATGAACCACTATTTTCTGGACGTTATGAGCTTAGTAGGATGAGTTTATAATGTGTAAGATTAGTTGTGAATGTACAAGGATGAGTGTGTGTGAGAGATGGTGAGGGTGAGAGGTGGTAGAATGGCAGAGGGGTTCGACTGATAACACTAGGGCGAAGGCAGTGATCTTAATGGGTTAAGATATGTTTTTATGTATTGGTTTTCTTTGACCCATTTTCTTTTCCGAAGAGATACAGAAGTTCATGTATTTCAAAGATGAAAGTAAAGGAGAGGTGAGTAATGTGAAGTGGGATAGAAGAGGTATGATATAGAGGAAAATGTACACGTTTCTCTTGACTTGCAAAGTCTTCACCCTCTATTATTGTTAGTTACTGTGTCTTGAGGGACACCTATGCATGTTTTAATGATTCTCAAAATATCTTAGGGAGTTTGGTGAAGTTTTGTCCTTTGTTGTTGGATCTTACTTATGCACATTTGCTATTCCTACTCGTTCACAAATGAAGCTAGCGATACATATAGGTTTTATGTGGTTCTATTGTAGTTTCATACGTGGATGAATGTTAGGAAAAGTCTTAGAAGTTTGTAGGAAAAATCGGATTAAAAATGGTTGAGTTTTATGGTGTTTGTATATGACGGTTTTAGTGAAATGGGACAATCAAATGGGCTTTGAAATTCATATTAAAATGTGACCTGTGAATCTGAAACTTGGCTCATTCATGGTCTAGTGGGTGGCGAGCTAGGTGGTGCAAAAACATTTGTGAGTTGTGTTTAAAAATTGGAAGATTTCGAGCCATTTTGGAGAGTGCATGTTAGTCGAATGTACTTAAAATTCTCAGACAGGATTTTGGTTTTAGAAGTTGGGCTTGTGTGGCGTGTGAGTGGAGATGGGCCTGAACTAATTCAAGGGTCCGGTTTAAAAGTCCACTCGGTTTGTAGTTAAATAAAGTTAGTGTGTGTAATGAAATATGTGTTATATAATTAAATGTAGTTGATGAATTAGAAATGTGATTATTGTATAATCGTAATTAGTTATAGATTTAGTAGTTTTTACTATAACGTGTAATTTGTGTATTATAGATTTAGTGTAGATGGGGTTTTTGTGAATCACTGAGTCACGAGGTACATGTCGCTATTTTATATACGTCGTTAATCGTAATGTGGTAATGATAACAATAAAAGAAAAATTTTAAATTTCCCCGTAAAAATGGGTTTTGTTAAACGGTAAGTCGAGGTTATCTTTAATCGATGAGGATTATCATAATGGATTTTCGTGGAATCCTACAATATATGGGCAGTTCAATCCTTTGCATGAATATCATGAAATTTAAATTAATATAATTGTTAAATTCCCAGGTACATATGGTTCACTAATCTTGCCACATACACAATATATAAAGCAAATACACTTAACACCTTGTGAGTCCCTATAGCTACCATAAAAGTGTTCAACAATGACCACATATGTAACACTCCAACCCGGCAAGGGTTAAGATATCACGATAATGGTTTCATATCAGATCAGACAAAACATACATCTATAGTAATACAAGAAATTTCAAAGGTTACAAATGAAATACTGGAGTTACAAGGTTACAAATGAAACTAAAACTAAATACTAAGTCTGTAAATGCAAATCCTTTTAATAGCCTCTACTTCAGAATACTATCAAAGTCTTCTAAGTCCAAAGGTCTCTCCACTCAAACCCAGCTTCCAACTAAGAACCTGCCGCAGGAAAAGAAATGCGGTTGAGCTTAAAAAGCTCAGTGAACAGATACATAAACAAAGTAATGATAACGAAACAGAAATAAGATATAGTGCAATGGGGAAATATCATAAGGTATAAATGATGTGAAGGTATAATGAACAGAATAGGATAGTAATCCACCACAAGCCCAGGCAAATCAGATATAATAACCACACCTTCATAATCATATAGAGGGGAGACCTCTCAGATAATCAGATAATATGAGGGGTGTCCTCATTCTTCAAATGGAGTAGCTAGCTCCCAGATATATGTGAAAGGCATGTATTGCACACAGTACCAGTCACCAGACAATAACAAATCATATAACATATAATCCACTAAACAGAACAGATCTAGGATGCATCCATACGCCCCTACCCAATCACATGCAGACCAAAACAAAGGGACGGTGTGTAACATCACTCCAACACACTAGAGTCACGCCATCGGTGCATCAATGACATGGCAATGTTACCTTCATGGCTAGGGTCACAAATTTTGGCTCGGGTATCAAACTAAGAGTCAGATATCATATCGTATTCAGAGTGTCATATAACAAAGGTCAAATCAGATGGTCCATAACAGATGGTTCATAACAGATATATCAGATGAAATACCAAAGGTCCAAATCAGAGTTTAATCAGAAAGGTTCATAACCAAAGGGATCATAGCAATGGCTTTGGGAATCTTAAACGAATCAGAATCAGAATCATATCAATAAGATAGGACACCCTTACTGAAAAGGGCAGAGTATCTGTACCTTATGACGAAAGCAAAAACAGAAACAAGCACAGAATATGGGGAACGGCTCAAAGTCTCTCCTTCTTCACACCTAAAGGAGTAGAAGAGTATTATAATAGGTTCTTAATTACTCATTTAACTTGCCTTTCCATTTAAGTAACTTTCTATTTTTAGCAGGTTTCTATATTTAGTAAGTTTCCATCTTTAGAAAGTTTTCTTAATTAGAAAGATTAAAACATTAGAGATTAGGTTAAGTCATTATTTAAATATATTCTGGACACAAAGTATGTTTTAGCAAGTTTCATACTTTACACTTTACACCATTTATTTATCAAAGTTACTAAATAAACCCTATAGTTACATAATTTACAATTTAACCCATATTATATCCTTGATTACACCACTAACCCTTGTATTTAATCATTTACAGAATATACCTTCTAAATTTATGTATGATACGAATTTACCCCTTAGTTTCACATAATTACACATTTAGTCCCTATAGTTTAGAAAACTTATAATTTAAATCATAAATTCATAATAATTACACATTAGGCCCATAAATACTCAAATTTACAAAATACACTCTTAATATTATTATTTACACAAAATCACTTCAAGTTTCCAGGAATTACATTTTTAGTCCCTCAATTTAAATAAATTGCAAAACGGATTAATATATTTATATATTTACTCTTTAAACCTTTTAATTTCAATTATAACATACATGACCCTTATTTTATATTTTTACATGATTAGTCCCTGATTATAACACATTACAAAAATACCCCATGAGTTTTAAAAATTACAAAACACCCCCTTATTATTTTAAAAACAAACCGTATAACATCTTAAACAACCAAACTCTAACCCTAATTCAAACCATCATTATCCAATCATTAAATCATCATCATGTCATCATTAATTAGCCAAAAACAAACCCAAATCCTAAAACCCTAGCTCGTACGCTTTTTTTTTCTTCTTTGATTTTTCTTTAACCCGATTATATAAACAATTGACAAACAATTATTTTAGGCTATGTAAATTCGAATGGACATTTTTCCCATATTATACAGATCATATGAAGTCTAAATAAAATATGTTCCCCAATCAGAAAATTCGCATAGAGTATTTTAGGGTTTTTATCCGATTTTAGGGTTTATATCACATAAATTCGTATATGACTTATATAGCATGCATGGGTCGAATTCAACATTTTATATGATGTTTATAGGATGTAGGAAGTATGAGAAAAATATCAAACCAGATCTGGAACGAGTAGAATAGGCTGAAAGAATTTTGGTTCTTCGGCTAGAATAATACGACACCAACAATTTCCTTTGAGCACAACCGCGACCAATAAACCTTGTAATCATTTTTCACAGATCATACATGATATGAGGAACACAGGAAAAATGGAAAACGAATCTTACATGGGTCGCACGAATTAAAATGGAATTATACCTTACGTATGGAATAAAGGAGGAAAAATTCGACACCACCTAGACCAGGCCTCTATAAATCGAAAATCTATTTTTCTAGGCTTCCTAGCACTAGAATGAACTCCAGAAAAATACTCTTTGGCCTCAGAAAATTCGGATTGATTTTTGAGTGAATTATGTGTGTTTCGGTTAGAGTTTTTTAGGGTTAAATCAAAAGAAAATCATGGGAGGTTATATGAATGGTATTGTGCCGAGTTAGGGGGAGGGATTAGGCTAAGGAACTGGCAATTTAATGGGCAAAATCAATTTTCCAAAAATAAGTGATATTCTTAATTTATTTTGTATTTTAAATGTTTTTAAATCAAATTCAATCATAACTTATGTATAATAATCGGCCCAATGTGAATTTAGTGAAATAATACTCTTTTGTACATTTTAAAAATATTAGGAGCTTGCCTCAAAATTATTTCACTTGATTTGTAGTTCATTTCCAGAGATTCGGGATTAATTCGGTACTTTAAATAAGCTTTAATTAATTTTTAAAGTTTCAGGGATAATTTGGTAATTTTGCATGTTTCAGATTTTAGGGTTTTACAACATACGTGTTTGCAGTTTCCCAGATATATATATATTCCGATGGTGCACCTGTAAAATTGCCACCAAATAAAAAGATGAATAAGTAAAAAAAAAAAAAAAAAAAAAAAAAAAAAAAAACTGAAAGATTAGAAGTTAATGAATACATATAATTGTAGCGGGAAATCGACAATAGACAAAAGATAAAGACCTTGAATGGGTGCACTTTGGCGTCTGCTATTGATATGTAAATCAACCTGTAGTTGGGGAGTGTGTGTGTCCACTATTTGAGTGCAAACCACGCAGAGGGTGCGTTTGTTCATTTATACCCAACTAAATTGGTGACTATCAGAGACTAATATTTCAAGGCAACTACGTTTATGCTTTGAATGATTAAAAAAAAGAAGCTTACATGAGGGTGTGAACATGTTCATATTGAGACCGCAATAAGAGAGTAAAATAAGTTGTTGCACGCATAGTAGTGGCATGCACTTCATTTTCACTCTTTTAAATAACCAAAGAATATAAGATTGATATTAGATCTTCTTACATGAGCACTTGAGCAGTGATGTTCTTATCAACAATTGGGATGTCACACCTACACACTTGGCAAATGCGGTTCTGCATATTTTAAATAAGATCAAGTGTTTAGCCTCTGACCTGCCTTTGTAATGTTAACCTACAATTTTAATAAATATTTGTTAGTCATAACTATAATACTTCATAAAGTGATTCCGGTGTTGTATAAACTTCAACTTTTAAATACACCATATGTTTTCATCAAGTGTCTAATTATCTTTTATCATCCGCATTATCTCTTAACTCGAAAAAAAAAAAAAAAAAAAAAAAAAAAAAAAAAAAAAAAACCCTAGTCGTCAAGGTTCTGATGCATCAGATACGGTTGTAATCTATCATTGCCATAAACTATTGGAAGTTGAAACTTTATTACGTCAGATACGGTTGTAATATATCGTTTCCATTAAAAAGACGTACCTATTCAAGTTTCTCCATTATAACCGTATTTAATTAAGCAGCTTATTGGCTTATTACAATTTAAAAACACAATAACCTGTTGTAATCAGTCCTAAATTCGACTACAAATAAGTTGTCGTAATCCACGTAAATTTCAAAGTAACCAATTCAGGAAAATATAAACAGGATGAAACCATAATGTTGATTTACAATAAAATTCAAATCTTTAACCAATTTAGAAAACCATACCCGCATAATGTAAAAACAACTTGTTTTTCTAATCATATTTTTCATATTTCCTGTTATAATATTTCAAAAATTATGCATTACGGAGTAAATGACATTTACCTTGAACTTCAAGAGCGATCAATTTCATATGGTCACTTTTTTGTATCAGCCACCAACAAAGGATCATAAGAAGACGTTTGTCCTTGGTCGGTATGAAGATGCTGTGTTACAGCTGCAATCTACACATTCTAAAAAAAACACAGAATTCAGGCATAATAATAAACTCTCAAACTATATTTTATTAACTAATACCAAAACACATATACGATGATCCTTACTGTATCTACCTATACATGGAGATTTAACAACAGATTTTTAATGTTCATTCTGGTTGGGTGAGACTGACTCAAGTGTCGATTGTATGCTACATTAACTACTTGCTGGTGGTTTATGTTATCCGAAACTAAAAATGTATCGTTGAAGTATTATATAAGTTGCATTCTACTGTGCACAACTCTTCATATCAGCTAACAGGCCCTGACTAAGGATGTTGTATCATTCTTAATTTTTCTAATAAATTGGATGGAGAATAATTTATACATGTTTCCTCAATTTCTACCTTATGGCAGTCTCTCGACTGCAGAGGTTTCTCCTCTCCCTTTTAAGTTCTAGGTCATCCTGTATCAATGATTTCGACAGGCGGTTAGACGTTGTTACCTAGAAGTCCTTTGGCACCGCTGCTTGCTGATGCGAGAGCCTTCTGATTCGGATAGAAGAACAGTGGAGATGGATTGTTCCAAATGAGGCGGTTTGGAGAAAGGCTGTGAAAATTCGCCTTGCATAAATAAGACACCGAATCCGGAATAAGGCCTGCATAGAACATTTTTAAAATGCTTATGAGCTCAATAAGCTGTGAAAATTTATACCTGTGTGGCCTCTAGGAGCATAAGAATGACTGGTCCTCACGGCATTATAAACCCAAAAACCACCAATGCAGAAAATGCTCCAATTTTCCATTCTCATATGAGGCCGTACCACCCACTAAAGCTTTCATTGTTGACTTTCGAGTGAACCCTGTACCACCCACCAAAGCTTTCGAGCAAACCATGTACCACCCACCAAAGATTAATTTACTAAACAATTTTCATTGTTAATTCAATCCTTCAAGAATACGTGCCCCATATTTACGTTTACCTGCTCTGCTATCCTTAATTTACAGGCGATGAACATGTGGTAATACCATACGATACATGAAAAAAACATTATACACATTTACAAAAATGTGTTCAAGTACTTGATGAGGCGAAAAGTGTACCGCTTTTAAGGGGTCATTTAAGCCCGAAATCGTATTTATTTGATCAAATATTGCCCTAAATCGTTCCTTTTGTCATTTTAGGTACTTTTGAGGAGAAATCTGGAAAAGGAGGCATTTTGGACGTTTTTGGAGCATAAAAGTGAAGAAAACGGCAAAGTCTCAAAATTGTGCTGAAAGTCACCTTTGACGGCGTCAACATTAACTCCAGACGGCGTCATGCCTTGGCAAGAAAAGTTGGATGTGAAATTTACTCATGACGGGCCAGTGAGTTTGCATGAGAATTCTGACGGCGTCACGCTTTAACTAAATCAAGGGCGTCACGGCTTAAATCATAAGGGGACGGCGTCACGTTTAGGATCCGACGGCGTCAAGCCTTGATAAGCCAGAATGGATTTTTGAAGAGCTAAAGAGGGACGGCGTCAAGATGGTCATCCGGGAACCCTAAAAGCGGCGAGGTGACGGCGTCACAATGCATAAGGTGACGCCGTCAGATGTCAAAGTCTATATATAGTTTTCTAATTTTTTGTCATTAAGAGAGAGCTTAGTGTGTGGAATTTTGGGATAAAACCCTAAGACGATTTTAGCTACTTTTTCAGGGCTTTTTGCCCTGAGATCTTCCATGTTTCATTGAAAGATAAGTTATCAATTAATCATTCAATATGTCTATGTGTTGTTTGATTCTATCTTATGCTTGTCTTTTGTTTAACATGTTAGGCTAATTTTATCTTGTGTTTGCTTAGATCTAATGAAACCTAGCTATTGATTATTGGTTGTTAGTGTGTTGTTAGTTGTATTGGATGATTGTTTATCTATGTTAGGCTTAAGAAAACTGGCTAACTTCCTATTCGGTAACTTGCTTGAACGTCTTAAGAAACATGAACCAAACGCGTACTAAAGGTTTTTATGGTTGTATTTAATGCACAAGCGAATTCTAGTGATCCCATGTTAGGAGCTTCCTAGCCGGCTCGACATAGGAGTGAAGTAGGAGCTTGTAGAGTTTGGGGAAGTAAGTACGCCACCCCACGAATGGTGTTAAGGAATACACCCGTCATCCACGCGACTAATACACACTAATTAACCGGTAAAAGATAGTTAGGGAGTAAGGAAATCTAAGTAAACACATTTCTCTACACATAAGTTTCTCACCACTTTTCATTTCTGTTATTTTATTTTATTTGCATTTGTAGTAATTTGGGTTAGTTGACTAGCAACTAATTCCGCCCACTCCTTCAAAACCCGAGATTTTACTTGCTTTTATAAAAATTATAAAAACATAAAAAGAATCTTCCTCAACCCTTAGACCTAATTAGAGTAGCCTTTCACACCTAACGAACACTATTCCCTGTGGAGAACGATCAATCCCCCGTACTTACCACTACACTATACTACATCGGTCAGGTACACTGCCTGGTGGGGTTGTAAGCCTCTTGAGATCCCTCGAGAGGTAAAACCTGTTGTAAGGTTGCAAAACCCACGCATCAAGTTTTTGGCGCCGCTGCCGGGGAATAGTTATTGTTTAGGTTGAATTTTTATTTCTATTAGGTCTACTCACTAGATTCCTTTCTAGTGAGATTTTTATTTTCTTTTTCTAGGTTTTCTTTAGTCTATCTATTTTCTTCGTGTCTTTGTTCGTAACCATTACCGTCCGACATCATGGAAGATGGTAATATCCTTAACCCACACAACCCACCACCACAACAACCACCACCACCTCCTAGAGCCCGTACTTTAGGAGAGTATTCCCGTCCTAGCCACCACGGCTATCGAAACACCATTGAGCTCACTCAAGGAGCCAATATCACACCCTTGCGATCCGACACCATCCGGTTGGTGCAAAGCGGATGCGCATTCCATGGACTTCGTTCTGAAGATCCTAATCAACATCTCAAGGACTTTCTTAAAATCGTTGATTCTATAGACCTTGATGTTGCCACTCGAGAGACGACCCGATTGCGTCTCTTCCAATTCTCTTTGCGGGACCAAGCTAGTCAGTGGCTAGAACGTCAACCCGCAGGATCCATCACCTCTTGGGATGATCTCACCACTCGTTTCCTTGCTCAGTTTTTCCCACCGGGAAGAACTACCAAGCTAAGGAATGATATCTTGATGTTCCAACAACGTCAAGGCGAAACTCTCTACGAGGCATGGACTCGATTCAAGGACTTACTCCAAAAAGTCCCTCACCATGGCATAGAACTTTGGCTCCAAGTCCAAATCTTCTATGACCATATCAATCTCTCCACGAGGCAAACCATTGACCAATCGGCCGGTGGCAAGCTACGTGATCTAAGTGCGGAACAATCATGGGCTCTCCTAGAGGATCTTGCTCTTTATGACAACGAAAGTTGGAGTGATCCCCGTGATTTGAATAAAACGGTCAAGGCAATATCTTTGCCTTTGAACAATTCAAGCACTTCCGACCGTAGGATCATAGAACTTGAAGATCAAGTCAAGTTCCTCATGAAATCCTACGAGGCTCCTAAACCTTCAAGCCAAGTGAACAAAATCACTTCTTCATGTGAATTATGTAGTGGTCCCCACGACACTCGTGATTGCATGGAACTCCCCGAACAAGCTTTTGTGGACTACGCATCCTCGCGTACCGACGGAGCGGGAGACAAGTGGTACACTTTCAAGCCCGAGCCAAACCATTATGGTGATTCATACAACCCCTCATGGAAAAATCACCCGAACCTTAGGTGGAAACAAAACCAAAACTCACAACAAATCAATTCTTCCAACCCACCTAATCGTTTCCAATCAAGCGGTTCCAACTCGAACCGTACTTTCAACAACAATCCTTCCGGCAATGGTAGTACCAATAACTTTGAAGGATTGATGTCTCAATTTATGGCATCTCAAGAAGCTCGGATTGCTAGATTCGAGACCGAATTCAATCAACAACAAACTGAGATGACCAATAAAATTGACAACTTGTTGAAAGCCCTCCATAACCAAGTGTTATCACCTCCACATAAGGACGCTAGGAACACAAATAGCGGACCCCAAGTCAAAGACCCTTCTTCATCCAAACATGTCCACTTCGTCAACGTTGTCACTATTAAACCAATCGATAGGAGCATGGAAGAAAGTGAACCTAAGGATGAGGATAGGAAAGTCGAGGTTGATAAGGAAGTTAGGACAAGTGTGATTGAAGAAGTAGATGATGATGAGGACTACTTCAATAGGCTACCCACTAAGGAAGAGCGCGCATATCATACAAACTTATTCGATGACCCCGAAACACCATACTTCCTAGGTAAACCAATCATTGAAATAGGCGACCCTTCTAATCTCAACATACCATGCAACATCGGACATCTACATGTGTGGAAAGCTTACATCGACCTTAGATCACCCATAAACATCATGACTAGAGCCCACTACAACTTGATAATGAAAAATCAACTTGGGTATAGGATGTTCCCTGACAAGGGTTGGATGAGTAACTTCACGGGAAGAGTTAAGGGATTACCGGTTTATGTAGGAAACTTCACTTATGTCACCGACTTTGTAATTGTAGAAGATATCCGTCCAATAGTCGATGCATCCTTAACTCAAGTGGTTTTTGGAAAACCATTTGTTGAGGTCTCTAGAATGACTTATGAACCTTCCTTAGGGATAGTTAGATTTAAGGATGAGACCGATGAAGTAAGCTACCAAATGCCATATAAGATAGAACAATTCCAAAACTTGTCAAATGTTGAGAAGGAGCTTAAACAAGCGGTCTACTATAGGAATGATAAGGATAGAAGTAAAGGAGTAGACTATGTTATGGAAAGGATATTCGGTTTCTACAAGGATTGTTTGAAATTAGGACCGGAATATAAAACCGGGAAGGAGAATGGCCTAGGAACCGTGACCGATGATGGAGTCACGTAATGTACGTGACTTTGAGTCTAGCTACAAGACTCGTTAATAAAGAAAGGCGCTTCTTGGGAGGCAACCCAAGCTTTATTTGTTTTATTTGCTTTGTGTGTTTATTTATTTGTTTGTTTGATTTTATTTGTTTCCGTATGTGTGTTTAATTTTTATTCTTATTGATTCATGTTCAAAACTAATTTGTGAAAATGCTTTATTTTGTTTTTAACTTCGTCTTAACTACATATAAAGGTATTTTGCAAAAGATAAGTGTAAGGGAAATCTAAATCGGTTTATTAGAACACATATGAACATGAATCGTAATAATAATAAATTAACATACATATCCGTATTTGTTTGAGTCAAATGCTTGTATCGAGTCATAATGATGTTTTGCAGGATTTCCAGGAAGTAAGGTAAAGGTTTTTCCAGAAATTTTCCGGAAACTTAAAACGAGAATTTTTGTCAGGTCATTTCTGACGGCGTCAGGGGTTATAACCTGACGGCGTCAGATTTAATTTCCAGAAATTTTTGAAAATTTTGTTTTCATAAAAAGTTTTTATTAAAATCTCCAACTTATAATCTCCAGGAATCTGCAAAATTATCATTCCACAAGCATTATATCCTTATATATAGATTTATCCCGCCGATGTTATGCAGGTTTTCGTGTTTGTTTTCTCAGGTTCAACAGGTTATTTTGGACAAGGAAATGTTTTGAATCAAGCTTATGGCGATGCATTAGTCATGGAGCTTCAACATTCTCTTTGGAGGAAGATTTAACCGTGTAATTTCATTATCCAACGAGCGAATCAGGGGAGTATTTGATTTCATTCTTTTACTTTATGCTTTTACATTTGTCATTTGAACATTGGGGACAATGTTCATCTTAAGTGTAAGGGGAGGGTAAAAGTACGATTTTTGAGAATACAATTGCGCTTGATTTTTGTTTGTTTGATGGTAGATGTGTAATAAAACTGAGAGAAATACTTGTTAAGGTAATTTTAGTGCCAAATTTAAAATTTTTTACAACATATAGGAGTGAAACTTTGATCCTAATAAGCGTCTCATGGATAGGAGTTATATGACTAGCACAAAAACCGTACCACTAAAAAATTTTTCCACCCCAAATATGTGAGGTTCACCCCTAGAATTGGTAGGAAAAGCATTTATGCTATGATGTGTGTACCGGTAGCACTTAGATTCTAGAACTTGCGTTAGGACCATTCCAAGGCCACAAGTGAGACTACATTCGTGTAGTTAGATTTACTACATGATAAGAGGCATTAGGATTAACCCATTGTTTTACACCTGTGTTTTTGTTATAATTACTTTGGCTACATTGGTCAAGTAATTCTCCCACAACCTTTGCGTTGTACTCATTTTTAGTACACGATACCCCTAGTACACCCCTCAGAGCCTATCTTTTCGTTTCGACCTTTAAGCATTTTACTTAAAGGAAGAATTTGTTACACCCCACTAAAATGTACACCCAAATCGCCTTAGCCTACCTTGTATGCACTCATTTTTAGTGCATTATTGTTACAACATTTGTTTAAACCCAAGTTAATTATCTAGTTGATTACATGGTTGCTAAGTCGAGTCATATCCTTGTACATATTGTTTTGGGACGATTGGGACTCGTGGGTAAAGTACTAGTGTAATGGAGTAATGGGGAAGAACATCATTTATTACCCCCATATGTGCTAAATGTTTTAAAAGTACTCCAAGTTTTTCAATTATCTTAATTCGAGTCATTAGAATAGTTATTTGTAAAGTTATGTAAAAGTTCAAGTGTAAGGGGATGCAACGCCCCTATGATGTATTATTTTGGATGGTAGGGCAAAAGTGTATGCAACAAAAAAAAAAAAAAAAAAAAAAAAAAAAATGAGAAAAAGAAAAATAGAAAAAACATACGGACTACCATCCCGTTTCATTTTATGTTTATTTTATGTTTTTGTTATTTTGCTTTTAGCTTAAGATCGAGTCTAGTCTTGGCTTAGCAACATTGTATAGTACATGTAATTGATCAAGATCTTTAACTCGCCACCAGTAAAATATCCCTTATCCAACAAAACCGTGTTTTCCTTTTCCCTACACCTAACGTTATAACCCATTTAAAAGCCCTCTTTGATAGTTTATCTTAGGTGCTTACGCCTAGTGGAGGAGGTTTTCGATCCTTTCCCAAGCCTATGGTAATCTATTTGCTATGACAGGTAGTGAGAGATATTTTCCGTTTTCATTTATGAGATTTATTTTGATGACACTTGAGAGATGTGAGTATCTAAACACTACTTGTGAGGTGCTAGTATATAATCTCCGTGCTTATTATGATTGAAGTGGAACGATTATTTGTTGTAATTACTTTTATGTTTGCATTAAATGACCCCTAACTTGTATTTTGATTAGAATAAAAGCGCATTTGCTTGAGGACAAGCAAATCTCAAGTGTAAGGGTATTTGATGAGGCGAAAAGTGTACCGCTTTTAAGGGGTCATTTAAGCCCGAAATCGTATTTATTTGATCAAATATTGCCCTAAATCGTTCCTTTTGTCATTTTAGGTACTTTTGAGGAGAAATCTGGAAAAGGAGGCATTTTGGACGTTTTTGGAGCATAAAAGTGAAGAAAACGGCAAAGTCTCAAAATTGTGCTGAAAGTCACCTTTGACGGCGTCAACATTAACTCCAGACGGCGTCATGCCTTGGCAAGAAAAGTTGGATGTGAAATTTACTCATGACGGGCCAGTGAGTTTGCATGAGAATTCTGACGGCGTCACGCTTTAACTAAATCAAGGGCGTCACGGCTTAAATCATAAGGGGACGGCGTCACGTTTAGGATCCGACGGCGTCAAGCCTTGATAAGCCAGAATGGATTTTTGAAGAGCTAAAGAGGGACGGCGTCAAGATGGTCATCCGGGAACCCTAAAAGCGGCGAGGTGACGGCGTCACAATGCATAAGGTGACGCCGTCAGATGTCAAAGTCTATATATAGTTTTCTAATTTTTTGTCATTAAGAGAGAGCTTAGTGTGTGGAATTTTGGGATAAAACCCTAAGACGATTTTAGCTACTTTTTCAGGGCTTTTTGCCCTGAGATCTTCCATGTTTCATTGAAAGATAAGTTATCAATTAATCATTCAATATGTCTATGTGTTGTTTGATTCTATCTTATGCTTGTCTTTTGTTTAACATGTTAGGCTAATTTTATCTTGTGTTTGCTTAGATCTAATGAAACCTAGCTATTGATTATTGGTTGTTAGTGTGTTGTTAGTTGTATTGGATGATTGTTTATCTATGTTAGGCTTAAGAAAACTGGCTAACTTCCTATTCGGTAACTTGCTTGAACGTCTTAAGAAACATGAACCAAACGCGTACTAAAGGTTTTTATGGTTGTATTTAATGCACAAGCGAATTCTAGTGATCCCATGTTAGGAGCTTCCTAGCCGGCTCGACATAGGAGTGAAGTAGGAGCTTGTAGAGTTTGGGGAAGTAAGTACGCCACCCCACGAATGGTGTTAAGGAATACACCCGTCATCCACGCGACTAATACACACTAATTAACCGGTAAAAGATAGTTAGGGAGTAAGGAAATCTAAGTAAACACATTTCTCTACACATAAGTTTCTCACCACTTTTCATTTTTGTTATTTTATTTTATTTGCATTTGTAGTAATTTGGGTTAGTTGACTAGCAACTAATTCCGCCCACTCCTTCAAAACCCGAGATTTTACTTGCTTTTAAAAATTATAAAAACATAAAAAGAATCTTCCTCAACCCTTAGACCTAATTAGAGTAGCCTTTCACACCTAACGAACACTATTCCCTGTGGAGAACGATCAATCCCCCGTACTTACCACTACACTATACTACATCGGTCAGGTACACTGCCTGGTGGGGTTGTAAGCCTCTTGAGATCCCTCGAGAGGTAAAACCTGTTGTAAGGTTGCAAAACCCACGCATCAGTACTTAAACTATTTCTGTGATTGACAGAGTCCCTTAAGAGGTATCCATATAAAACCACCACGCGACCAAATGATGAAGAGATATCAGCTATAAGATCTATAATACATTTCTACTAACAAACTTTAAAATTTCGGATTATCCGATATATGAATCGATAGTAAAATGTAAACAAATATTTTCCTAAAGTGCAATGACTCTAGAGGTCATTAACCCAAACATCTTATTGTATAGAGAGATAATGATACGGTAAGAAACACTTAGGGAGTGTTTGTTTAGCTTTTTTAATGAGGCTTATTAACTTATATAGCCAAACTAAAGCTAGCCAAACTAAGTCTGTTGAAGTGTTCATATAAGTTTAGGTTTTTAAAATTGTATAAGGTGGGTTGATAAGACTTGTCGCTTATGGGCTAATATATATATAACTATATAAGCCATTTTTCCACCTTTTTATCGTGATCCAAACACCGAGTGGGTGTGTGGAATTGTTTGTTTAGTTTTGTGTTATCTACTTATCCAAACTTTTTTGCTTATCTTTCAGTTAAAAACTTAAAATAAGCATATTGTGTTAAGTAGTTAATGATCTAC
This sequence comes from Artemisia tridentata subsp. tridentata, assembly GCA_021014915.2. Taxonomy (NCBI): domain Eukaryota; kingdom Viridiplantae; phylum Streptophyta; class Magnoliopsida; order Asterales; family Asteraceae; genus Artemisia; species Artemisia tridentata. The sequence continues at coordinate 66,289,042 of CP139506.1, forward strand.
TTTTTTTGAAGTGTTTAAATTTTTTTATAAAGTTTTGCTAAAGTTTATTCTTGCACTTTTTACAAAAACTAATATCTTCAAACACATTTAAGTGCTTAAATTTTTTTATAAAGTTTATTCTTGCACTTTTTACAAAATAAACAAAGCAAAACACCATTGGCACACGGGGCAATTTCATAGATATTCTTCAGCAGAAAAACGTACTGAAATAAGCAACGAAAATCAATATACAATCCCATACAACCCCTAATTTAGCATCAAAATATCAAATATGTTTATTAAATCACGTACTATTAGAAAGAAATTTAATACAAACTTACAGCAGTTGGATGACCCGATCAACATCGAACCCGTAACAATAAACCCCTCATCACTCCATCCTCTCCTTCTTTACTTCATTCCCAAGAGGTCTCAAGCTGCATAACAAAGATTATAACAACGGAAATGATAGGTTAATGATCATCTAATACGCATCATTAAAACTAATTACACTTCCCAAACATCCAAACACTCAAAACTATAAAATCATAACCCAGTTCAATTAACCTTAATTAGAAACTACAAAAATCACAAACCAATTCAATTAAGCCTAAAAATCAAACCACAAAGAATCATAACCCAATTCAGTTAACCCAAAAAATCAGCCACTCAACTCATAATGCTTATAAAAATACCTTCTTTATTTGAAGCTTATTAAGCCCAAGAAAATAGTCAGTAGTAATTTGAATAAACCCTAAACTTAAAAAACATAAATTAAACACAGTTAAACCACCATCAAATTCCAATTTGATTAACCCAATTTCAAAACCCATATTTCAGTTTAGCATACTTCTTAGAGAAAAAAAAAAAAAAAAAAAAAAAAAAAATCAGAATCAAAATCAATATTCGAAATAAGGAAAAAAATTAAAATTAATGAATGAGTATACCTTTGCTACAACCACTTTATGCTCATATCATATATCAAAAAGCGAGATCCAGTAAAATAAGGCAATCCAAAGACCCACCAAATCATTTTGCGTTCATCGGAAAACACCGGTCTTAGTTTTTTTTTTTTTTTTTTTTTTTTTTTTTTTTTTTTTTTTTTTTTTTTTTTTTAAGTATTTTGGGTACAGATGAAAGAATCGAGAGAGAGAGAGATTTGTGTCTGTGTGTGTGTTACAGTTACAGATGAAGAGATTTGGGAATGTTCTAGGTTTATGGGTTAAGTGTGTGTTTTGTATATAAAAAAAGAAACGGCCAATGTATAAATGGTGAGAAGAGATAGCATGAACAGTGGTAACTATAGTATAATAATAAAAAAATCTTGATGATTTGTGGTGTAGAATGAATGAACAGTGCTCGGAATAGTGTTGTACAATAAATAGAAGCACGATTAGCACTGTGCGGTACACCTTCTTGAAGCAGCCCAACTCCTGCCAAATATACAGATATATAATTGGGTCAGTAGAAGAATTTGATTTCAAAATAATGTCCCTTGATTGACCAATAAAGTTTAAAATGAAACTAATTTTGTTCAGAACTTTAATTAGATTAACTTTTATATAAAAAACGAAAATACGCATGACCTTTAAAGCTCATATTTTTTTAACTTTTATATTTAAATGTAAAATAACGTTATATCCTGATTAGTTAATATAATTTACAATGAAATCCAAGAGTTTTAAAAATTGGCTAATGTTATATTAAATTTTTGGATTTATGAGTGAAAATTTTAATTTTCATAATTATAGTAAATTTACAAATTTTACAAATACTCATTGCTTTAAACTTTTGTTGTTGTATTGTGAAAAAAATTCATATTTGTTTGATATGTGAATTAAGAGGTTCTCACATTTTAAGATTTTGTGTTCTTAGAGTTCTTGATACAGGGAAGACTAATAACACGTTATTTGTCTGGTACTTCAACGCCACCCCATCACCCTTTCAATAACACGCCAAATAACTAAAATACCTCCTCAAACAAAAAACCAATAACATGTTATTGGTTTCACTTGTGGGTCCCATTTTTTTTCTTTTTCTTTTATTAAAACAAACATATTTTATTAAACTAAAATTAAAATTACAATACGTTAAATAAAATTTGACATTCAAATAAAAATATTAATTTGAGCAAAAATGTTTTGCTCGTATCGCGTTTTTTATTTTTTCAATACCCGCCGCATCTTCCGGACTCATATTGAAAAACTTCAATTCTTCTACTTGTGTCCAACTGGGTATGACGTCGGTTTTCTTTGGTCTCGACTTTTTTCCTTTTTCTTTTCCGATGGGATACGACTCGGTTTGTGAAGAATTAGCGGACGAAGAAGATGGAGGAAATATATTGTTCGTGTTTTGTTGTGACATTTTGAAAGATAAAATAGAAGTGTATGTGAAAATGTATTTAATTATGATTTGGTATGAATGTATGAAAATTTTTTAGTTAAAAGTGGGTATTTATAAGTGAAAGTGGGGTATTTTTTTTCGCCGTTACAAAACATTTAAATTTTGAAAAAAATAATAATAATAATAATAATAACGAATGGCCGTTGGTGCAACGGCTGGGGAACCAAATGGTGGACGAATGGCGAGCACCCCAATGCAGTATGGCCGTTGCAATTCGTGCATTTCTGTGACCAATGGCAGACGAACATTCAATGTACCGGGCACTCTTACATGAACTCACCCCTTACTAGGAGATTTTATATTGGTGATGATTTTCAACTTTACTTAGTTGAAGGATCAAGGAATGAAATTAATTTTCAATATCAATATTGTTACAATATTGATAAGGATCCAATGACATATGGTGAAGCAATGGCTTCAAGGGACGTTGCTTTTTGGAAAGAAGCAGTCCAAGATGAGATGGATTCTATCTTGCAAAATAAAGTTTGGAAATTGGCTGATTTACCTCCTGGTTGTAAACCATTAGGATGTAAATGGATCTTCAAGAGAAAGATGAAAGTAGATGGTACTATTGATAAATATAAAGCCAGGTTGGTAATCCAAGGCTTTAGACAAAAGGAGGAAATTGATTATTTCGATACATACTCTCCGGTTGCGAGGATATCCACGATTAGATTGTTATTGGCACTTGCCTCAATACACAATCTAGTAATTCACCAAATGGATGTGAAAACTGCATTCTTGAATGGTGAATTAGATGAAGAGATTTACATGAAACAACCCGAAGGGTTTGTTATGCCTGGACACGAAAACAAAGTGTGTAAATTAGTTAAATCTCTTTATGGACTAAAACAAGCTCCTAAACAGTGGCATCAAAAATTTGATGAGGTTGTATTGTCGAGTGGTTTTGTTTTAAATCAAGCAGACAAATGTGTCTATAGTAAATTTAATGATTCTGGAAATGGAGTCATGATATGCTTATATGTAGATGACATGTTGATATTTGGTACCAACCAAGATCAAGTTGATGAAACTAAGGAATTCTTGTCATCTAAATTTGCTATGAAAGACATGTGGGAGGCGGAGGTGATCTTAGGTATAAAGATCATTCGTGAGAACAAGGGTATTTCAATATCACAGTCACATTATATTGAAAAGATTTTAGATAAATTCAATTTCAAGGATTGTTCTCCGATAGGTACTCCCATGGATCCACAACTTAAGCTATTACCCAATAAAGGTAAAGCGGTGTCTCAACTTGAATACTCGAAAAGGATTGGATCATTAATGTATGCTATGATAAGTACTAGGCCGGATATTGCATATGCAGTTGGAAAGCTTAGTAGATTTACTAGCAATCCTAGTACATTTCATTGGCGAGCTTTGAGTCGAGTGTTCCAGTATTTGAAAGGAACAGTTGATTATAAATTGACTTACATTGGGTTTCCTTCAGTAATTGAAGGTTATTGCGATGCAAGTTGGATAACCAATAAGGAGGATCATTCTTCTACATCTGGTTGGGTGTTCCTTCTTGGGGGAGATGTCATTAGTTGGGCATCGAAGAAACAGACTTGCATAACAAACTCAACTATGGAGTCCGAGTTTGTTGCTTTGGCGGCAGCTGGTAATGAGGCTGAATGGTTGAGGAATTTGCTTTATGAAATTCCATTGTGGCCAAAGCCGATTTCTTCCATTTCTATCAGGTGTGATAGTCAAGCTACTTTGGCTAAGGCTTATAGTCAAGTGTATAATGGCAAGTCAAGACACTTAGGTGTGAGACACAGCATGGTTCGTGAGCTCATAATGCATGGTGTCATATCCGTTGAGTGGATTGCAACTCATCGGAACTTAGCTGATCATTTAACCAAAGGGTTATGTAGAGATCTCGTGAAAGGATCAGCTGTGGGATTAGGATTAAAGTCCATATGAAAACTCTCATGTTAAGATACCAAATTCCCACCTAATATGATGTTAGGTGCTGAATTTTCAATGTGGAAAGCTTAACATCTAGAGTTTGGAGCACAATATAACTTATCCCAAGGTATGTGTTCGGGTCTGCAAGATAAGATAGGTTGAAGTATATCTTCTTAATAATTCTTTTGAAAAATTGCATTTGCAGGTGCAAGACTAAAAGAATTACCTATATGAGTATGAAGTTTAGCTGCTTCAAGAAGCTGGGACTTGGCTTTGATATACTTATGAAGGATAGGGACATAGGCTAGTAAAAGAATGTGTCATGTAAGAATTGTGTATGTAAAACTAATGTGTATATTATCTTCATGTATTCAATAGTGATATTACAAGGTTCAATCTTTCGGGAAACCTTGATATTCGAAATATTTGGAATGTGTAATATACTAAGATGAAATTCAATCGTCTCGACATTTCATTTATGCATTGGTTTGATTGTTTGCTGGACTAGTTAGTTAATTTATGATTACACTAAAATGGGGGAGGTTTGTTGGTATTTTAGTGTAAAATAGATTGAGTTTAATATGCAAATAAGGGTCGACACTTATTTGGATATTAACGGGACTAACGGGGGTTCGGGGGCAGCACCCCTGAGAGAAGCAGGGTCCAAGGGGCGGCAGCCCTTGGCAGGGTCCAAGGGGCAGATCCCCTGCCAGGTCAGCTGGAAATTTTTTTATTTGGTATAACATTGCTATGATAAAAATTCATTAGAATTTGTTTTTCCACCAAATTATATGTATAAAGTTGATGTGGATTCTGCTGCTAGTGTTGCTGGTTTCTGCTGCTAGCTTTGTGTGGATTCTGCTGCTAGCTTTGTAGCTCCTGCTGCTGGTTCCTGCTGCTAAGGTTGTTTGTTTCTGCTGCTAGTAGCAGATACTGCTGCTAGTTGCAGATACTGCTGCTAACTGTCACCCTATCACCCTAAATGTTCATTTTTATACTAAAAGATCATCACGAACAATTTAATGTGCTTAAATAATTTGTAATCAAAATTTAATTGTGAATATTGTTGAGATGATATTCGAATGATTGTCTTGCTTCATAGATGCCACAGAGGCTACAATATAAAGGGGTGATTACAAAGATAATTATGGGTAAATCCCATAAATTGTGGACTATATCAATGACATTTAATGACTTAATCACACACTACACTAATTGATTTGGTGTTATCTTTGTACACGTCTTGACATGATTTGGTATTATCTCTATCTTTGCACACGTCTAACACTCCCCCGCAGTCGAAGCGGGAGGGCACCGAACGCTGAGGCTGGATCGAAATTCCTCAAACAGAGCGGATGGCAGACCCTTCGTAAAAATGTCTGCATACTGATATCTTGAAGGAACATGGAGAACACGAACCTGACCAGTAGCAACTAAGTCGCGGACAAAGTGAATGTCTATCTCGATGTGTTTCATACGCTGATGCTGAACTGGATTACAAGACAAGTAGATAGCAGTAACATTATCACAGTAGACAATCGTGGCTGAAGATAATGGGGTGTGTAACTCACGAAGAAGATTTCGTAACCAACATGTCTCGGCAACAGCATTTGCAACACCACGATACTCGGCCTCTGCACTAGAACGAGAGAGTGTCGGCTGTCGCTTAGAGGACCAGGAGAGTAAGTTGTTGCCTAGAAATACACAATAACCTGAAGTCGATCTCCGTGTAGTGGGACAGCCAGCCCAATCAGCATCAGTATACACAACCAAATCGATAGTGGATGACGAGAATAACTGTAGGCCATAATCCATAGTACCCTGAACATACCTCAGGATCCTTTTAAGAGCTGAAAAGTGAGGCTCCCGAGGATCATGCATATGAAGACAAATCTGCTGAACTGCATAAGATATATCAGGTCTGGTAAATGTGAGATACTGTAGAGAACCTGCAAGACTCCGATATAAAGTAGGGTCAGAAACCGGGTCACCATCATCCCCCAGTTTGGACTCAGTGTCAACAGGAGTCCGACAGGGGTTACAATGAAGCATATGTGCTTTCTCCAGAATCTCTATAGCATATTTCTTTTGTGACAAAAACAACCCTGAAGAGTCTCGTGTAACTGAAATGCCCAGAAAATAATTGAGTGGACCGAGATCTGTCATGGAAAACTCCTGGTGCAACGAAAGAATAATCTGCTGTAACAAATGCTCAGAAGAAGCAGTTAGCACAATATCATCAACATATAGCAATAGGTAAGCAGTATCTGTCCCCTGTCTGAATATAAATAATGATGAGTCACAGCGGCTATGAGAAAACCCAACCCGAGTGATATAGGATGCAAATCGCTGAAACCATGCTCTAGGAGCCTGCTTGAGCCCATACAGAGATCGCTGTAATAAACACACATAATCCGGATGCACAGGATCCCGAAACCTCGGAGGTTGATGCATATAAACTGTCTCAGATAAGTCACCATGCAAGAAAGCATTTTTGACATCAAGCTGATGAATCGGCCAATGTCGAGAAGTAGCTAAGCTCAGAACAGTCCGAATAGTACCCGGTTTAACCACCGGACTGAATGTCTCATACTCTCATCTACATCAACTCCTTCCAATTGCGTACTGCCATTTGCCACAAGACGGGCCTTGTATCGGCTAAGGGTGCCATCAGCCAAATACTTATGGCGAAAAAGCCACATAGAGCGGATAATGTTGGTGTCCGCTGGGCGTGGCACAAGAGTCCAAGTTCCGTTCTCAATAAGTGCAGTGTATTCATCATGCATAGCATTTTGCCAATTTGGATTAGTAAACGCATGACGATAGGTTTTTGGTAATGGCGAAATCGAAGACACATGCATATTGAGGCGTTCAGTAGGACGATTAGTCCCGACACGAAATCGTGTGACCATGTGAAGAATCGAGGCTGGGTTTGGGTTGTGAGGAGGGTCCTGTATAATGTGTTGATGTTGGTTTGTCGGTGGTAATTGATTTGGTGTATGTTGGTTGGTGGCGGGTGGGGATGGTGATGGGTCATGAGCTGCATCATGATGGTTTGTGTTTGGACTGTTGGGCATTAGTGTTGTTGGTTCATTTGTTTGTTGAAGAATAGTTGGTTGCACAACGGGGGCAGATGGGATAAATGGAGGGTTTATATCGGGTGAGTCATCCAAGAAATTGTATTTGGGTGCCGATGTTGTTTTAGAAGTGCCGAATGGAAAAACAGTTTCATCAAAGGTTACATGGCGAGAAATGATGATTTTATCGGTGTTTAACTCAAGACAGCGATATCCGCGGTGATTTGAGGCTTGTCCCAAATAAATGGAGGGTGTGGCGCGTGGTTCTAGTTTGTGATCGGGATATAGATGGGGGTAACATAGGCAACCAAATGTGTGTAGAAGGCTATAATCCGGGTTTTGGCCAAATAGGCGGGTATAAGGGATTTCATTGGCGATGGCAGTAGAGGGCAAGATATTTAGTAAGTGAACAGCCATATTTAGAGCTTCAACCCAAAAAGTTGGCGGAAGGTTGGCTTGAAAGAGCAAAGTCCGAATAAGATTATTGATGGTGCGAACCATTCGTTCAGACTTCCCATTTTGTTGTGATGTTTTGGGGCATGAAAAGCGAAACTGAATGCCATTGTCGGCAAAGAGTTTGTGAAGGTTTCGGTTGTCAAATTCACCGCCATGGTCACACTGAAAAGACCTGATTTCACACTTAAATTGAGTGTGAACATAATTACGAAATAGAACAAATTTCGACAAAACATCAGATTTGTTAATCAACGGATAAACCCAAACAAAATGAGAATAATGATCCAAGAATATTACATAATACTTAAACCCTGAAAGACTCGGAACTGGGGAAGTCCACACATCCGAGTGTATAATGTCAAAGCACGCATGAACGACAGTATTGGAACTAGCAAATGGAAGTCTAACATGTTTGCCAAGCTGGCAGGCATGGCAAAGCACGGGGGCTTCTCTTTATTACATGAAATGAAATTATTAGAAACTAGACGACGTAACACTTCGCTTCCTGGATGTCCAAGACGCTGATGCCACGTATGTTGACTGACTAGGAGAGCTTGAGGGATTGGAGACGGAGCCGTGACAGGATAAAGGTCTCCTGTGCTATCACATCGGAGAAGCACCCGACGCGTCATGAAATCCTTAACAGAAAAACCAAAAGGATCAAATTCAACAGTACAGTGATTATCGCGAACAAATTGACGAACAGATATTAAATTTTTTGACAATATTTGGTGTAATAAGTATAGGTGATGTAAAATATAAATTAACAATTAATATTATAAACGCAGCGGAAAAACATCACCATACAAGGATCCATATAGCCATATGATCAATCTAAATTAAAAACAAATTAAACAAACATGTTTTATACCTTTGTAGCGTGATCGGTAGAATCGTATGGTCACCATCACCAATATACACGAACCAAGTATGAAACCAAGTGATCAAAGGAGATCACCTCTATGCTTGATCCACACTACACGTCATCGATCACCACCCGATGCTAGTCTAAACCCCCGTAACACGCGATCTAGCCTTGAACTACATTAGAATAAGGTTAGATGAGATCTAAAACCACAAACCCTAATATGGGTGTGTTTTATTTCGTGGTTATTGAGGAGAAGAAGAGGAGAGAAAGTTGGTTAGTTATTAATTTAATAATCCATCTCCTTAATGACAAATCAATTAGGAGATAATCAAGGAAAAGTTACACTTAACCCCTTGATCTTTCTCTCTTGTTCTCTTAACCATGGCCGGCCTTATGGAGCTTCAAATGGGCTTGCCCATTTGTTGGTCCAATCCAATAAACTAAGTACTAGCTTAGTTATTAGTAGCCCGTTATCGATCCCAAGTTACGTAGTCGTTTATATATTGTAAATACGATAAATACAATCTATAAAATGGTGTCTCTGTGTATAAGTGTGTGACCCCATAGGCTCACATATGTCTAGCCATATAATTAGTAATTATGACACGAGCATACTCCAACAGCTCCCACTTGCGACGTCATAATAATCAAGTAATTATACAAGCAATGGTTAGCGTCTAGCAACACGCCAATGCCCCTAAAAATATGTGAGGTTAGTTTCTTAAACGTCTCATTTTAGATGGTTTATATGTCATCTATCCTTTTGTTACAGATACCGTGTTGAACATTAGACATGGATCAAATGTCATTCTAATAGTTCAACTATTATGTTTCTCGATATAGATATTGAACAAGATTACCAAGTGAATTAAGATTCATCTTAATCTCATTTGGGTACGGTCATACAAACATCTGTTCAATTCATCAAGGGGCCCAATAGTATCTAACTCCAAAACAAGTAGAGGAACAAATCCCATTTTGACTACACGTGTCATTCACATGCTTCATATCACTCCTGATAATGGCTTTTATAACTACCTTATTCAGGATAGCGTTTAACCATATCAAGGAATGAAATTCCACACGTGCAAGACCTGCTTGCATCTCAAGTCTGAGGATAAGAGACATAACCTCTTGCGAGATTCACTATTGACGACGATCCATGTAGTGAATACTCGTAGGTTGGGTCAATCCAATGTTCATCCCAATGAACAACATGTGAGTGTGGCAAATAAATCACCAACACGCTCACATTTGTCTTAATTTGATGATACTCCCGTATCGTCAACCGACAATGGATAATTTTAGAATAAATAAATTATTCATGGATTAAACATGCAAATATAGAACACAGTAGTATAAATGAAGACGATCATACCCGGTATATCAATTCATTGTATAATACGACTGCTTACAGTTCCATTATCCAAATACTAAAAACAGATATGCATAAGACTACTCATAGGTCGGGATCCGATGTTCCCACCATGATCGAATCATGTTGTACAAGACAATAAGTAGTCATCTGAGTAAACTTTGAGAATACTTGTTTCAAAACTCATGAAAGGTTTGAATGATGATTGTCCTTTGTATGTGCACATTCAAGTACAAGACGAGTATCGCAACAATACATTCCATAGGGTGTTTGAAGCCATCAAAACACCTACTTTAGATAGTCATCTGAATAGTTTCTCAAACTATAAAGTATTCTTATTCTTTTAATGTATAACGCATTAATGCTCTCAGTCGAGCACATCTAGTCAGCAATGTCATCATTCATGATGACATCCTACCATGACTAGGGTTGAGTATTATCTCAGTTAAATAAGCATCAGCGTATGCAAACAAAACAGAGCTCCTCAATTATCCGTAAACGTTTGAACATATCTTTGGTCCTATGTAGGTCCAATATAATGTTCGTTTAACAATTATCTAACGACTTTCACTTAGATATTGGTTGTTATCAACTCATCTTGCATTCATGCAAATGATAAATATATAGTCCAATACTTAATATGAGTTACATGATGAATCCTTCAGTCAAACTTAAGATTTTCAATCATGTGTTCAATCTCATCAAGTAAGATTGATCATTGAGACTCCCCTCAATAACGTGTCATACTGTGTTTAGACTTAATAACCGCTTATGTTTATTCTAATAAACATATATATAACAAGGTTATATGTTTTATTTTATAAATCCCTCAAGAGAAACTTCATTCCAAGCTAAGGATTAAAGTCTAGCTTAGGTGGAATATTGTTTCTAATATGTCAATGACATATGAGATTTAAGAAAATAAATAAATGCTCCAACTTGCTCTCAGTGTACTTAGGAGTAATCTTATTAATCAAAATCAAGTTAATGATTTTATGATTAACACAAGATCTCTGCTCCTAGATGCATGATCTAATCCACACATGGATTCTTTTATCTTGTATACTTAATAAAGATTACATAGATTCATAAACCCTTTTGATTACTCATCGTCCTCGCAAAGGTAATCAACAAGAAAAGTGTTTTGATATCCTATTGTCATATTTCATATACATGAAATCAGGTATGACAATTAATCGTCTTTATACATTTAATGTTTGTAGCTAGGAAGATTTAATCATAGTCAATTTATTGAGTACGAGTAAACTCCATTTACTACACGTGCATTAAATGTGTGTACAAGTTTGTCCTTTTGAGTCTTCTCATCAAGAAACTCATTCTTAACCTCACAGTCTAACTGATTAGTAAGAGATCAATCAAACTCCACGAGTGATTGTCTTTCAAGGACTGCATCTTAACATTCATAGTTATGAGCTACTCATCAGATACAATATCTGATAATGCATCTTAGTAGTTAGCAGGTTCACCATGATCCTCTAACTTATGTCCCTCAGCATTGATATAAAAACTATATCATTCAGGTGCAAGAGGTATCCTTGTGGATTTATGAATGAGAGATATCAATCTATGGTTTAACATATCCATGTTCAACCTTAGTATGACATTAGCAAGTGTACTCAGAAGGTTGTGTATTTAGTTCTTGAACAACTTCAAGGTCTAAAGGTACTCCCACTTGCTTTTGTATGTAGAGACTAATCTCTAGATACTAAGCATCTTGAGTAACAATAAATTGTTTTCAAGTGGGACATCCAAAATACACCGTTAGTTCTTGACTCTAGTTTGTTAATTACTTACTCTTAAGTAGTTAACAAATTCAGAACTTCAATTAAGACATAATGAGATTCATCCCATGCCATAATACAATGGTGTCTTAAATTCCTTCTGGGTTGGAATCATATTGAGTGTACACATGGCACATCCAATTTCTAACCTTGATAGCTTTGGAGGTAAAACAGTTTAAGTTATCAAAGATCAAACAATATCAATAGTGTTTGATTTTCCATGATGGACATACCATAAAGTTGTGGTATTCCATGAGGATTGATGTTGTGAGACTATCACACAACTCATTAGATGAACTTATACTTTTGGGCTTACATATCTACCAACCAAGTCAAACCAGATGGTATCAATAGTAATTTTAGCCTATTGCATACTTTACTTCATGTGTATGTTTTGACTAGAAAACATAAACATTTAATATTATACGTCGTAAGTGTACATGTCCTAACAAGAAGACATAACAAATCAACGTCTTACTTTACGTTATAAGTCTTTCAAGAATTAACGGAATTGATGTTTGTGTCTTTACAAGAGACCTAAACATATTCAACTAAAGTAATTACGAGCGCCGACTCTTGGCCTCAATAGTATATTCAAGTTAATTTTGTACTTCATGATTATGAGTTTACAAGAAAACATAATCATATTTACTAAACAATTCAGTGAATATGTTGAAGTAGCTTTTCATGATATCTTGATATTTGTTCTAATTAGGGCAACATACATTTTATGTGTAGAAGTCCTAGTAGAATTTTAGTTTCTTACCTTGCAGTCAAGAAAAACTATTAGTCATATTGTTATATGTTGTACCTTGCACACAATTAAGATTTCTCCCACTTGTGCATGGCACAACATCGTGAGAGCATGCAAACAACACTACGCTCGTTTGTTTGTATGAGCAATATGACAATGTATAAGATAACATATGATTTTTAGTCAAAAATCAAAATATAGATATGTAGAACTTTATCGTTTGAATAATGAATCATGCATAACAATTTTATAGATAACATTTCAGGAAGCAACATCAGGAACGCGACAAGTTATCATATAAAACTTATGTAATGGTTCTTATATAAACTATGATGCTTAACACGTGGAAAGTAATGTATTATTTCAAGACAATCTGGAAATAAGATAGGCAACTTGCAAGTAATAAAGCTTACAGCTCCCACTGGATTAGACAACATTACATGTGTTACGTCACCAGTAATATAATCACGTAGCTCCCACTGGATTAGACAACATTACAATGTGTTACGTCACCAGTGGAGAGTGAGTAGCGATTTGATACTTTCCATCTTTCTTTGAATATCTACACATTATTGCTAATGTGAGTCACTTTGACTAGTAAACATGTACTTAGGTGTTCAAGAAAGTGCATTAAGTTCTAACATATAGATGATGGGTTAGCCATCATTGCTATTTTAACTTGAAAATAGGTATGCATTTCCTCCATAATTGGTCTACTTTACCACAAGGGTATGTAGGACCTTAGTAGGCATATTGGGTTAAGGCAAACTGCTAGGTAATCACGCTAGTAATTGCCTTTACCACATTGCGGTTTATTGATACTTCCGTCTTCTAATTATTTAAACTCATTTTAGTTTGGTAGCTAGTACGAAATAGGTTGACCAAGCAAGAACATGCAAATATCGCCAAAGGTCTGACCAATGAGCAAAATTCACCATGGGTTGAAATGGCCCTAAGGTCTGACCAAAGAGGTCAAGTCAAGTGCACGTGTTCTTGGTTGTCCAAATATCTTATATTTCTTCAATGTTTCAAAACCGAAACAAGGGTTATAAAACAACGTTGAAGGAATAAGATGTGTAACCATACTTAACCGTTTTGACTTTTACAAGACATCACGATTTCTAGAGTAGGTTTTCCTTGAGTTTGATTAGAATTAGGAAAATTCAAATATTCCTATTATGGCTTTTCCTCATTAAGAAAAAGGATAGGAACAAGTCTCTTTCTTACAAGGAAAGAGCGACTCAGTTCGTACTTTTAACAAGAAAAGAACAAACTTTTGTTTACGGTTGTGTTGCATTAATTCATTAATTGAATTTACAAAGTTCAATTTTAGTATTTTCGATAATTATCCTTTTATAAATTAACTACCCCATGTTTATAATATAAAACAATTAATTTACGAAAAGGCTAAGATCCACATTGTGCTTCTACTATCACATCAGTTGATCTGCTAGCAATAGTAGATTCAATTGGTAGGCGACGATCACCAATTGTATTACATGTACAACTCTTAGATCCTTATGGGACTCATGGCATCTAGTGTCAAACAACTAGTGTCATGTAGGCATGTTTAGTCCCATCTTTGCCTCGGGTCAAGGTCTAACCGCTTAACTCGATTAAGTCATCCAATTTGAAAACGTGTGATAATATATCTAGGTCTCACGCATAGAGAATAGTCACCTTGGGTTACAATTCAACCTAGGTCCCACGCATAGGCAAAAAGTAATTGCAAGTGTCCTCAAAATTGGACGGCACGACTTAAATTTTGACGGGTAAAATATTTTGATGTGAATAAAAAACGTGTACGAAAGAAGCATGCATTCATTCTTCGTAGCACAAGTTAAAAACATTTCTTAACTTAAGTCTAATCATTATTTTAATTTATGTGTGTCAAGTTGTCCATTTTCAAGACTAATATAAATCCTAAGTGGATTATTAAGTTTGGACAATACAATAAATAAATAAATAAACAACTTAACTAGTTTAAGTGTTATTTTGAAAAACAATGATTTTAAGTTTCAAATCATATTTAAACTTAGTTAAACTAAATCATAAGACTTAGTTCAAAATGGTTTATGTTTCGTTTTAAGTTTTAAGAAAACAATTTTCGTTTTACATGTAGTCACAACATACATGAAACAACCAAACAAACATACAACCACAATATGCAAAGCCTCAACCGATGAAAATCCTATGCTTGGTCTCGTGAGCCATCACGAGAACCAAGAGTCAACTAGGGACATAAACCACAACCACACGGAGGGCTCCCACTTGCCCCAAGACAATCATGGGCAAGTAAAAAGCCCATAATGCACATGAACTTCAGATTCTGTCAGCCCAGTTTTTCTGTTTTGCAAGGCCCAAATGCCCAGGAAGATCACCTCCTCATGATTAGGCCCAGTTGACAAAGTTGTAGCCCTATGTCTTGTGGACCTGCACCAAAAATTTTAGAAAAAAATACCTTACCAATCAGCGGGAAATCACGTTTTCCCAACAGGTGTCCAGCAGCAACTTTCGGTCTACAACTCTTCAATCTTTCGCCATTTGCTTCCAAGCTCTTGTTTACAATACATATAAAGTAAAATACAACTAATATACTTTGTATCTACTGTAAAATGCCCAAACATTGGCTACACCAAAGATGAATTACATTACAAAAGTGCCAAAACAATGGCAAACCCCAAAACAAGAAAAAACAACCAACAATCACAATCACAACGCACAAGTGGTCTAGGTTTTCATCGGCTTTGCATATGAACACATAATAATACATTCAAATAAAGATTATTACATGGTTTTGGCTAACTCCATGGACAAACATGCATGTATTTGCCATGGATAACAAAATAAATAACAAGAAATAAATTGTTAGCCAACGAATCGAAGAAATAATTAACAAGAATTAAAACCCCGAATGGTACGCGTGACAAATGGCCAAAGACTCAAACCCCACTGATGTTAGGACCTTCTTAACACCATTTTACAACAGAAAAATAAGCCTCATGGGCTGATTTGAAATCGGGTTAAAAATCTTCCAAAAAACGCGTTTTTAGGCCATTTTACGGGTACCGATCAAGTAAACAATTGATGTATGCATAACAAATGACTATAGGATCAAAAATTCCAGATCTTAAGACCTTATTAAGGTCGACTTATTCATAATATTTAAGCCCTAGGGGCTGTTTTAAAATAACACCTTTAAATCCATTAAAAAACAACGTTTTTAGCCATTTTTACGCATACAAGATGATCATATGACGACATATGATGGCTCGTGATACCACTATAGGTGATGTAAAATATAAATTAACAATTAATATTATAAACGCAGCGGAAAAACATCACCATACAAGGATCCATATAGCCATATGATCAATCTAAATTAAAAACAAATTAAACAAACATGTTTTATACCTTTGTAGCGTGATCGGTAGAATCGTATGGTCACCATCACCAATATACACGAACCAAGTATGAAACCAAGTGATCAAAGGAGATCACCTCTATGCTTGATCCACACTACACGTCATCGATCACCACCCGATGCTAGTCTAAACCCCCGTAACACGCGATCTAGCCTTGAACTACATTAGAATAAGGTTAGATGAGATCTAAAACCACAAACCCTAATATGGGTGTGTTTTATTTCGTGGTTATTGAGGAGAGGAAGAGGAGAGAAAGTTGGTTAGTTATTAATTTAATAATCCATCTCCTTAATGACAAATCAATTAGGAGATAATCAAGGAAAAGTTACACTTAACCCCTTGATCTTTCTCTCTTGTTCTCTTAACCATGGCCGGCCTTATGGAGCTTCAAATGGGCTTGCCCATTTGTTGGTCCAATCCAATAAACTAAGTACTAGCTTAGTTATTAGTAGCCCGTTATCGATCCCAAGTTACGTAGTCGTTTATATATTGTAAATACGATAAATACAATCTATAAAATGGTGTCTCTGTGTATAAGTGTGTGACCCCATAGGCTCACATATGTCTAGCCATATAATTAGTAATTATGACACGAGCATACTCCAACAATAAGTACATTATTTAAGTGAAGTGGACGAGTGGGAGTTGGCAAGATGCTATGACCCGAATTGGTAACAGGTATAGAATACCCGTCACCAACCGCAACAGATGGATACATGCACATATTAAGAACATTGCTAAGTCTATTGACAGAAGAATTTAAATGTAGGCTCGCACCTGTATCCATATTCCAGGCCCCAGTTGTAGGGTCATGGAGAGTTCCGGCGGCGAATGCATGCGGCAATATAGTTTCTTGTCCCGAGGTAGTTGGTTGCCCTATGGGTGTAGCATGTGGAGCATGGTTCGGTGTTAGGGAAGGGGTTGTGGGATTGTTATGGGCCTGTTGGGGTGTAAGGGGGGTGGGCTGTTGTGGGCCGAAGCCTGGTGGGATTGTTG
The DNA here is from genome assembly GCA_021014915.2 of Artemisia tridentata subsp. tridentata. Taxonomy (NCBI): domain Eukaryota; kingdom Viridiplantae; phylum Streptophyta; class Magnoliopsida; order Asterales; family Asteraceae; genus Artemisia; species Artemisia tridentata. The sequence continues at coordinate 66,306,091 of CP139506.1, forward strand.
GAGTGGTATACGGAGCTAGGGGAAGGGCTGGTGGAGGATTGTATGGGCTGGGGTTGTATTGGACTGGTGGAGTAGTGTACGGGCTGGGGTTGTATTGAACTGGTGGACTTTGAGTGTAATTATAATAATTTAGTGGGGATGGATGGGTTTGAGTGTGGTTTGGTGAGGTAATGTAGACCGAAGGCCCAACAGTGGGTTTGGTTGGGTTTGGGTTTGCATGTGATGTAGTATGCGACTGACCAGTAATCCCTAGTTTACCTAAGATACGCATTAACATCTCTTCTGTCTTGAAGTCATCGTTTGGTGCAACAGTTCGACTAGCATGTCGAGAGTTTGTATCATGAACAAATTTACAACCTATCCCATAACGACACGCACCCCGAGCAAAGTTGATGCAAGGATTACGTGACTTAATTTGAGGGTTAGACGGATGACGAGAGGTACCTTTTTCAGCCATAAGCACTACTGGGGATGATGAGTCAACTGCTAAAGCAGGCGATTTGGACTTCAGCCTCATTTCTTCTGTGATGAGCATGGCGCGTGCGGTCTTGAAATCAGGAAACGTGTCTTTGTAATGCATATACCCACAAACCTGATTGTATTTTTCCGGGAGACCATCGATGGCATAGTGGACTACATCTTCATCACTAACGGGCGAATCAAGGCTAGCAAGTATTGTCATAATGGATTCAATTTTCTGAAAATACGCCTCCATGCTTAAAGTGCCAAGCTTGATCGACCGTAATTCCGTCTTCAACGCCGAGGTTCGTAACCGTTTGTTGTCTTTCACTAGGTCACTAATGAATTCCCAAGCCGCCTGTGCGGATTTAGGTCGAGCATTGACCAACCGTTTTTGTAGGGAATCCGAGAGAGTCGAAAAGATCCAAGAGAGGATGATCTTGTCGACTTTTTGCTCTTCTGGTGTGAAAGGAGTGTGAGTACTAGTAGTCACCCCATTAGTAGTGCCATGAATAAACTTGGAGACTTCGTAGGTTTCACATAATTGTTCAAAGAAAAACTGCCAAGATCCATAGTTCCAATCTTCAAACTCAAGTTTGACGGGAACCCGGGTGTTGAGATGATGATGAGTAACGGTGGATAATCTTTCAGAAAGTGGGATAGGAGGGGGGTTTGTTGAACCAGTCATGGTTACGGAGTAGGAGATGTTTTATCGTAGAGAAACAAACTGTTATAATGATGTTTATGTCGAGACCTAGCTCGAGTACAGAAACAAGATACGATCGTGACCTAGCACGATGACACACAAACGATTTGTGTGGACCAATGACCTAGCACTGATCACCGACACGAATAAAGGTAATAATGATTATGTTGTTACAGAGGGTTTCGTTGGTAGGAGAAGGAGAAGAATAAAAAATTGATGGTTTGTGTTGAAGGTATTAGGATCGGTGGAAGTGAGCTCGTGATACCATGTTGAGATGATATTCGAATGATTGTCTTGCTTCATAGATGTCACAGAGGCTACAATATAAAGGGATGATTACAAAGATAATTATGGGTAAATCCCATAAATTGTGGACTATATCAATTACATTTAATGACTTAATCACACACTACACTAATTGATTTGGTGTTATCTTTGTACACGTCTTGACATGATTTGGTATTATCTCTATCTTTGCACACGTCTAACAAATATATATTTTCAGTTGTCGCATTTTAATTTATTGTTACAATTACAATTTTAACTAATTAATTGCATTGATTAGTTTTAATTTTTCTGTTTACTGTTCAAAATGGTTAATAAGTGTTGGTATTATGTGCAAAAAAGATGATACCTCTTGAAATTTTAAGACAAAACTATAAATGATTTTATACAGGTGCAAGATATCAATCAGAATTTTTGGTTGACTCAAATCTTTTATCAATAGAGGATAAATGCAAAATAATAATTCTGAATAAGTGAATAAGTTCGAATAACATTCGATACGTTCAATTGTTGATCTATTTTTATTATATTTCCGCATAGAGTGTCTCACTTTTACATAATAATTGAGTCACAAGTTTTAATTCCATTTGATCTATTTCACAATGTACTCATTCGACCCAAAAGTATAATCAAAACCCGTAATTACGTCTTACACTTTGAAATAGCTTTAGATCCCAGATATATATTTTGTCAAATTTGATAATTAAAGAGAGCACTAAAATGCCATTATTTATATTTATTTATTTACGAGCACTACAACAAAAGAGAGGACGTGCGAGGACATGTCCCCGCCAAAAGTGTTGTCACGCTGGACCAACTTTGACCAGTTAAAAGGCGGTGGGACCCACAAGTCCCCGCCCAAAGTTGACATCCGTCCCCGCCAAAAGTATCAGCGTGGAGCTTTCGGCGGGGACATGTCCCCGCCGAAAGAGTATTGGCGGGAACATGTCCCAGCCGAAATGGCAAAAATGTTCCCCCTCCGAAAAGGTCGAATGTTGTAGTGCCATTACTTATATTTATTTATTTACGAGTACTTTAACAATAAAATGTACAATGACACTTCGTATAATTATCGACGCATTCCCCCTTCGCGGTTTTTCCCCACTTAGCTCGACATACTTGCCCGCAATTTCCACAGTATTTCCAGGGAATGTAGATGTCACATATGTTGATATGTATCTTCATCTCTGCATTCGCATCACCTAACACATAAAACAAAATTGAATATTCAAACTGTGTGAACCACGTTAATTTTATAATCCAAAGATCGAAATACTTATAGTTATGAACTTATATACAGAAAATATACTTGCAATGGGTGCTGTAGCACTTGTTGTGATAAGTAGCAAGAGCGTACTAAGCACGTTGATAAGTTTCATTGTTAGTGTTTATATATCTCTTTATATTTTCTATTTAGTTTTTGTTTACCTTCAACATGTAATGATAAAAACTAAATTTATAGACTGTTCGCAAAGTGCTTTTGTATATTTATAGTCTGTTCGCAAACTTTTTTTTTTTTTCCTTTCAATTTTATATGTTCTTTTTGTATTCTCGCGTCAATTTTTGAATAAAAACAAGCTTTTCGTCATTAAACTTATTTCACGTTTCATTATTTCAAAAAGGAACCTTTTTAAACAAAAAGTAAAGAAAATAGCATTATAGGGCAAATGCATCAAACGTATTGTAAGAATGTTTACAAGTAGATGATGCTTACAAGTTACAACTATAATATATCTCTTTTATGGATGAGTAATGCTATTTTCATCAAAAGTTTACAAAAAAAATAAAAATAATAAATAAATAATAAAAAAATAAAAAATAAATAAAAATCACACAATGATATTGCAAGTGAATTGGACTAATTATGTTCTATAAAGTTTTCTCTTTCATCTTTCTCACCCAACGTATTTACATAACGCATATATGTGTGGATTTTATTTCGTAACTTTTTGTAAATATAGCATTTATCCACCTTTTATATTATCGTAACTTTATCTAGGGGTGTTCATCGGTTCGGTTCTCGGGTATTCGGTTTATTCGGTTCGGGTTGTTCGGTTAAAATTTTTTTTTGGGTCATAACCGAAAACCGAACCGAACCGAAAATATTTGTGACCGAACCGAACCGAGAACCGAACCGAAGTTCGGTTCGGTTATGGGTCAAAACCGAAAACCGAAATTTTCCTAAAAAATAACTAATCATAGCACATGTCCCCATTACGGTATGCCAAAATATATGCAAAACGACATACCTAGACAAGTTTTAACATCTATTGAACACAAAATACCCTAACATCATAGGACCTAGGGTTAGTCAAGTTATATTTTTTTAATTAATATATAAAAAATATTAAATATTAATTATAATTCGGTTTTCGGTTCGGTTCTCGGGTCAACATCCTAAACCCATAACCGAACCATAAACCGAATAAAATGTTCGGTTCGGTTCGGTTTTGACCAATTCGGTTCGGTTAAGAATTCGGTTCGGTTATTTTCGGTTCGGTTCGGTTTCGGTTTTCGGTTACTGCGGATATTACCCGACCCATGAACACCCCTACCTTTATCAATTCTTCTATAACACAAGGTACAACATCCAAATTACAAAACCCAATTCATTAAGGGTGCGTTTGGTATGATAACGGGTAGGGGTGAGCATGGGGCGGTTCGGTGCGGTTTTTGGCCAAAACCGCCCCGCTCCGCAAAATTCGGTTTTTAAAAAATTGAGGATCCGCACCGCGCGGTTTTTTGCGGTTTCGGTTTTGCGGTTTTGTGCGGTTTCGGGTTGGTTTTTGGGTCAAAACCGCCCCGCACCGCAAGATATATTTTTTTATTTTTGGTGCAGTTTTTGGTGCGGTTTGGCGGGTTTATGTGGTTTTTTGTGCGGTTTTAGTGTGTTATTCTAAAAAATAAAAAAATATATTAAAAAAAATATATCAAAAAAATAAAAAATATAAATTTTAGTGTGTTATTTTAGTGTGTTATTCTAAAAAATAAATAAAAAAATATATTTAAAAAATTATAAATTGTAGAGTGGTGCGGTGCGGTTTTTGCGGTGCGGTTTTTCGGTGAAAACCGAAACCGCACCGCAAAATGCGGTTCGGTTTTTTGTGGGGCGGTTTTTTGTGGTTTTTGCGGTTTTGCGGTTTTTGTGGGGCGGTTTTTTGTGGTTTTTGCGGTTTTGCGGTTTGCGGTTCGGTTTTTGCTCACCCCTAATAACGGGTTTAAAATAAGATTTTTATTTGGTATAGAATAAAAGAAAATGATGTGAGAGAAAGATGGTGGGGACAAAAGAAAAATATTAACAAGTAGTCTATAACTAGAAGATCGATCATTTCAAAAATAAAACTAAACTAGAATATTAACAACAAGTTAATAAATCAAATCGATAAACCATTACTTAACAATTTAATAAACTAAGATAATAATTTTATACATAATATATCATCAAATGTCATGATAACAAACTTCCATATCCAAACTTGTTCATAACCTAACCATTTTACATATACAATTCGACAATAAAACTCTCAATTTTGTGAGAAATGAATTGAGTAAAGTTGTGGCACCGAAATCACAACCTATTCATCAATGTGTCCCGTAGTTCTTGGTTTCAAGTTATTTCAAACCTATAAACAAATCAAAATGAAGATTCAATGAGTCATGATTTCTTTAAAACTTCTATATTAAAGAAACCCATAAATATAAATTGAAATAAAAACTCTTCAAAAGTACATTATAGATAAATGAATGATAAACACATGTAAAATCTTGAGTGTATTTAGGAATGAAAGATGTGTTCTTCAAGATCTGCAAAAAAATATAACATATGAAACGCACTAGAACGCATTAGATAGTTCTTTTAGATATAAAGAAAAAGAAATAAAACACTATCCTGTTGTAGATATAACCAAGTAAAAAAAATGTGGAGTTTGATTATATAAACAAATAATAGATAAGAGATAAGGAACTATAAAAAAGAAATAACAGATAAGAGATAAGGAATGATAAAAAAAAGAAAAAGGGGGAAATTCCCGCTTCTTTGAGGTGAAATATTTTGAAAAGAATGAATTTTTTGGAATCTAAATAGTGTGCAATAAGTAATTGGTGCAAGATTAAATTATGAGTTCTTTTAAAACGGTTTTAAGGACTTTTTTGCAAGCAAGCGCTGTAAATAATGAGATTAAATTTTAAAATATTGAATTGTTTTAAAACGGTTACATACAACCGTTGTAAATAATAAGATGAAATTAAATAGAGAAAGCAACCGCTCAAAATAATATATTTTATATTACGTTCGCTATATATATAGTATTTTCTAAATTATTTAGTACGGTGGAACTAAAAACCGTTTTAAAAAGTCCGTTGTAAAATACCCTTTCTCTACTAGTGTAGTAGGAATTTGGCACAAACCACAAAGAGTAACGGTGTAATTTACTATAAAATCATTCATTGACTTGTTTTTTCGAACGACAACTAACCATCGATTTAATATATAAAATGCTTAACATGTTACGTGTTCAAAGAAATCGAGACATGTCTTAGACACAACTCGAATATAAAACTATCAAAAGAGTATTTACTTTTTTTTAGCTTTTAGAGTAAACTCCAAAATACATCCCCGTGGTTTGCCAAATTTCGCACCATACATCCAAATCTTTTTTTTCTAACATATACATCCACCGTTAGTAAAAGTTAAACACAATACATCCTCGAGGACGAACGGTGCAAACCATTTCTCCGTTATCTCCTAACGAGATAGAAAATGTTTGCACCGTTAGTCCTATGGGTTAAGTCTATTTGCACCGTTAGTCATTTGTTACGTTTTCGTCTGTTTTTTTACATTTTCGTCCGATTTTTTATGTTTTCGTTTGATTTTTTCGTTTTCGTCCGTTTTTTACGTTTCGTCGATTTTTTACGTTTTCGTCAGATTTTTTTCGTTTTCGTCCGATTTTTTACGTTTTCGTTGTTTTTTTTACGTTTTCGTCCGATTTTTTACTTTTCGTCTGTTTTTTTACGTTTTCATCCATTTTTATACGTTTTCGTCCGTTTTTTTTATGTTTTCGTCTGATTTTTTACGTTTTCGTCCGATTTTTTACGTTTTCGTCTGTTTTTTTACGTTTTCGTCCGATTTTTTTATTTCTGTTTTTTTTTCGTCTATTTTTTACGTTTTTCGTCTATTTTTTTTTTACGTTTTTTGTTCGAATTTTTTCGTTTTCGTCTGATTTTTTTTTTTTGTTTTCGTCCATTTTACGTTTTCGGTCAATCGCCAATGTCGCTACTGAATGTTAAACCCTATTGTCTACCACTTTTAACCTCGTGTACGCCATTGGTTATCGCTGTATCACGTCCACCACTATCCTACTTGCCAAGGTAGGTTAATGATTCATATTGGTGTCATTCACTTGGTTATCGTTTACTAAACAACTATAATCAACAGGTAGCTGTGGTCTACGCAACGGCGTATGTCTATAACAGCACATAAATCATCCAAAACACACATTAAATAAACTAAATCATCCAAAACACACGTAAAATAAAGACAAAAACGTAAAAAATCAGACAAAAACGTAAAAAAATGGATGAAACGTTCAATAAACAGACGAAAATGTAAAAAAAACAGACGAAAACGTAAAAAATCGGACGAAAAACGTAAAAAAACAGACGAAAACGTAAAAAAATCGGACGAAAACGAAAAAAATCAGACGAAAACATAAAAAAACAGACGAAAACGTAAAAAAATCGGACGAAAACGAAAAAAATCGGACGAAAACGTAAAAAAACAGACGAAAACGTAAAAAATAGACGAAAACGTAAAAAATCGGACGAAAACGTAAAAAAGCGGACGAAAACGTATAAAAATGGATGAAAACGTAAAAAAACAGACGAAAATGTAAAAAATCGGACGAAAACGTAAAAAAAACAGACGAAAACGTAAAAAATCGGACGAAAACGAAAAAAATCGGACGAAAACGTAAAAAATCGGACGAAAACGTAAAAAAACAGACGAAAACGTAAAAAATCGGACGAAAACGAAAAAAATCGGACGAAAACGTAAAAAATCGGACGAAAAAGTAAAAAAGCGGACGAAAACGTAATAAAGGACTAACGGTGCAAATAGACTTAACCCATAGGACTAACGGTGCAAACATTTTCTATCTCGTTAGGAGATAACGGAGAAATGGTTTGCACCGTTCGTCCTCGTGGATGTATTGTGTTTAACATTTACTAACGGTGGATGTATATGTTAGAAAAAAAAGATTTGGATGTATGGTGCGAAATTTGGCAAATTACGGGGATGTATTTTGGAGTTTACTCTAGCTTTTATTATGGTTCATGGAATACATGAAGATGAAGCTTCAAGCATACAAATCAACAACACAAAATGTCGAATAAAACTCTTAAGTTTGTTTATTCCAGATCTATAAAATCATAGCTAGTAAATGAAAACATTAAACATACATGATGTATTCATTATGAAAACAGGCAACTTGAAGACGCCCCACTCGTGATGAAATCTTGGCTAATGGACTCAACTTCACCCTTGATTAGACCCGCGAGTAACTCTCCTCTGTCGTAGAAGAACTCCATTTTCGACACCTTGAAGTTTTCGTCCAGCTGGTACAAAAAGTTCCCAAATTAGACATCCATCAGAAAACGGGTCAAGTCCGATAACACAAAATCTCTTAAGTTATACACATTACACAACTTGAAAACATGAGAAATATTTGAATTTCTTCTTAACCCGTATGGCCGTATGACATAAAACACAAACCAAATTGAACCGTTCATATGAAAATGGGTCAAAACTGTTACCTCGGATAAGGATTTACTTATATGATACAAACTTATGAAAAAACTTTGTGCATACAATTATAGATACACCAAACATTTTTACCTCCATTATAGATACACCAAACATTTCTACCAATTCTCCGGTAGGCGGTTGACCTTTGAATTCACCCTCCATGTAACCCCAGTGTCTAAACTTATACACAATAATCGGAGGACCGGAGTAAACCTGTAGAATCTCTACTGCAAAACCGCGAGGAAAGGTGGTTGTGAAGAGTTTAAGAGCTGTATCCGCATTTTCTTTATTTGGATCATAAATTCGTAGATTATGTGGCAACGAAGTTTGAAGAAAATTATTGTACCCTCCACCTATCTTAGCAACCTCATCTCGTGTCAAAGGTTTCCTACCTTAAAAACATGAATCCAGTGATATATGTAAGGGGTTATATATATATATATATATATATATATATATATATATATATATATATATATATATATATATATATATATATATATATATAAGGGGTTATATATATATATATATATACATTAATTAGTACTTGGTGCATATCAAACTTACCATTAACAGAACTTGTAAATTTTGCCACATTAATAGATTTTATATCTTGAGGATTTATTTTATGGAAAGACTCCATTTCCCATGTTTTCACAAGATTCTGAACTTGCTCTTCCAATGAACCTGTTGGCCATATCTTAATAACACCCAAAGTATAAACCGTGTATCAGCTTAAAGAAGTAACAACATTATTTATAAAATTCGTGCTATAACTTTTACTTGTAAGAGCGCTTCAGCGTTGTTAGTTATCAATATTTTTGCGACAAGTTGTACAAGAGTAAACTAATACCTTTGTTCTACCTTCTTCGAATAGTTTGTTGACCGCATCAAAATTAGGGGGTACACCCGACCTCCATTTGGTGTTTTTCTCACCTTCACCACTCATGAAACATCTGTATTTGTCTACATCTGAACCTTTGTATTGATCCATTGTTATGTTTACTTCTTGATAAAAAAAGAAAAAGCATATGATCTTATATTTTATATAGCAAGTTAAAAAATGGTCACTTAGGGAAGTAGAGTCTGGGGTAGGTGCCTAGGTGGGTTCATTACGAGGGCGGACTCAGGTGTATAAGTGATCAGGTTCATAATTTTTTTTACGATAATAGAATAGACTACTTAAACAAAACATATGACACATGATTCGGCAACCAGATTTATTTTGAGAATTTTGGATAAAATTTTACACTACGGGGCAAAATTTTATGGGGTTCCCGTGAACCCATGAAAACCCTCTTGGGTCTGCCCTGGTTCGTTATAAGAGTTCTCATGCATAGTCGTCCAAGGATTATTTGTTTATAGAGTTTTCAAAAAAGGTTGGCTAACAAACATGTAGTTGGTATGATGGTGTCATTGTCAAACATCATCAAATTCATTGCATCTTTTCTTTGTCACGACAACATTGATAGGTTCAGTAAACACATGGAAATTGGTTGGCTCAAGTATAGTTCAAACTATACGGCGCAAAATGGATGGGGCGGGTAATATGTTAAAACGAGTTTAGGGTCTAAACGGGTCCAGGTTCATTTTTGAACACGGTTCGAAACATGTCCGGGTCTTGGGTCTCTGACCAGGCCATCTTCAAGTTTTTTTAGTTTACGAAAATGTGATAATCAAATTTATAATTAACCCGGCGGATAATTGTTATGTAAATCAAGATTTACATAAAATACTTAATTAGGGTCCATTTAGTTTGTAGACGAGTTTAAGATTGGGATTTGGATTTGGATTAAGATTTAAATTTGATATAAGAGAGAGAAAATAATATACTCAATTAATAAAAAAATTAATTTATAAAAAAATAAATAAATTTTAATTTAAACTTTTACTTTATAATTTTGAAAGAATAGAAATGATATAAAAAGACGATGATAATAAAAAGAAAATAGGTCCCATTATTTACAGAAAACCTGACAAATTACCTCACTTTTACACAACCCCTATTATTCGCTTTTAACTCCCAAATCCTAATACTCAAAACGTCAACCAAACAACTACTTTTTCTTTTCAAACTCCAAACCCAACCAACACCCATCAAACAAACACACCCTTAATTCAACTCATCTTGATTATTTAGTATGACTGATTTTGCAAACTCTTCTTCTCACAAACGAACTAAGCTACACGTTTAAATCAGGCTACAAAGGTTTTTTATTTTTATTTTATTTATTTATTTACTATTTTTTATTTCAATGACAACAAATCAATCTCACAATATTATAAAAAAGACTTAAACACACAATTATTTGATTAAAAAAACATTATCACGCATAAAGTACCTGAAATACCATTGAAACACAAGCCCTTTTGTCAAAGTTGTTTTTTACCTACTACTTATTTTTCACCTTCAATCGCTCACTAACATTATGATCTGTTTTTACATCTCGCAAGGTAGCGATTAACGAAAGGTACAAAAGTATAAAAACACACATCTTACACTCATAGGTCTACATCATAAGTTGTGGTTTCTGAGACGCAAAGTTAAGAACAACTTTCAAATTGAAGAACTTTTCTCAAATGGTAAAGAATTTACATTACAAAACCCATGTTTTGCTATTAAAAAAAACTCCAGGTTACACATTCAAGACCTTTAACACGACGTGACCTTTTCATTGCGATTCGACAATTATGAAGCTCGATATCATCAACTCCAACCAACAAGGGTTCAATCCCTGTGGTTTTCGTGGCAGCAAAATTGGGTTGGAACAAAAACCATCCATGCCAAAAGGTAGGAGTCAAAATTCATAAGGCAACTTTACATAATATCTATACGCATTTGGTCTCTTGCATACCAAAGTCCGATTGGTGGAACTGAGGCAATGGGTTCGTATTGGCACGAGCTCTCTTTGAACTTCTTGAATAGTCATCATCCAAAGTAAACATCTCTCGAGACCAATTTGGTTCCTCATATTGCGGGTTGTACGCAAACCAAGACGTGTCTGAATAGTTGAAACTTTGCGCCATTTCCCAAAACATATTTTGTATCTCCCCGAAAGTGTAATTCTTCTCCTGTTTATAATAACAAATTTATACAAAAAATTTTAGCATCTAGATCAATCAAAATAATGCTATGCAAAACTCAACAGATTGTATAGAAACATTTTTTTTTTTCATGGTTTGGTTAAGTTGACGCGATTGAGCTACACACAAGATCTTTTTATTTTGTATTACGCAAAATGGACTTAGTGAAATCAAGTGTAGTTATTTACCTCTTTCTTTGCATCTTCCATCAAGGATGACATCTCTTGCAAAAAATCAGCAAACCCCTATAACAAAACGCGATAATTAGCAAGTAATTAGCATTAACCTTATTGAAAAAGCATAATAGTTAAAAAAAAAAAAAAAAAAAAAAAACAAAAACTATTATAAAATACACGATTCGACAAATGAAGAGAGTACTAGAAAACCTTAGTGAACAGAGGAAATTAGTTACCTCATCTACTTCATCTTGAGGATCATACATTCCCATGTCATACATATATCTCTTATTATGATCTGACAACACTGTTTTATTCACAAAAATCACAACAAAACAAACATCAACATTTTGCATTTCCGAAAAATAATTCGTACATTGAGTAACATAGCAAGCCTATAATTACCTGAATAAGCTTCTTGAATTTGTTGAAACTTATGTTTAGCTTTTCCTAGAAGTGATGGATTCTTTGTCCATTTATCAGGATGCCATTGCTACACCAAAAACATTAATTTTATCATTAGATTAGGTTTATAATCAAATTTGGGACTTTTTATAAACACTAGCTTATTATATGCTTATTATTGTGTTAAATAATACTAATCAATAAGCAATTTTAGGAATATCTCAACTCCTTATCCAAACTGCAAGTTCTAGATTCCAAGCTGATTATTTCAATGTATTTAATTTACGTCGTATTACAAAACGTTGATAACCAGCAAAACTAACAAACCCAGATGCCAAAAAACACATAACTAATAAACACATAAGCAGTTTTATTGAGGGGGTGTTTGTTTAAGCTTATTTGGGGGCGTACAAGCTTATTTGATTTCGACATATACTTCATAAGCCCAAAATTTTCAGCTTATACTAGGCTTATTATGATGTAATAAACTTATATCAGTTTATAAGTCACAAAATAAGCCCAAAAATTCTAGCTTATAAAATATTAACCAACATCACATAGGCTGTTAAGCCCACATAGAAGCTTACATTGTTTTCCATATTCATTAAAGCGAGACATATAACGGTATAAACCAGTCAACATTATCAGTTATCAACATTTTACGGAAAAAAAAACGAACGAACAAGACCAAGAAACAGAAACATACCATAGCAAGTTTACGATAAGCACGACGAATCTGATCATCTGAAGAATCCACAGAAACACCAAGAACACCATAATACGATGAACATCCTTCATCCGACTCCATTATATTTTGTTCAACCTTAAACAACTAACTTTTACGTTTTGTACAAACACACACGTTGTTAGCGTAACGGTGGCGTTTGATACGTGATGGTATATATATAGAACTCGACCAATGATATCAAAGTCGGTGTAACTAGGTAGGCCCCATGCACATTCGATATGTATCAATCAAAAAAAATATCTAGTGTTAGATTTTTTTATTTATTATTATTTTTTTTTTTTGCATGGGTGTTAGTTTGTGAACTATATAGTTAAAGATATAATGTTGTAGAATGTTCTTGAAACGTGAGAAAATATCTTGGTGTGTTGATGATATTGGACGTACGTGTAACATGCCACTGGAACTTTCTCGAGTTCTTTTGTATCTAAAAGTCTTTTTTTCTCATTTAAGTTATTTGGTTGATTTTTATTCCATAAAAATGGCCTTATATAGGTTGACACGTCCCTTTTGAAAGTGACGACTAAAGGAAATTATTGATATGTGCTGTACAAGTAGGGTCTTGCAAAAAAATCTATTAACGAATATGAATCGGAGATAGCTATTTAGGCAGGGGCTGCGATTACTGAGGGTGCATGAGAATGGTTGTTTATCGTCTAGTATAAAGTTTCCTTAAAATCTCACTATCTCTTAAATAAACTTGATCTTTAAATTTTTGTGTCACACAAATATATGTCAAAAGAAATATATGTCTTCTTAATTTGTTATCAGTTTCAATGAAATCCTATATTTTAGTTTATTTTTATTTCTTATTTAAAATCAAGTCATTTTGGAAGTTTTAGAGTCTTGTTTTCACGTATTATAAAATCTGTTATGTTTGTGAAGCTATTAACAAACTATACTAGGGGTGTTTATCGGTTCGGTTATCAGGTTGTGTGGTTTATTCCGTTCGATTAGTTTGGTTAAATTTTTTCCTGGTTAAAACCGAAAACTGAAACGAACCGAATTTAAATTGGATTAAACCGAATCAAATAACTGAAAACTGAACCGAATAACTGAAAACTGCTTATCTGATAATCGGTAAGTGATATAGGCTGTTTTGGATAAGCTTAATTCCTAACACAGTCTTTTTTGTGGTTTCTAAAAGGGGTTACTTAACTTTGTTTGTGATTAAGATGATTATTGAAACCGTTTTGTGCTGATGCTTGCTTTGTTGATGTTTTGCTGATGTTGGCCTTACCTTATGGAAACACACAGGTATTTCGGGAACCCTAACACTTGCTGGAAAATCTAAGAGTTTGGATTAATTTGTTTATAGTTTTTATCATTTGGGTTTGGTTTTATTGATTGACTCATGTGTTTTTATTTATGGATTTTGATTATAGGTTGCGGCATGATATTTGTGATGAAGGTAAAACAAAAGTTGGTGACGTCGATTCATTCTCTTTGCCTGTTGCCACCGGCGGTAGCCAAAAAAAGATACTAATCAGTGGTTCAGATTACGGTTGGTTTCATAATTGTGCCTTTCAATGAATAGCCGTATGACATAGTTGTTAACTCATTTTCTTTACGTTATTAAGGAATGTCGACTGCCACACACATGTAGTTACCCGAAGCTGATGGGCATATGTTTTATGATCCAATATGTGGGATTCCAGCAGGTTTCTTTAAATAACAAACACTATCATCTTTGTGCTTTATCATATGTGCAGACTTTTATGCTATTTTTTTAATGTTTGCAGGTTATAGACCGGGTCCAAAAGTGTTGGACTTTCCAGGTGGTTGAAAACTGGACTCCAGACACGGGAGTATTGCCTGTTGGGAATTATTTGTCAGGTACCATTTACTGAAACTATGATCTTTTACAGACACCCGTAAATGTACCATGTATAGATTTCAACAATATCGTGGTAGAAATGCAAATAGAAAGAAGTTATATTGGTATTGCAAAGAAATGCATAAATCAGAGGAACTTTATCACATTAAAAAATAATGCACTCAAAATTGTGTTTTAACAGGTTGAATTTTATTTTAATAGGTTAACAGTATGACTTTAATGTGGGGTGGATAGATTCCGAGAACGTGTCAAAGGCAATCGGTAAAAGCTGACATAGACCAGACCAGGGCCATTAAGCAGGTGGTTTATTTGAGGAAATGTGTTTCATGGCTACTCCATATCATCAAAATAAAACATTTTATCCTCAACTGCAGACGAAACTATACGAGTGAACATCGTGGGGGGTCACTTTTAAAATACGTGAAAATAGACAAAAACGCTAGGTACATGCTGATTGTATCTACTATTTTATCGTTCAATGTTTGTACTTTGTAGTACATCTTAAGAGGGGAAAGAGATTTGTTCTATTTGTTGACGTGGTTTGCTAATAGTTTTCGACATGGTTACAAGTATGCACATAGTAGTGATTATACACCAGCAGCAGTTACAGGTACGTGAATGTGCAATTTGAATATCCGTTGAATTAACACTTTCTTTTAGTGTCATCTCTGTATGAAAATCATGGCCCAAAACAATGTTTCGACCCTATCGAGTAATGGTTTCAGGTGCCTTTTGAGCCTCATTGGACCCAAAGTGGGCTGCAAAGAGAACCAAAAGATTAAGGGACTCGCGGTAATGACAAAAGGATACAGCTGAAGCGGCCTGAAGGTCAGTTTATTTGTGTTTAAATTCAATATAATTACAAATATAAAATGATTGCAAATGTTAACATTAACTACTCGAACAGATGATTTGTGTAACAGCAGGTTATTGACCCGTGACAGAGTTATTGCAGCAGCTTATTTACTATTGCAGTCGAGCTCCTATTGTCGTGTACATGGGAGGAGCCGCAGCTACTATTGCACTCAAGCAACTGAAATGGTTGTTTGGCATCAAGGACTTTGCAAAGAAGACCGATATAGTTTCTGTCATGCGCTCTGTCATCAGCTTCGTACATCATGAAGTTAGTCGCCTATTTGTTTCAAGTTATTTATAAACAATTTTTAGCTATACATATGAGTTTCTAACTGTTTCAATTTAGCTAATCTCTTTTTTATTCCTTTTTCTTTTCAGGAGAAATATGATGTATATGGCAGAAAAAGTGGACATCATGATTGACGTATCCAAGCGGGTGCATTGGATTGTATGCTAGGCTACGTGTTTATTGGTAAGTAAGGCAGTTTCAAGTTACACGCATGTCAAATGTGTTGGGTATTTGGTCAAAACTGGCAAGTTTGCAAACCTTGGAAAAAATGGGTTGTGGGCTACGTTATGCAATTAACGGATTACCTAAAGGTATGTTACAACTTTTGAAACACCCATGATTGATCTATCAACGAAAAAACAAAGAAAATAACCTACCTGAGACCCTAATAATATTCGTGGTTTCTAATAATTTGTGAAAAAAAAAAGATGAAATCTTTAGTGTTATTACTTGATATAATTTATGTGTTCGTGCTAATTTTATAATAAAAATGTTTTGCAGGTCAAGTGGGATGAGTGGTTGACAAATTATAAAGACGCTTGAGGAAGAGGCTAGGCGTTTGGCTAGATATAGTTTCTTTTGTGTTTATTGAGAGGATACTTCGATACACTATAAGGTGGTTAGACCTTTGTTGCTTTGTGTATGTGATATGTTGAGTTAATATGATCAAGTATGCGGAATCTACTTAATCACACTTAGAAGGTTATTTTGGTTATAGAAATGGAACAGTGATGCTTGTGTATATTGAACAATGAACACC
This sequence comes from Artemisia tridentata subsp. tridentata, assembly GCA_021014915.2. Lineage (NCBI taxonomy): Eukaryota > Viridiplantae > Streptophyta > Magnoliopsida > Asterales > Asteraceae > Artemisia > Artemisia tridentata. Next base: position 66,322,494 of record CP139506.1, read on the forward strand.
GAAAGTATAATACCAAAGGATTCAATATTATTGACAATGTTTATGATTGTTCTTGTTCTTGACAGTTATGAATATGAAAGTTTTATCAAATGTTCTTATTCAACATATAAAACTTAATCACATAAAAAACATACACTCTTTTAGTCACGTACATATGACTAAGCTAAGATCTCCTTTTATAGTTCAAGGAGATCTTTACAATATTGTTAATTCTTTTAAAGTCTTGTCGAACTACTTGCTAGCTTATGTGAGTCAGTAACTAAGATACAACATGTATCTATGTTTACAACTTGTTCTGAGAATATAACATAATGACTGATCACATGGACAAAGATATTATCTACCGTATATTATTGACTTTATTATACTTATCCATCCAGTCAACCAGACTTAATATCTCCAGCAAGCAGACTTAACATTCGAAGAGCAGACTTAATCTTGGTATTCACCAGACTTAACCACTAGACTTAACCACCAGACTTAACTATCAAAGAGCAGACTTAACCAGCAGACTTAACTTTGGAACTCACCAGACTTAACACTAAAGCTACCAGAATTAACCACTTAAGGGAATTTCCCGATACTTAGTCTTCAGAATATTTAATTCCCAACAATCCTCCCCTAAACATGTGAACCCTTTTCAACATGTTTCTTCTGAATTGAATTTCTGATTGTGAGGATCTTGCAAATACTTCATAGTCAGACCCTTGATCTGAACTTTCTTCTGATCTGTGAGATATAGAATATCTAACTCATCTGCTTTCTGTTCTTTGACTTTAACAATATCAATACACATCTTCAGGCTTCAAACATGACCTAAAAGATGGTGCAATTTCCTTGGATGGAGGAATTATAAGAGGCAATGGTGCTGTGTATCTTGGATGCTTGTTTCAACAAGTGAAATCATCTATCAGCATGCCTTTGCAAGTGATGAACAAACGTAGTGAACTGAAATTGAAACTTTTCTCCGTTTGACCTAGATAGAACTTTCTCCTTTGGAATGCTTCATCCCTTCTGAATATATATAATACTCCAGAATCAGCTCTGTTCTTGTCATTTTCAACCTCTATGTCATCATCTTGTATGCTCTTGTCTTTTCATCCCTTTCATTGGTTAATCTTCCTTCTTTGGGTTTTTATTTCCTCCCCTGGATTGCAAATAACATTTCCTCCCCTGTTTGGAAGATCTCTCACAATGTACCAAAATATTTCTCTCCCCATCATCTGAGCTATCAATTAGAACTTGTTATCAGACAATGTTGTACATGTAGCCATCAATTTCTTAAGAGTTTAATTTGCTGCCCTCATCACTTCTAGGTGTGTTAACTCCTATGAGAGGTGATTCATGGGGCATTGACTCATTATCCATCAATGGATGGTTTTACTGAGTCCTTTTGAAAATCCTTTGTAAGAAACTTTTGACTTAGCAGTATGTACTTGATTTTATTATGAAAACCCATACTGCTTTCAACCATTTTGAAGGGATTAAGTGTGTAACAGACACTTAATCAAGATTTCGGTTTAATGCAACCTCTGGTTGTGTGAGAACCAATGTTTTCAGTTATAAATAACTGCCTGTGTAAAGATAAACCTATTCAAAAGGCTTTCTTGACAGGGTTTCCAGCTTATAGCAATTGTTGCCTCTAACACAAGTGTTAGATTCACTTTTACTAGATGTTCTTTCTATCAGATGTCCTTAGACTTGCTCGTTATACTTAAGAGTATAAAATGATAGAAAGTAAGTTGTATCAGTTACTTTCTGATCAACTAAGTCATCAAATCAATGTGAAACATCATAATCAAGCTTCAAGAAAGAAGTTTTAAGGAGGTTTGAAATTCCCAAACTCTTTCTATCATAAACCTATTATGTCAGCAACTAGTATTATCATTCTGCTGCTTCCATTTCACTTGAAACATCCTTTGTGTTTATTTGTTCATACCTGAAATTGTTAGTCTAAAACCAAAAGAACAATGTACAAAGTAATTGTCTTGAATTAGAATAATCATAGGACTAACTGTATGAATAACACAATTTAAATTTGTACTAGCAGCACAAACTTTTGTAATAGCAGCATTAACTTATAAAGTTAGCAGTACAACCAAAAATTTATATACAAAAACACATTAGATTGAAAAATTCAAAGATTAAGCATTCCAATACTTGCTACGAAGTACTGAAACCTTCCAACATCAAAAAATTTTGTTAACAGATCTGCAAAGTTGTATTCTGAAGCAATTTTAAGAACTTGAATTAATCTTTTCTCACTGCAGTCTCTTATAAAGTGATGTCTAATTTCAATGTGTTTTGTTTTAGAATGTTGTACTAGATTTTTAATAATGCAAATAGTACTACTATTATCAATATGAATAACAGTGTTCATAAAATTGTACCCATAGTCAAGAAGTTGGTTTTGAAGCCATAAGACTTGAACACAGCAACTTGCAGCAGCTACATATTCAGCTTCAGTTGTTGAAGTAGCCACAGTTGTTTGCTTCTTACACTGCCATGAAATAAGTCTACACCAAAGGAATTGACATCCTCTAGTTGTTGACTTTCTGTCCAAGCTAGCACCAGCATAATCACTATCCGAAAATGCTACCAAGTCAAAAGGTGACTCTCTAGAATACCATAGTCCCAACCTAGGTTGACCCTTGAGATATCTAAAAATCCTCTTGACTGCTGTTAAATGAGAAACCTTTGGAGTTACTTGAAATCTTGCTGATGCGTGCGATGTGTCGTTGCGGTTTAGCAGTATTAATGCCTACTCAAGTTTTAAATTTATATTTAGCCGACTTATCAATAACACACACACTTAACGAGCAGTGTACCCGGTCAGTATGAATATAATGGTAAGTAGAGTGTCGATCACTAAGAGTGGAACGTATTATCTAGTTATTCTAATCAGTATTTTAATATCCTAACGCAAGGGGGGTTCAGCCTGAGAGACTGGCACAGTTTTGTTTGCAATTAAATAATAAAATAAACCAATAGGCACGAATCAGCAAGTAGCACACACGTACACAGATAGATACTCGAGACAATAAGAGGGCTGTCCTTATAATTAAGTAGATTGTCACTTGTTTTATTGATAGCTTTATATGAAGTGTATGTAATTAACCCTTTCTCGTTGGTCCTATTCTCATCGGCGAGTAAACCCTTAATGATTACTTATGTCTAAAAGTTATTCCTAAGTGATCAATTTAGAAACAACCGTGGGAGCCACATCTTGTCCCGCAGTCAAATGCCCGCAAGCCACTAATAAACACAGAGGTTATCAATGCACTAATAAGTAGTAACCAAAGACATCAACATATAAACTTTAATTGATGGGAAAGCAAGTATTAAAGGGAGTGCAATCTTTCGTTGTCACATTACACAAGCCACCAATCCTGATGAATTAAAGTTTGCTAACACAATAAAACAAAACTACTTAATGAATTAAATACATGCAGCACCTTCTTACAGCTCTTGTATCTTTGATTTGGGTGTGTCTTGTGCTGCCTCCTTGACTGAATTCGTCCTTTTGCTCTGCTGTCCGAACTTCGGTTTTAGGGTTTCGAACTCGAACTCTTAAATTCGTCTGGTCCACGGGTATTTATAGTTTCTGTCTGAGGGAAGATGCGGCGCATCTACTAAGTAGATGCGGCGCATGTACTTAACTTCGCGTGGGGTCCAAGATTATAATATTCAGGAATATTCGTACACCGCCAGAAGATGCGGCGTAACTCCGTGATTAGATGCGGCGCATGTCCTCTTGTATCTTGGATCGTATCTGGTGATATCTTGATAGAGATGCGGCGCATGTTGATAGTGAGATGCGGCGCATCTGGAGCAGAATTGACTTGATCTTGTCCATGTCAGTAGACTTTCGCTTTATGCACGTTTTGCTCCATAATTAGTCCAAAATAGCTAAGTTTCACCAAATGCTTGTTTTTACCTGAGAATTACAAAAGTAAACAATTAAGTATCAATCCTCATACATAATATAGTAAAACAAGTCAAATTAATAGGATAAATGATAGTAATAAAATGTACTTATTTGAGTTCATCAAATATCCCCCCACTTGAACTTTACTTGTCCCCAAGTAAACCTTAGAATTTCATTTATGAAAATGTATCCTAAAAGATGTTAGGATTTATTTTTATATTTAAGCATGTATTCATTTATTTCATAATCACACAACTAAACACTTAACGAATTAGAAGTAAAATAAAATAAGTCGATAAAAGCAAATCTAATCGTTTAACTGTCCAGTCGCGACGAATATTCTATCATAAGCTTGGCAAGTATACACATCTCCACCACTAAAGCTAAGGAATAACAAGTCTAAAGCGGTAAAAAGGGTTTTTAGGCTTAAGGGTTAATTATTCTTAATCACTATCGATCTCAAATTCCAGAAAAGGCGACAAAATCACAAATACATGATCGAATCCACGAACACGATACTTGCAATTGCTCAAATCCTTAACTCGAATAGGCTAAAGATAGGTCCAAACTTCACCAATAATAATATATCAAAAAGGGCGACAAAATCATAAATACATAGCCGAATCCACGACTACGATACTTAAGATTGCTCAAATCCCTAATCTCAATAAATCAAAGGTTCGGTTGGATAAAGAACAATACAGGGTATGGATAACATTTGGGATATAAATTGGTGTAAAAATAAAAATAAACAAAACAAATAAATTAAAATCCTAAGTGTGGTTAATCACTATCCCAACCATCCCATGAATAAGACTCATATCATTGAATAACTCACGCTTTAACACTTGAAACACACGCTTTAGGTAGACACGAATTATACTCAACAAGATCTTAATCAAAGAATAAACCTTAATTGGCATTCCCATAACTGCCAATTCCCATTCAATCCATAGATATAATACAACAAATAGTGGTGATATCGACCACTTACATAACTCTACATCGTTGGCTTAAAATAAACATCCAACTCTTTTTTCTTTTTCTTTTCTCATTTTTTCGATTTTTTTTTTTTTTTTTTTTTTTTTTTTTTTTTTTTTTTTTTTTTTTTTTTTACTTGAAACATAAACATAGATGTGTAAAATTTCACCACATCACTACAACTTTCTTTCCGGATAATTTTTTCATACTTTTCATACTTTCAGAAATAACGGTAATAGTGAAAGTAGTAAACACACGAAAAATAAACTCAAAAATATACAATATTTACTTTCACTCCAATTTGCATTATGCAATTTCCCGACCTAACCATAGATAATGAATTACGCACGCGAACACAGGTAATGTAAGGAAACACACTCTGCCTATAGCAATTAACCAACCACGGATTCTAATCTACAGGGTAGGCTAAGGTTTAAGGTGTAACGAAACATTTTAAACATAGGTGTAAGAAACGAAAGGAATGGCTCTGAGTGTTTTTCTAGGGGTATCTTACTCTAAAAATGAGAGTAACAAAAGGTTTTATACGGGGGTTAACTAACCAGTGTAGTTAGTCAATAACACATAACATATAAAGGCTATTTGGTGTAATCCTAGAATTTTACCAAGTTAGACAAGTCATTCCAATTATATAAATAATACTCATTATGGTGGTCTCGAATAGTATACAAGCCAAGTTCTAAAGTTTACAAGTCACCGGCACACTCATAGATTTGTGAATTTTGAAAAATCACAATTTTTGAAAATAACGTCATGTGTGCAGCTATGCAACTTAGATCTTAAACAAAAACATGCTAAAAAATTTTTAAGTTTGATATATTAAGCACATTTTAAGCATAATTTTTGAAAAAGTAGGACAAGTAATTGTTAAGTGTTCTAATTCTCCAATCCCCCCACTTAAGTTAAACAACGTCCTCGTTGTTTGTATAAAAGGTTAAAAACTGGAAATAAAAGAATTAGAACGGAAAAACTCCCCTGAGATTTGCTCGGTATGATCCTCCATTTGTATATGAGCAAAAATCAACTTCTTGTGGATTAGAACGTTAAAGCTTCATACTTGATGTATCCACAGGAAATCCAGGAAACTATAATACCTCCAACACTTTAAAACACACCTAAGATAAGAAAGGTTCAACTTGCATAACACATTAATAGTTAGGAAAAATAAAACTAAAAAAAATTAAAACTGAAAATCATCAGGTCAGTCGATGCGCCGTATCTTATTGAAGAAGATACGCCGTATCGAGCCTGGAATAGATACGGATCAGAATAAAGATGCGCCGCATCCTTAACCAGGGATGCGCCGCATTAAAATAAACTGATAAATAGTTTTAAAGTCGAAAATAAAAATGCAGAAAAATAAAATAAGATATGACCATTGCAGAGGATGCGACGCATCTCAGGACTGAGATGCGCCGTATCCTCGTGCGGCCTGGACTGACTCGACACAGAAAACAGAATAATAAAAGATAAATCCGGGTTGTCTCCCGGTAAGCACTTGTCTTTATTCCAGAGTCTTCAAGTTAGACTCACGTTCAGCTCAGCAATAAGTCCTTGTCACGGTCCATCCTTCGTCCTTCATCCGAAAGATTTTCCCGTATATCTCTGCGACGTTTTCTTCCGTTCGACTTAATCTTATATAACTCTTTGTTTTCACCGCAGTATATTCTTCATCAGGACCCAAAGAATATTTGATGATTTTAAATTTTTCAGAAATAATCATGGGTGGCTCATTGTATGGAATCCCAAGTAGTTGACACTTTCTTTTGGTGAATTCTTCCTCGTCTTTATCAACAAACTTAAAATAAGGATCCTTAATCAAATAATCATCTAGTTCTTCAATTAGTGACTTATCGTCTTGAATCGCCTCCCATTCTCTTTCCAAATCATATTGTAACCGTCGACTAAGCTTTGTGAAATCATCAAACTGTTCATGCACCCATTCCCAGAAAGTAGTATCCGATGTCCCCTTAAGTCCTTTCAAGCGTTCAATTCTGCCCTTTTCTTGTAAAGCCTCCGCCTTTTGTGGGCAGTCTTCAATATTATCGTACCATTCATAATCTTCAAAGGTTACATCGTTGCCAACCCGTTTCATCCCAATTATACTTCCCCCATTACAGGTTCCGTCACTTTTATAATCGCAGGTCGGCCAAACACTACTCCCGTCCTTGAAAACGAAGGGTGTACAGGTATGATTAATGTGCTCAAATTCCCATGGTTTATCCGATACCCATGGTACTTGGTCATTCCATTCATAGTACCAGGTGTTTTTGAAATCGTCATAAGTCTTAAATCCTGGTAGATCTCCAGTAAGCACATCATCGTCGACTTGAAGAAGGTAGTTAAATTCCTTGAACTGCTTGCACAAGGGTGTCTCATATTCTAACAAATCAATGTCAATTCTGAAAAGTTCTTCAATGCCCTCATTGATTGTTGAATCATGATGTGACGACCCATAATCGCTTTCTACTTCTTCGTCTTCTCCCCTCATCCAATATACCCATAATGCATCCTTAGTAGCACGATCCATGCTCTTGTGGTTATTAAACTTACTAGCTAACCATTCTGAAAAATCAACATCGTTAGGATCATGGTTAACGTCAAAGCAAACCTTCCCAATCATATTCTTTTTTATCTCCATGAACTCGTTAAATTGCTTCTTAAAACTTCGTGTCAACCATGAAGTCATAATCTCCTTGACTTCATTTACAGGGGCAAATTCCGGACTACCATATTTGAGTTCTAGCCAATCATTGAGGGAGAGGTCTATCAATCTTACCAATCTGCCATGAAACAGTAATTCCGCCAAAGCATAATTCATGTCATTATCCTGATAGTTCTCATTTAATCCCCAGTACCACTCGGAATAAGGCATGTAAGAGTTTTGGGTATTGCCTCCACCACAGTTGTTGTTGCTTGAGTCCATGTATGCAAGAGAGAATTTCCCATCATCTTCTTCGATAGTAGTCCAGTTCAATCCTTTGGACTCAATGTTAGGCCATAAGAGCGATAATTCATCTCCAGTGTACCTCATAAATACATCATAAGAGAACACCTCCTCGTCAATGTTGGACAAACGCATGAATTCCTTAAAAGCAGCTTCAAGAGGAGTCTCCCAGGAGAATAAATCTGCATCGATCATGAGTACATTGAATGAATCTGAAAACAAGCATTCCTTAGCAAGATATCCGTTAACTGACATGTCTTCCATAGCAAAATCTGTCATCCAAGGTAAAATCATCAGTAGGATTTGTTCGCTAGAAGAGAAATTAATGAATATAGAAATGGATATAAGAATAAAAATAGCTGATATTTGCAGACGATGCGCCGTATCCAAAGAGTTGGATACGCCGTATCTTATAATCGTTAAAATTTAATCAGACTTTATTCAGAAAATAGATACGCCGCTTTAGAATTTAAGAATGCGCCGTATCGAATTAATCAATCAAAAATCAATTTATCTAATTAAATTAAAATGCGTCGTATTAACGAAAGTTAATGCGCCGTATTTTCGTTACGTTTAAAAATAAAAGATTTTTGATTCAGTAAGATGCGCCGTATCGATAGAGATCGATACGCCGTATCTGTTTAATAATTCGCAAACTGTTTTTAATCAAAATAATAGATACGCCGTATCTTCGAAAGAAGATGCGTCGTATGGCGTGAATGTTTAGAAAAATTTTTATCAAAAACAGATACGCCGTATCTGCAAAAGCAGATGCGTCGTATTACTTTATCGCTTAGAAAAAATTTCTTATTAAAAACAGATACGCCGTATCTTGGGGAAAAGATGCGTCGTATCGAATTAATTAAACGCGTTGTATTAAAAAAATTTAAACGCAATACGCCGTATCTGAGAGATCAGATGCGCCGTATCGTTTGATTTAGCACAGTACAACGATTGCAGAACAGAAAATACGAAAAAATTAAAACAAAATAAAATAAAAACAAAAATTAAACACACAAACAAAAATAAACACAAATAAAGCAAACAAATAACACAAAAACAAATAACACACAATACAACAATATATGCAAATTAGTACAATGATGCAATTAATCTAATAAAAAGAAAAAAAAAACCTAATTAAAATACTAATCAAATTAACAGATAATAACAATTCACTCCCCGGCAGCGGCGCCAAAAACTTGATGCGCGTGATGTGTCGTTGCGGTTTAGCAGTTTTAATGCCTACTCAAGTTTTAAATTTATATTTAGCCGACTTATCAATAACACACACACTTAACGAGCAGTGTACCCGGTCAGTATGAAGATAATGGTAAGTAGAGTGTCGATCACTAAGAGTGGAACGTATTATCTAGTTATTCTAATCAGTATTTTAATATCCTAACGCAAGGGGGGTTCAGCCTGAGAGACTGGCACAGTTTTGTTTGCAATTAAATAATAAAATAAACCAATAGGCACGAATCAGCAAGTAGCACACACGTACACAGATAGATACTCGAGACAATAAGAGGGCTGTCCTTATAATTAAGTAGATTGTCACTTGTTTTATTGATAGCTTTATATGAAGTGTATGTAATTAACCCTTTCTCGTTGGTCCTATTCTCATCGGCGAGTAAACCCTTAATGATTACTTATGTCTAAAAGTTATTCCTAAGTGATCAATTTAGAAACAACCGTGGGAGCCACATCTTGTCCCGCAGTCAAATGCCCGCAAGCCACTAATAAACACAGAGGTTATCAATGCACTAATAAGTAGTAACCAAAGACATCAACATATAAACTTTAATTGATGGGAAAGCAAGTATTAAAGGGAGTGCAATCTTTCGTTGTCACATTACACAAGCCACCAATCCTGATGAATTAAAGTTTGCTAACACAATAAAACAAAACTACTTAATGAATTAAATACATGCAGCACCTTCTTACAGCTCTTGTATCTTTGATTTGGGTGTGTCTTGTGCTGCCTCCTTGACTGAATTCGTCCTTTTGCTCTGCTGTCCGAACTTCGGTTTTAGGGTTTCGAACTCGAACTCTTAAATTCGTCTGGTCCACGGGGTATTTATAGTTTCTGTCTGAGGGAAGATGCGGCGCATCTACTAAGTAGATGCGGCGCATGTACTTAACTTCGCGTGGGGTCCAAGATTATAATATTCAGGAATATTCGTACACCGCCAGAAGATGCGGCGTAACTCCGTGATTAGATGCGGCGCATGTCCTCTTGTATCTTGGATCGTATCTGGTGATATCTTGATAGAGATGCGGCGCATGTTGATAGTGAGATGCGGCGCATCTGGAGCAGAATTGACTTGATCTTGTCCATGTCAGTAGACTTTCGCTTTATGCACGTTTTGCTCCATAATTAGTCCAAAATAGCTAAGTTTCACCAAATGCTTGTTTTTACCTGAGAATTACAAAAGTAAACAATTAAGTATCAATCCTCATACATAATATAGTAAAACAAGTCAAATTAATAGGATAAATGATAGTAATAAAATGTACTTATTTGAGTTCATCACTTGCACAAGCACAAACAGAGAACATGATATCAGGTCTAGATGATGTGAGATACATCAAAGAGCCTATCATAGATCCGTATGTGTGTACATCCACATTTTCTCCATCTAAGTCTTTAAGAAGTGGCTTCTCAGTGTCCATTGGTGTGCTTGCCATTTTTGAATCAGCAAAGTTGAACTTCCTAAGTATCTCAGCAACATATTTATCTTGACTAATAAATATGCCTTCATATGACTGTTTAACTTGCAAACCCAAAAAGAATGTAAGTTCCCCATGGAACTCATCTAAAACTTATCATGCATAAACTTCTCAAACTCCAAACACATCTCCTTCCTTGTAGACCCAAAGATAATGTCATCCACATACACCTGCACTAACAGAAGATCCTTCTTGTGTTGTTTGATGAATAGTGTCTGATCAATCTTTCCTCTTTGAAATCCATTCTCTTTTAAATAGGAAGCCAGTGTTTCATACCAAGCTCTTGGTGCCTGAAGCAAGCCATATAGAGCTTTTACAACTTTGTACACTTTGTCTGGATTGTCAGGATCAATGAAACCAGGAGGTTGTGAGACATAAACCTCTTCTTCAATAGTACCATATAAAAATGCACTCTTGATATCCATTTGATAAACTGTGAAGCCTAAAAATGAAGCATAAGCTAAGAATAGCCTAATTGCCTCAAGTCTTGCTACTGGAGCAAAAACCTCATCATAGTCTATACCTTCTTGTTGTGTGTACCCTTGGGCTACTAATCTAGCCTTATTCCTAATCACTATGCCCCTTTCATCCCTTTTATTCTTGAAAACCCATCTAGTGCCAATTACCTTTGCATCCTTAAGTAAATCAACTAGCACCCATACTTTCTGAATCTTAAACTGAAAAAGCTCCTCTTGCATAGCTTCTGCCCAGCTTGAATCATCTAAGGCTTTCAGAATGTTCTTTGGTTCATCTTATGAGAGAAAACATACAAACAAGCAAGAGTTTGAAAACTCATGCTGCTTTGAAGCATAAAGGGCATCAAGAAGCCCTTGTTGGTCTGAAGACATCAGTTGTTGTCTTGTCTTCACACCTGATTGTACATCTCCAATCATATTTTCCAGGGAGTGGACTTTGTGAATCCTTGTATGTGGAGTAGAAAGAACTGTATAATCAGGTGGGATATTGCTCAAATCCACCTCATCTTCTGTTAATTTTGCTTCTTTTGTTAAGTCTGCTTCTTCAGATAAGTCTGTTTCAGCAGTTAATTCTGATTCTTCAGTTAAGTCTGTTTCACCAGCATTATCAACAACAGAACTATTTTCTTGATCATTTGTTCCATCTTCCTTGTATTCATCTTCAATATCTTCTTTAGCTTTACCAGAAGAAGATTCACCATTTATTGAAGTTGAATCCACACTTGTACTTGACCATATTGGCATCATCACATAATCTTGATTTGTCTCCTTTTCTAACCTTGCCTCATCTGATGTTTCATCAGCTTTTGAACCTGAAAATTCATTAGTTTCTACAGCAATAGGCACATAATTCATTGAATGGGTTAGAGTCTCAAGATCAAATAGCCATTTCGGTCCTTGACCTTCTACATTGGATTTATGCTCTAAAAATTCCACATGTATGTTTTCCTCTACTTTATTGGTTCTTAAGTTGTATACTCTAAATGCTTTACTATTGAGAGAATATCCAACTAAGAATCCTTCATCTGCTTTTCCATCAAACTTTCCAAGATGGTCTAAGGTATTTAGAATTGTCACATGACATCCAAAAGGTCTAAGAAATCCTATTGCAGGAGTTCTACCTCTAAAAAGTTCATATGATGTCTTATTGTGAGGCTTGACAACTAAAACTCTATTCTGGACATAACAAGCAGTGTTGACTGCTTCAGCCCAAAAAGTTATAGGTAGCTTAGAGTCAGCTAACATAGTTCTAGCAGCTTCTATTAGTGTTCTATTTTTCCTTTCAGCAACTCCATTCTGTTGTGGAGTTCTAGCAACACTAAATTCTCTCCTAATACCTTTTTCTTTGCAGAAATCATCCATAACTCTATTCTTAAACTCTGTCCCATTATCACATCTAATGACTTTTACTTTCTTGTCTACTAGGTTTTCTATCTCTGTAATGAAAGTCTTAAGGATGCTAGGTGTCTCATCCTTAGTAGCTAAAAAGAAAACCCATGTAAATCTACTATAGTCATCAGTAATAACTAGACAATATCTCTTATGCTGCATACTTCTAACATTTGTAGGACCAAATAAGTCCATATGAAGCATAAACAATGATTGATTGATAGAGTTAAAAATCTTGGGCTTACAAGTATTTTTGAGGTAAACCTCTTACCAAACCATTCTTAACAATCTGATTTATGGTTTTGAAATTAATATGACCAAGCCTCCTATGCCATAACATTGATTCATCCAATGTGGCCTTTGCAACAAGACAAGTTAAAGCCTTTTTAGGAACAATGTTCTTCATATCAACACTGTACATATTGCCCTTTCTAGGAATTTTAAGAAGTACTTGACTTTCATCAGGCATCTTAAAATCAGGAGAAAGCACAAGACATTCAGTGTCACAGAAAAGAACTTTGTTCTTTTTATCACACATTTGTGAGACACTAAAAAGATTATAATTTAGCTCTTGTACATAGTACACATCTTCAAAATCTAAATTTCCAGTTTTGATTGTACCTTTACCGAAAATTTTGCCACCAACACCTCCTCCAAAGGTAACATAGCCTCCATCTATTGATTGAAAATCTGAGAGATAAGACTTGTTGCCTGTCATGTGCCTTGAACATCCACTATCTGAGTATCCTTGATCCTCTTGTTTATCAGTTGAATGTTCCTGCACATTAATAAGAAGTATTAGTTTCTTTTGGGGACCCAAGCCATTACTGACTTGGATCTGCCTCTTGCATCAATGAAATTTAATCTCTTAAGAACAGTTGATGCAACATTGGATTTAAGAATCCAACATGCTGAGGCCTTAACAGCATTTGCCCTGTTTTTCCAAGCAGCAGAATTAACTACTTGCCTAGCAGTATTAACTGCTGGCTTTGTAGTTGTACCCTTAATTTTCCAAACTTGTTTTTGGACCACTGCTTTTGATTGAATGGGCCTTCTAGCAGTTTTTAATGCATATTTGAAAATTGATTTTGCATTTTTAACTGTTGGTCTTGGGTAAACAGTCTTAAATGGTCTAGCAGACTTAACTTGTTTTAAGCCAGACTTAATTGAAACTGTTTTGGGTGATGATCTATTAAAATTAGAAATAGAGTGAAATTGAGTTTGAGGAGTTTGCCTTTTGAAATTCACCCTATTGTTTTCATACCCAGATACCCATTGGTTGCAGAAAGCTGTAAGATGGTCAAAACTTCCACATGTGAAACAAGCTTTATTATAAAATCCAAAGTCATCACTGTTTTGGTGAGACTTGAGGTTGTTCCAACTTCTTTGGTCACCTCTGGGCTTGTTTGTGGATCTATATTGTTCACAATATCTAACTGGTTGCCTAACATGTTTTACATTGGACTTAGGCCTATCAGTATTGTGTTTGACTATCTTAGGAACACTTGTTCCTGCTTTCTTAACCACTTCAGGTTTAGACATAACCTGTTCATCTTCATCATCATCAGATACCCAGTCTTCAATGACTACTTTATCTGATCTTCTATCAGAGGACACCTTGTCCTCAGAAAGTGAAGTTTTACTTAAACTTTCACTAACTTTCTTAGGCTCATCAACAACTAGCTTTGTTTTTTGCTGTACACCATATTGTAGCTCAGGTTGTTGAAATTCAGGGACACCTGAATTTTCTAGGTCAATCCCTGGGGGTTTAGGGATACCTCTGTATGGAGGTGGGACACTCTTATATCCTACTCCTGACTTGGCTCTATTAATCACTTGACATTCTATCATGTTGGTTACACCTCTAGAAGCATGTTCTAGTGTTTGTGTAGTCAAGTGAATATTTTTATTTTCCTTTTTGACCCTATCAAAAGCCTCTCTTAAAAGCTTAATTTCAGCATCTCTAAAGAATATGTCTTGTCTAAGTAGAGCTTTGTCATCAGAAAAAGCAAGTTCATTTTCTTTGTAGTATAAGATCTGCTTTTCTACTGATTCTAAACCACACTTATAATTTATATAGTTTTGATGAGTTTTGCTTAGCTCTTTCTTTTGTTCATCATAATGTTTGATTAAAGTTTGTAATTCTTTAAGAGCAGTACAAGCATTTGAACAAGCTGTATGAGATTGTACCTCAGTAGTAGAAAAAGCCATGAGTGCATCTGTGAAGAATCTTCTTCTTCATCAGCCATGAAACTCCAATCAAAATCTAGCCCATCAATAGCTACCATAGCTTTTGAGTTTGGCTCAGAAACCTCCCTTGTTTTGGATGTGCTTCCAAAACCTTTGTTCTTGTGTTGTTCCCGTTACACTTATAGAAATAACTAGAAAGTTATCCTAATTGTGTACTAAGACTGATACAATGAATGATTAATTTTACCAAATAAGTTATAACGTAAATATAAAAACAACAAAGATTTTTCAACGTTTAAATTCTTATTAGAAATTAATCAAAGAATCTATTACCCAAAGTGTTTTGCGGAATAAACACTTTGGGATTGAATAGACAAGGTATGGTATTCTACTCTTCTAAACTCAAGCTTTTCTTGAGTGACAACTAAAAGACCCTACTGAGCTATCTCAGTGAGTAGGTTGTTCTTTGGAGGAGAAAAGTGGGCTGTGAAAGTCTAAGCTTTTAGTGCACAACCTTAACTTACTTTTCTCCTCATCTATCTATTTATACACAAGTATAAAAGAACGCCTATAACTAAAGTACAAGTTGACCTATGCTGGTCTGACAAAAGTACAACAGTGTTTTGTCATTACCAAGAACCTACATCGGGAATAAGCTAAAAAGTCCTTTTGAGTGTCTGCCCAACCACTCCTTACCTTTAATCCGTTTTAAGGAAAGTTCGCTTTCGGCGTGATAAGACTTGTCCTTATCCTCTTCAAACTTTCCCGCTCGATCCCGCCTTTACTTCAGGTCTTAGATTCATTCTAAGTCTTCAGTCTTTAGTCTTCAGTCTTTAAGTTGTTCAGGAGACTGAGGGGTTCAGTGAGCTATTGTCAGTACTCACTGAACCCATCATCTTCTTCTTTGGCTTAAGTCTCACTCAGGAAGTACCGCCTTCCTGAGGAGTGAATCCTTCACCTTGAATTCGCCTTAAGCATCCTGAAGATGACTCACTGAGTTACTGTTAACTCAGTGACTTCAATTGTTCTCGGTTGGTAAACACTTGGCTTAATTTGTGTTCAAATCCTGTTTTAGATAATTGGGTATTTATGGACCCAACAATCTCCCCCTATTTGGATATAAATTATGCCTAAGTGTTATTGATCAGTATGAGTGAGCTAATGGCTTCTTCTCATACTGAATATAATAGAAGACAGTAAGGACTACAATATAACATAAACATGGGATAACATTTTATTCATGTCATTACAAAGTCCTATCAGCTAAACAAAATACTTAAGGTTCCTGACGGAGACCCATTAGTTCAAGCTTTACCTTCTTCGATGCTAACACTTCTTTGTCAGGTCGTTCCTTCATCAACTGATCCATCAGCCTGACAAACTCCTCATTATTAGAGCCCCTGATATTAAGTGCCATCAGTTTGTAGGCTAGGAGTGTTGTCGTTTCCACTTTGTCAATGTCAGAAACTCTCTGAAAGGCTTCCTGACCAAATTCATCCACGAAGAAGATGCCATACTCAGGTTCTTTGATGACTAGGTTAGATCAGAACTTTACTCCCTGAGGAGGAACTCTATTGCAGTGAAGTGCAGCTATGTATTGTTCAGGCTCCATAGCTACAGCTTTCCTTTTCTTACCAACCTTCTGAGTAAATTCAGGGATAGTTAGTCCCTGAGAAGCAAGTGCCTCATCATGGTTAATGCCCAGACTCTTTGCCACTTTTGCGAGTTCCTCATACTTGGCACTCAGTGACTTGATGATGATTGGGGCATTCTTGCTTGTGGTTTTCTTCCTCAGGATGGGCATCATCATATCCCATTCTCTTAACCCATAGTCTGAAAATTTGACTGTTGGAAGATGTTCAGACTTTCTTGGACCTCTATGGATTGTTAAGCTCAGAGGTCTGGTGGGGTAAATGGTGATGTCAGTGATTTTGCCTTCACCTTTGGTTTTGGTCATGTGCCATACATACCTCTCATATGCCCTTTGCCTCTTTTCTTGCTTCAGTTTGGCTTCCATGTTGTGTTTCTGAAGAAGTTGGGCTTGAAGCCTGATGAATTCATCTTCCTGAATCTCTTTCTCAGACTCCTTTATTTCTTCCTTGGCAACCTCATAGATGGTAGATGTGGTGAGGTCATGGGCTTTCCTGCGATCTTCCTCATCTAAGATCTTAGCAAGTTCCTCCTGAGTCCCATAGACTCTTCTCCCATCTTCTAAGTCAACAAAAGACGGTGCTTCAGGATCTGGCTGTCTTATGTTTGAAGCCTTGACTAAGTGTGGTTCAGGAGAAGAGGTTTCAGTCATAATCTCCTTCCCTCTGTCAGTGAGAGGAGGTTGACTTGTGGATTCATCAGGGTTTGGAACAGTTACCAAGGCAGAGGAAGGATCAGGGATTTCATCATTTTTCTCCCCCTCAGCAGGTTTAGGAACTTCAGTGGAGAGACCTGCTGACTGAGGAGGTGGTGGCACATGAGAGTCCTGAAGAAGTGATAAGATAGTTGAGACCATGGACTTTGTCTCAGAAGTATCATTCTTCACGGCACTGAGTTCGGTAGCCATGACTTTTTGGGTGGTGGAGAGTTCAGTGACACGGTTGGTGTAGTGGTTGATCAGCTCATTATGTGTTTGTGAGAGCTGATCAATGGCTGAGGAAAGCTTGGTGAGGTGCCCCTTGGATTCCATAGCAGCCTGAAGAATGGAATCCTGGTTATCCCTGAGACCTTTGAGATCTACCCCCTGAAAGAGCTTAAGAAGTTCAGTCAGGTTGGTGGAGGCAGTCGTCTGAATGGCCATATGGTCTTTCATTGATTGAATCATTTTGGGATCATCAGTAAGTTGATCTTGGACTGATTCAACGGCCTTGAGGAGGTTTGCAAGGTCCTGATGCTGACCAGTGGCTGTTTCATCAAAGGTTTTAGTCAGTTCTCCAAGTTGTTTGTCAGCGAGCCTTGTAGCCTGAAGAATCTTGTCCTGAGATTCTTCCACAGAGGCCCTGAAGTCAGCATAGGAGGCTGCCGCTTCAGTATGCTGATCCGTTAGTTCATCAGTAAGAGCATTGTAAAGACCTTCGTTGGCTTGGCGAAGGAATTTGGCCATACTTCTTTCAGAAGGCGGATGAACATTATCATACTTGGTTAACCACTCAGGGGTGGCTGAGGCACCTGATGATGATGATGAAGATGATGGTGAACTGGGTTTTTGATCCTCATGATGAGGAGAAGAGAGTTGTTGCTCAGACTATGGAGGAGATTCACCAAAATCAGGAAGTGGTTCATCATCACCAAAATCGAAATCTGTCTCCTCCTCCGACTCATCAGCCAACAAAATTTTATAGTCAGCCAGAGAAGGAGCCTTCAGGGAATCCAGCTCCCCCTCAAAAGAGGGCTCACTTTTGTTGTGGCCAGGTCCTGATCCTTTAGCCATAATAACTGGTGGGGTTTTACCAGCCTGACTAGCCATAATAACTGGGGGGTTTGCCCAGCCTGACTGTTAGGATCAGTTCCCAAGTGACTTGGACCGCCTGAGGGGGTGATGGGTTCCGTATCAGCGGGTGGTTTGTTTCCCCCTGAGTCTTTGTCCCCCTGAGCACCTTCATCTACTGGCGGGTGTTTTCCAGTAGAATCACTAGGTACTATTGGTGAGTGTTGATGGCCTCCCTTCCCATCAGGATTGTGCTGTCCTTTTGGGGATTTAGAGGCCTGAACTCCCTGAGACTCTAAGTGTGATTGCTTAGAGACGTTAGCGGGATGTGAGTGGGTGTGGGTCCCCTTCTCAGTGGAGTAGTGCTGCCCCACTGAGGATATAGAACCCTGAACTCCCTCAGGCTCTGATTGTGATTTATCAGTGCCTTCACTGGGATGTGAGTGGGTGGATGCTCCTGACCTACCTAACTTGTTTTTGTCAGTAGGGACATTCGGAAAGGGTGTGCCCGAGGATACTGAGGATGATTGCCCAGGACCCTCCGTTGGCGGTTGTTTTGTGGCCAATGTGGTCTCTTTTATGGGAGTCTGAGAGGTCAAGGTCACAACAACTTTCTTGGTGCCTGAGGCAACAGTCTCAATGACGAGTGGTTTAGGTCTAACCACCTTACTGGATTGTCCCCCTTTCCCTTTGGTCTTCTTCACCTTCTTGGTTGGTGAAGGAACTGGTGAGCATACATTTTCACCCTGAATCACCATTAACATGTAGGTGGTCAGGGCAACTGGTTGTACCTCAGTAATGTCACTACTAAAGTTAGTCTTATGAAGAACGTCAGGTTTTGAGCCTTCGTCATCAGACCTTAAGTAGTCAGAACCAAGGAGGTCCTGAAGCACACAGGAGATGAACCTAGGATAAGACATGTGTCTTTGCCTATGTTTCCCTGAGAGCTTTGACACGAGGTCACGGAAGATTATTCCTACGATATCTATTTTTCTACCCTCCAAGAGACTGAACATCATCAATTGTTGTGATGAGTTCAACTGCTCAGTGGAGGATTTGTTTCCTCCGAGTACCTGAATGACGAATGTCATCATAAGTCTCCAGACAGGGTGAAACCATGTCTTCACTATTGGAGCCTTTGCCAGCAAGGCTGATGCGTGGGTTTTGCAACCTTACAACAGGTTTTACCTCTCGAGGGATCTCAAGAGGCTTACAACCCCACCAGGCAGTGTACCTGACCGATGTAGTATAGTGTAGTGGTAAGTACGGGGGATTGATCGTTCTCCACAGGGAATAGTGTTCGTTAGGTGTGAAAGGCTACTCTAATTAGGTCTAAGGGTTGAGGAAGATTCTTTTTATGTTTTTATAGTTTTTATGAAAGCAAGTAAAATCTCGGGTTTTGAAGGAGTGGGCGGAATTAGTTGCTAGTCAACTAACCCAAATAACTACAAATGCAAATAAAATAAAATAACAAAAATGAAAAGTGGTGAGAAACTTATGTGTAGAGAAATGTGTTTACTTAGATTTCCTTACTCCCTAACTATCTTTTACCGGTTAATTAGTGTGTATTAGTCGCGTGGATGACGGGTGTATTCCTTAATACCATTCGTGGGGTGGCGTACTTACTTCCCCAAACTCTACAAGCTCCTACTTCACTCCTATGTCGAGCCGGCTAGGAAGCTCCTAACATGGGATCACTAGAATTCGCTTGTGCATTAAATACAACCATAAAAACCTTTAGTACGCGTTTGGTTCATGTTTCTTAAGACGTTCAAGCAAGTTACCGAATAGGAAGTTAGCCAGTTTTCTTAAGCCTAACATAGATAAACAATCATCCAATACAACTAACAACACACTAACAACCAATAATCAATAGCTAGGTTTCATTAGATCTAAGCAAACACAAGATAAAATTAGCCTAACATGTTAAACAAAAGACAAGCATAAGATAGAATCAAACAACACATAGACATATTGAATGATTAATTGATAACTTATCTTTCAATGAAACATGGAAGATCTCAAGGCAAAAAGCCCTGAAAAAGTAGCTAAAATCGTCTTAGGGTTTTATCCCAAAATTCCACACACTAAGCTCTCCCTTAATGACAAAAAATTAGAAAACTATATATAGACTTTGACCTCTGACGGCGTCACCTTATGCATTGTGACGCCGTCACCTCGCCGCTTTTAGGGTTCCCGGATGACCATCTTGACGCCGTCCCTCTTTAGCTCTTCAAAAATCCATTCTGGCTTATCAAGGCTTGACGCCGTCGGATCATGAACGTGACGCCGTCCCCTTATGATTTAAGCCGTGACGCCCTTGATTTAGTTAAAGCGTGACGCCGTCAGAATTCTCATGCAAACTCACTGGCCCGTCATGAGTAAATTTCACATCCAACTTTTCTTGCCAAGGCATGACGCCGACCCATGTTAATTGTGACGCCGTCAAGAGTAACTTTTAGCCGATTCTTGAGACTTTGCCGTTTTCTTCACTTTAATGCTCCAAAAACGTCCAAAATGCCTCCTTTTCCAGATTTCTCCTCAAAAGTACCTAAAATGACAAAAGGAACGATTTAGGGCAATATTTGATCAAATAAATACGATTTCGGGCTTAAATGACCCCTTAAAAGCGGTACACTTTTCGCTTCATCAAATACCCTTACACTTGAGATTTGCTTGTCCTCAAGCAAATGCGCTTTTATTCTAATCAAAATACAAGTTAGGGGTCATTTAATGCAAACATAAAAGTAATTACAACAAATAATCGTTCCACTTCAATCATAATAAGCACGGAGATTACATACTAGCACCTCACAAGTAGTGTTTAGATACTCACATCTCTCAAGTGTCATCAAAATAAATCTCATAAATGAAAACGGAAAATATCTCTCACTACCTGTCATAGCAAATAGATTACCAAAGGCTTGGGAAAGGATCGAAAACCTCCTCCACTAGGCGTAAGCACCTAAGATAAACTATCAAAGAGGGCTTTTAAATGGGTTATAACGTTAGGTGTAGGGAAAAGGAAAACACGGTTTTGTTGGATAAAGGATATTTTACTGGTGGCGAGTTAAAGATCTTGATCAATCACATGTACTATACAACGTTGCTAAGCCAAGACTAGACTCGATCTTAAGCTAATGAAAGAAAATAACAAAACATAAACATAAAATAAACATAAAATGAAACGGGATGGTAGTCCGTATGTTTTTTCTATTTTTCTTTTTCTCATTTTTTTTGTATTTTTCTTGAATTTTTCAATTTTTTTTTTTTTTTTTTTTTTTTTTTTTTTTTTTTTTTTTTTTTTTATACACTCTTGCCCTACCATCCAAAATAATACATCATAGGGGCATTGCATCCCCCTTACACTTGAACTTTTACATAACTTTACAAATAACTATTCTAATGACTCGAATTAAGATAATTGAAAAACTTGGAGTACTTTTAAAATATTTAGCACATATGGGGGTAATAAATGATGTTCTTCCCCATTACTCCATTACACTAGTACTTTACCCATGAGTCCCAATCGTCCCAAAACAATATGTACAAGGATATGACTCGACTTAGCAACCATGCAATCAACTAGATAATTAACTTGGGTTTAAACAAATGTTGTAACAATAATGCACTAAAAATGAGTGCATACAAGGTAGGCTAAGGCGATTTGGGTGTACATTTAAGTGGGGTGTAACAAATTCTTCCTTTAAGTAAAATGCTTAAAGGTTGAAACGAAAAGATAGGCTCTGAGGGGTGTACTAGGGGTATCGTGTACTAAAAATGAGTACAACGCAAAGGGTGTGGAAGAATTACTTGACCAATGTAGCCAATGTAATTATAACAAAAACACAGGTGTAAAACAATGGGTTAATCCTAATGCCTCTTATCATGTAGTAAATCTAACTACACGAATGTAATCTCACTTGTGGCCTCGGAATGGTCCTAACGCAAGTTCTAGAATCTAAGTGCTACCGGTACACACATCATAGCATAAATGCTTTTCCTACCAATTCTAGGGGCGAACCTCACATATTTGGGGGTGGAAAATTTTTTTAGTGGTACGGTTTTTGTGCTAGTCATATAACTCCTATCCATGAGACGCTCATTAAGATCAAAGTTTCACTCCTATATGTTGTAAAAAATTTTAAATTTGGCACTAAAATTACCTTAACAAGTATTTCTCTCAGTTTTATTACACATCTACCATCAAACAAACAAAAATCAAGCGCAATTGTATTCTCAAAAATCGTACTTTTACCCTCCCCTTACACTTAAGATGAACATTGTCCCCAATGTTCAAATAACAAGATGTAAAAGCGTAAAGTAAAAGAATGAAATCAAATACTCCCCTGATTCGCTTGGTGGATAATGAAATTACACGGTTAAATCTTCTTCCTAAGAGAATGTTGAAGCTCCATGACTAATGCATCGCCATAAGCTTGATTCAAAACATTTCCTTGTCCAAAATAACCTGTTGAACCTGAGAAAACAAACACGAAAACCTGCATAACATCGGCGGGATAAAATCTATATATAAGGATATAATGCTTGTGGAATGATAACTTTGCAGATTCCTGGAGATTATAAGTTGGAGATTTTAATAAAAACTTTTTATGAAAACAAAATTTTCAAAAATTTCTGGAAATTAAATCTGACGCCGTCAGGTTATAACCCCTGACGCTGTCAGAAATGACCTGACAAAAATTCTCATTTTAAGTTTCCGGAAAATTTCTGGAAAAACCTTTACCTTACTTCCTGGAAATCCTGCAAAACATCATTATGACTCGATACAAGCATTTGACTCAAACAAATGCGAATATGTATGTTAATTTAATATTATTACGATTCATGTTCATTTGTGTTCTAATAAACCAATTTAGATTTCCCTTACACTTATCTTTTGTAAAATACCTTTATATGTAGTTAAGACGAAGTTAAAAACAAAATAAAGCATTTTCACAATTTTAGTTTTGAACATGAATCAATAAGAATAAAAATTAAACACACATACGGAAACAAATAAAAACAAACAAACAAACAAATAAACACACAAAGCAAATAAATAAAGCAAGTAAAGCATGGGCTGCCTCCCAAGAGCGCTTGTTTTTGTTCGAGTCACGAGCCTGACTCTACCCTTATTTAACGGAAATAGGGGAGGTTTCCCCTACACTTAGGATTAAGTGTGGGTGAAAGTAGCGATACACACCCGCTCGGTAGGAGTATGCCACGTGAGGAAAGAGTGGTGGATGAATTATGTGCTCAAAGGGGTGTGCTCCTTTCATCATAACCTTGCCTAGTTTACTTTGGTCAATGGGTGAATTAAAGTTTCCTCCTAAAAAGGGATCATCTTCTATCAACTTTGAGAGACTCCTAATTGGGAATCCATCTTGACCTAATAAACCCGGTTTAAACCCATAATGTTTCTTACGATCAATCATGAATGGGTGATGTAAGTATGTAAGGTTATGGTTCACTCCTATGTCAGCTTCCTCTCTACAAGGCTTAGAGTCTACTACCTTCAACATAAAACTACCCGGACTATATGGTTTGATGGGTGGGTCGGGACCTAATTCAATTCCTAAGTTCACATCTAAGGATGGAAGATTAGGTAACGGTTTTGGTTTAGGCTCCGGTTCATCAAAACTATGAACTTCCATAGAACTAAAAGAAAGGTTATGACTACAAGTATTCAAACCTATTTCTTCTAGTTTTGTTTCTTCCAAAGGTTCTACTTCAATTGGGGTTCCTATAGTCCCGTCTACTTCTTCCGAGTAAGTCACGGGCGGTGTGTGTGCCTCAAATGATGGTAGGACTTGTGGGGTACTTGGTGGTCTTTGATTTTCTACTCTATCGTCCATCTTATCAAGATCACCTATATCCTCATCACGTGTTTTAGTAGGATCTAACCCTAACATTTTCCCAAGTATCTCAAGTGCTTCTCTAGGCATCTCAACTTCTATGTCCGAATCATAAGGATCATCCTCAATATTCTGACTGCTATATTCAAACTGCCTAAAAGATTCATCATGTGTTTCTTGAGATTCGACGTCATCAATCACAAAACCTAGGTCTTTTTGATCAATGTGATCATGTTCGGCTAAATCCTCCGTCACATCAAGGTCACCTATGTGTTTGTTTTGTACTATGGCATTACATGACAACCACTTAGGTATCTCAACACTAATGTATTCATCCCCAAACAAACTTGTTTCATGATCCTCGAAATTTGTGGTCAATTGACTTGCACTAACGTTTGTTGGGTTGTCTACTATATAATAATATTGGGCACACTCTTCAATAGCTTCCCATGCTTTCTCAGCACTTAATTCCCTAATATCCCTGCCGGCAATATGGTAAATGTCCCTTTGGGCATGTCGGTCGACATGATTGTAAAAGATTTGAGTTAGGGACCAAAAATCGAAGTTATGATGAGAGACTTTTTGGAGTAAATATTTAAAACGAGTCCATGCATCATAGAGAGGTTCATCTTTATGTTGTTTAAACATCAAGATGTCATATGGAGTGGGTGAATTACGTGGTTGGTAGTATGGTGGATTCGCGTTCTCCATAATGGTGAACGGAAGAGTCAATGGAAATTACGAACAAACAAACAAAGAAATAAGATAGACTAAAGAAAACCTAGAAAAATAAAATAAAAATCTCACTAGAAAGGAATCTAGTGAGTAGACCTAATAAAATAAAAATTCAACCTAAACAATAACTATTCCCCGGCAGCGGCGCCAAAAACTTGATGCGTGGGTTTTGCAACCTTACAACAGGTTTTACCTCTCGAGGGATCTCAAGAGGCTTACAACCCCACCAGGCAGTGTACCTGACCGATGTAGTATAGTGTAGTGGTAAGTACGGGGGATTGATCGTTCTCCACAGGGAATAGTGTTCGTTAGGTGTGAAAGGCTACTCTAATTAGGTCTAAGGGTTGAGGAAGATTCTTTTTATGTTTTTATAGTTTTTATGAAAGCAAGTAAAATCTCGGGTTTTGAAGGAGTGGGCGGAATTAGTTGCTAGTCAACTAACCCAAATAACTACAAATGCAAATAAAATAAAATAACAAAAATGAAAAGTGGTGAGAAACTTATGTGTAGAGAAATGTGTTTACTTAGATTTCCTTACTCCCTAACTATCTTTTACCGGTTAATTAGTGTGTATTAGTCGCGTGGATGACGGGTGTATTCCTTAATACCATTCGTGGGGTGGCGTACTTACTTCCCCAAACTCTACAAGCTCCTACTTCACTCCTATGTCGAGCCGGCTAGGAAGCTCCTAACATGGGATCACTAGAATTCGCTTGTGCATTAAATACAACCATAAAAACCTTTAGTACGCGTTTGGTTCATGTTTCTTAAGACGTTCAAGCAAGTTACCGAATAGGAAGTTAGCCAGTTTTCTAAGCCTAACATAGATAAACAATCATCCAATACAACTAACAACACACTAACAACCAATAATCAATAGCTAGGTTTCATTAGATCTAAGCAAACACAAGATAAAATTAGCCTAACATGTTAAACAAAAGACAAGCATAAGATAGAATCAAACAACACATAGACATATTGAATGATTAATTGATAACTTATCTTTCAATGAAACATGGAAGATCTCAAGGCAAAAAGCCCTGAAAAAGTAGCTAAAATCGTCTTAGGGTTTTATCCCAAAATTCCACACACTAAGCTCTCCCTTAATGACAAAAAATTAGAAAACTATATATAGACTTTGACCTCTGACGGCGTCACCTTATGCATTGTGACGCCGTCACCTCGCCGCTTTTAGGGTTCCCGGATGACCATCTTGACGCCGTCCCTCTTTAGCTCTTCAAAAATCCATTCTGGCTTATCAAGGCTTGACGCCGTCGGATCATGAACGTGACGCCGTCCCCTTATGATTTAAGCCGTGACGCCCTTGATTTAGTTAAAGCGTGACGCCGTCAGAATTCTCATGCAAACTCACTGGCCCGTCATGAGTAAATTTCACATCCAACTTTTCTTGCCAAGGCATGACGCCGTCCCATGTTAATTGTGACGCCGTCAAGAGTAACTTTTAGCCGATTCTTGAGACTTTGCCGTTTTCTTCACTTTAATGCTCCAAAAACGTCCAAAATGCCTCCTTTTCCAGATTTCTCCTCAAAAGTACCTAAAATGACAAAAGGAACGATTTAGGGCAATATTTGATCAAATAAATACGATTTCGGGCTTAAATGACCCCTTAAAAGCGGTACACTTTTCGCTTCATCAAAGGCTTCAGTGGACTCGGTAGGACGCCTAACATCATGAGGCCCTAGGAAAAGCATTTCAGCTTTTATTTCCTGATCAGTAGGGTTGGCCTCAAAGTTCTCAACAAAGTGAAGACCTGTGGGCAAGATGAAGGTCTTGTAGTTGAAGGAGAGAGTCCTAGTCCCATTCATCACAGTGAAAGTGATGATCGACTCTTTGGTGTCCTTAGGGCTAGTAGCCGTTGTGGTACACCAAAACTCCCTGAGATAGTCATTATAAATGACTTCTGGGGTAGTTGTAAAAGCTGTGGCAAGGAAGAAGTTTTGTAAATACTTAACTACATCCTTGTAACCCGCATATTGCTGCGGGTAGTGGAAATTTCCAACCACATTATTTTTGGTCAGGTCCACGCCCTCCATTGTGAAGCTCACATTTGGGGCGGTGGTTATAGCATTAGAGGAAGCCATTTTATGATCGGGTTTTGGTCGGAAAATGGTCGGATGTTTCTCAATGCTAAGAACACACACACAATTTGTTTGAGAGAAAAAAGGGCAGAGTTTGCTTATAATTTTCTAAAAACGTGTGTGTGTATTCTTTTGGATGGGTATTTATAGGGAAGTGGAAAGGTTGGGGGTATTTAGGGCATAAAGCAATTAACTTCAAAAAATTTGAAAATTGTTTTATAAAAATTTGAAGTCCGCATTTAATGCCACGATTCCACTTCCCCATGTATTCGGCAACCGTCATGGTGAACAGTTGAGCCGTCTACAAAAAGTGTAGTTTGCAAAGATGAGTCATCACATTTCTCTAATGTGATTGGATAGGCATTTAATGCCTAGTGGGAAAGTGGGGGCCCAAAATGTGTATGCCAGAGAGACATATATTCCTATATTAAATAGGAAATCAGTCACCAACCTAGGACATTTACTAACAAAATACTTAGAGCATTTAAGTTAGCATTGAATGAAATCTTGAGGACCCTGAATGACTTTTCATTCACTGAGGGTTTCAGGAAGGGGATTCAGTGATACTTGACACTGAGGGACACATTGATTCAGGGATATGAGGTTCTAAGAATGTACACTTCAGTTGGATGGATTCAATCAGTGGACTGAGTCTCAATATCCAACATCCCTAACTCAGCTTTCAGTCTAGTGAAAGTTGGTTCATCCAAAGGTTTGGTAAAGATATCAGCTAACTGATATTCAGTAGGGATGAAGTGTAATTCAATGTCACCATTCATGACATGATCCCTGATGAAATAATATCTGATATCAATGTGTTTTGTTCTCTGATGAAGAACAGGGTTGTTGGAAATTGCAATTGCACTTGTGTTATCACAAAAGATGGGAACTATCTTATACTGAATGCCATACTCACTGAGTTGACTTTTCATCCATAGTACATTTGCACAACAGCTGGCTGCTGCAACATATTCAGCTTCAGCTGAGGACATGGCAACTGATTGTTGCTTCTTAGCACTCCAACAGACTAATTTTCCACTAAGAAATTGGCAGGAGCCTGAGGTGCTTTTCCTATCCATGTTGCATCCAGCATAGTCAGAGTCAGAGTATCCCTTGAGGTCAAACCCTGAGCACTTAGGATAATACAATCCAAGGCTTGGAGTACCTTTCAGGTACCTGAGGATCCTTTTCACAGCAGTGAGATGAGATTCTCTTGGGTCAGATTGATATCTGGCACACAAACATACTGAGAATTGGATGTCAGGCCTTGATGCAAGGAGATACATCAGTGACCCAATCATTCCTCTTAATAGAGTCTGATTGACTGATTTACCAGTGAGGTCATAACCAAGGTTGTTTGGTGGGACCATGGGAGTCTTGACTGAGGCACAGTCACTGAGATCATACTTCTTCAGTATGCTTCTGACATACTTCTCTTGACTGATAAAGGTTCCTTTATCAGTCTGCTTAATTTGTAAGCCAAGAAAGTAAGTCAGTTCTCCCATCATGCTCATTTCAAATTTCTTTGCCATCAGTTTTTCAAATTGTTTGCAAAGTTTATAACTTGTTGAGCCAAAGATGATGTCATCAACATATACTTGAACAAGTATAACATCATCATTTATCTTGTAGATAAACAAGGTATTGTCTATCTTGCCTCTGACAAATTTTTTTTGGATCAGGAAGGATGAGAGAGTTTCATACCATGCCCTGGGAGCTTGCTTCAGTCCATAAAGGGCTTTGTCAAGCTTACAGACATAGTCAGGAAACTCACTACTCTCAAATCCAGGAGGCTGTTGGACATAAACTTCTTCTTTCAGTGAACCATTTAAGAATGCACTTTTAACATCCATTTGGTACACTTTGAAGTTCATGTAGGTTGCAAATGCAAGGAAGATCCTGATGGCTTCCATCCTTGCAACTGGTGCAAATGTTTCCTCATAGTTAATGCCTTCTTGCTGGTTGTAGCCTTTGGCAACCAGTCTGGCCTTGTTTTTGATGACTATGCCATTCTCATCAGATTTGTTTTTGAATACCCATTTCATGCCAATGACTGTAACTCCATCAGGACACTTGACTAAGGTCATCACCTTATTTCTGTCAAATTGTTCCAATTCATCATGCATGGCCTGAACCCAACTAGGATGAGTAAGTGCTTCTTTGACACTTTTGGGTTCAATAGTGGAAATGAAGTCCACAAATAGGCATTCATTGGCTGAGGCTGCGGATAGTTTAGCAGCCATGCTTCTGGTGAGCATGCCTTCAGTAGGCTCTCCAATAATGTTGACAAGTTCTATATCCTGAGACCTAGTCCATTTGTCCTGAGGTCTTGGATACTGATTAGAACTTGTGGAGGCCATATTGGGTAGAGGTGAAGGGATTGGTTCAGACACTTGAGGGCTTTCAGGGTGTTGGGTGTCTGAATGATTTGTCTGATCACTGAGATTATTTGGTTCCTGAGCACTTTGAACAGACTGATTGTTAGAGTCAGTGTTTGTTTGTGCTTCAATAAACTCAGTGATGTTTGGGTGAGGAAGGTTATGAGGGAGGATGTGATAGGAGATATCAGCATCAGCTTGATACTGAGTGGAAGGATTGTTTTCAGGATCAAACTCATCAGGAGGATATCTTGATGAGTCATCGATTCCTATCTCTTCCACTGAGGAATTTGAGAACCTGATGACTTCAGTGCTCTCATCAAAGGTAACATGAAATGTTTCCTCAGTTTGTTGTCTCCTTGTGTTGAACACCCTGAAGGCTTTTGAGACAAGGGAATATCCTAGGAAGTATCCATCATCAGCCTTTGCATCAAATTTCCCTAGGTGATCTTTGTGATTATGAATAAACACAGGGCACCCAAAGACATGAAAGTAGCTGATGTCAGGGATTCTTCCCTTGAATAACTCATAAGGAGTCTTGCTATGTCTCTTGACAATGATGGATATGTTTTGAGTGTAACAGGCAGTTTTGACTGCTTCAGTCTAGAAATGTTTTGAGAGGACTGATCCATTTAGCATTGTTCTAGCAGCTTCAATGAGTGTTCTGTTTTTCCTTTCAGCCACACCATTGTGTTCAGGTGTGTAAGGTGAGGAAAAGTTTTGATGGATACCTTTCTCATCACAGAAACTTTCAAGTTCATGATTTTTGAACTCAGTCCCATTGTCAGTTCTAATCTGTTTGACTTTGATGTCATTTTGATTTTCAATGTTCCTGACAAAGGACATGATAGTTCCTGCTGCCTGACTTTTTTTGGTCAGGAAGTAAACCCAAGTGTATCTTGAGTATTCATCCACTATGACCAGAGTATACGTCTCATGGTTAATAGATCTAGGACTGATGGGTCCAAAGAGATCCATATGAAGAAGGTGTAGGCAGTTCCTGATGGAAAAGTTGGTTTTGGTTTTAAAGGATGCTCTCTTGTGTTTGCCTTTTTCACAAGCTGAGCAAGGTTTATCCTTTGAAAACACAAGATATGGTAAGCCAAGGACCTTGTTTTGTTTCACAAGATGATTTATGTTTTTGAAGTTCAGATGGGAGAGTCTCTTATGCCAAAGCCAATTGAGAGTTTCAGTGGCCTTAGCAAAGAGACAAGTACCATTCTGAGTCAGACTAGTCATGTCTAACACATAAACATCTTGTCTTCTAGGTGCAATAAGGACAACTTCCTTGTTTGCATTGAAGATGGTTCCTTGCTTATCATCAAACTGAACTATGTATTTTGCATCACATAGTTGACTGACACTGATCAAATTATACTTAAGGCCATTTACATAAGCTATCCTAGTGAAGACTATACCATTGCAGTTTACTGAACCATAACCTTCAGTGGGACATGATGAGTTATCAGCAAATACCACCTTGGGTCATGATTCTTCCACATATTTGTGCAGATACTGCTTCACACCAGTCATGCTCCTTGAACATCCACTATCTAGATGCCAAATTGGCTCCCTGGCATGTCTCTACACAAATAGTAAACTGGGTCAGTTCTTTCTAGGACCCCTCTTCTTAGAGGGCTTGGCTTTAATAGTCTGCTTAAAAGTAGATAATGATTCATGGTCAGTGGTTGAGTGGACTGAGCTCCCACAAATTTTGTATTTAATTGCAGGGGAATACTCAGCAGACTGAGAGGATGATTTGTTCTTTCCTCTCCTTGCCTGAATGACCTCCTCATGTCCTGAGGTGTCATGAGTGGGATCACCACATAGGTCACAGCATGTGTCCATTAAGCAATCCTCAGGGAGGTGGTCATTGAATCCACAATGAGGGCAAGGGGCAAAAGGCTTTGCCTTTTTCATTTTCTGCTTAGCATCAGATGGATACTTAAGAGCAACTGCTTTAAAGTTTGCCATCTTAGCTGAGGCTGTGTATGACTGATGATCAGAGGTTCTGTGATCTTCCTTTTTGCATACCATGCAGTAAAGGATTTTGTAGCAATCATCAACAACATGATTTCTAAAGTGACACAGCTCACATATCAGCAGAGGTTTGGTGGGCTTGGTTTTGGGTTTGGAGCTTGAGGAAGCTGATTTTGTTTCCTTAATCTTAGATTTAGGACTTTTCTCAGAAGATTCAATCTTCTCACTCAACTTCCTGACCATTTCAGTCAACTGATCAATTCTTGGATCAGGACTTTGGGATTTTTCTTCAGAAGGGACTAAAGTAGATGAGTCATCAGTGTTTACTGAGACTTTTTCTTCAGAGGGGACTGAAGTTGTTGAGTCATCAGTATTTACTGAGACATCTGGGATTAGCCTTTTCAGGATTGTTTTTCCCGGTCCTGATTTCTCCTTTGGAGAACGTTCAAAGTAGACCAATGGAGTGAGGTCTGAGCTTGGAGAAGCTCCCTGAAGGACTTTCAGTGGTGGGAGAGGTATAGCTGATTCTGATTCTGACTCAGTGATTAACTCAGTACTACTGGGTTGTTCAGTGAGTCCTAGCATGCTTTTCAGATCCTGACTTTCAGGGAGCAAGATTTTCCCAGTCTCAAAGTTGGGTAACTTACTGACTGGGTTATCCCTGACAATCCAGTCATTTGACTTGGGTTCCTTGTCTTGCTCAAAAGCAATGCCAGCTGGAATAAAGACTCTTTCTTTGTCAGTCTCACTGAGGGTGTCAGTGAGTGGGTTAATTCCTATGACCTTGAAGTTCTCACTAGGATTCTTACTGACAGATTCATAGACTCTTGGGTTCTTTTTAGTCCATCTTTTTATGACAGCTCTTTCTTTGTCAAGTTCATTTTGAAGGGCTTGGTTCTTTTTCAAAATCTCAGTGTTTTGAATTTGTAGTGTGATTACTTCTAACTTGGCTTGTTTCAGTACAAGCAATTCATCTCTACATTTGTTCAATTCTAACACAAGATTATTATATTTTGAAAGTAGGTTAAGCCTTTGTTCTTCTACAAACTTGAGATCAACAGAAATATAATTTAAATAAGACTGCCAATCAGAATCATCATCCATTGAAAGTAAAATGTTTACCTTCTTCATTGTGATGTTGACCCATTCTCCATCTCTAGCATGGCTCTTTCCAACAGCCAGCTGATCACCATCTGAAAGTGCCATTAGTGCACTCACATAAATTTCTTCATCATCAGAGACCTCTTCATCATCCCAGTCATAAGCTTCAGCCATAAGGACCTTGTTCTTGGACTGAACAGGTTTGGGAGCTGGAGCCTGAGAGACTGAGGGAGTGGCCTCAAGAAGAGAAAGCTTGGTTTTTGCCATCCTATACTTAGTTTCATAATCTTTTTGACCACTTTGAGAAGTTTGTGGAGACTGAAACATCTTAGGTTGAAATTTGCTAGCTCTTGAAGAAGAACTGTTTCCAGAAAATTTGTAAGAGGGTTCTGAGGTTGTTTTTGAATTGCAGTCTTTTGCAAAATGACCATTTTTACCACATTTAAAGCATTCAGTGGTCTCATTTGCTTTAGCTTTTGAAAAGTTTGACTGATTTCTTTTGATAAAACGTTTTGAGTTTGCAAGAAGTGCCCTTTCTTGGAATTCCAAGTGTAAGTCACTTAAGTACTCCTCACTGGTTCTATCATCAACCTCATCATCAGAATCCTCTTGAAAATCCTGCACAATACCATTAGAATAAAAGGCAGTTGATATGGGTGAGGAAGTCAGGGCCTTTTTGGTCTCAAGAGCTTTATTTGAGTCTGGGTATCTTCTCGATATTAGGTTGTCTTCATAGACAAACTTCCCATAGATCTCAGCAAGCTCAAGGGTCTGAATGTGGTTTGCATTCCTAAGGCCCTGAGAGAAGTTTAGCCACTTCTCAAGGAGACTGTTGACAAAGCCAACATTGATCTCATGCTTAGACAAAACTACACCATCATTGGATAACTCATTTATCAGAGTCTTGTACCTAGTGTAGGTCTCAGAGAGACTTTCAGAGTCTTTGGCCCTGAAGGTATTATACTCAAGTTTAAGATCCATGATCCTATTTTCCTTGGTATCTGAGGGACCTTCGAAGCTATGAACCAAGTCAAGCCATGTTTGTTTGGCTGATGTACAGTTAATGACTGATTCCATTATATCGTCAGGGAGACAAGATATAATTATGCTTCTCAGGCATTGGTCTTGGTTGACCACCCTTCACTTATCTATAGTCCAATGAGCTTCAGGTTTGTTCAAACCTTCAGCAGTTTTAGGGACATAGGGACCTTCATTGATACAAGTGATGTAGTATGGTTCCATACCAGTCAAGTAGCAAAGCATGCGCTTTTTCCACTTGCTAAATTTTCCAGCTTCTAGTCTGGGAGCAACAGCTGAATAGCTACCTCCCTTTTTGTCGACTAGCTGGGGCACATTTATATCAGCCATAGTAGGATCTTGGTTTTAAAAACCTTGAGCACTCTTAGTTTTGGAAAGATTTTATAAACCAGAGGCTCTGATACCACTTGTTGTTCCCGTTACACTTATAGAAATAACTAGAAAGTTATCCTAATTGTGTACTAAGATTGATACAATGTATGATTAATTTTACCAAATAAGTTATAACGTAAATATAAAAACAACAAAGATTTTTCAACGTTTAAATTCTTATTAGAAATTAATCAAATAATCTATTACCTAAAGTGTTTTGCGGAATAAACACTTTGGGATTGAATAGACAAGGTATGGTATTCTCCTCTTCTAAACTCAAGCTTTTCTTGAGTGACAACTAAAAGACCCTACTGAGCTATCTCAGTGAGTAGGTTGTTCTTTGGAGGAGAAAAGTGGGCTGTGAAAGTCTAAGCTTTTAGTGCACAACCTTAACTCACTTTTCTCCTCATCTATCTATTTATACACAAGTATAAAAGAACGCCTATAACTAAAGTACAAGTTGACCTATGCTGGTCTGACAAAAGTACAACAGTGTTTTGTCATTACCAAGAATCTACATCGGGAATAAGCTAAAAGGTCCTTTTGAGTGTCTGCCCAACCACTCCTTAACTTTAAGCCGTTTTAAGGAAAGTTCGCTTTCGGCGTGATAAGACTTGTCCTTATCCTCTTCAAACTTTCCCGCTCGATCCCGCCTTTACTTCAGGTCTTAGATTCATTCTAAGTCTTCAGTCTTTATGTTGTTCAGGAGACTGAGGGGTTCAGTGAGCTCTTGTCAGTTGATGAACTCAAATAATTACATTTTATTATCATCATTTATCCTATTTATTTGACTTGTTTTATTATATTATCTATGAGAATCGATACTTAATCGTTTACTTTTGTAATTCTCAGGTAAAAACAAGCATTTGGTGAAACTTGGCGATTTTGGACTAATTATGGAGCAAAACAAGCAAGAAGTTAAGAGTCTACTGAAATGTACAAGATCAAGACTATTCTGCTCCAGATGCGCCGCATTATACTTCTTACATACGGCGCATCATTATCAAGATTTCACAAGATATTATCCAAGACGGCAAAGGACATGCGCCGCATCCAAGAATGAAGATACGCCGCATCTTCTGGCGGTGTACGAATATTCCTGAATATATTAATCTTGGACCCCACGCGAAGTTAAGTCAATGCGCCGCATCTACTTACTAGATGCGCCGCATCTTACCCTCAGACAGAAACTATAAATACCCCAAAGACCAGACGAATTAAGAGTTCCCGAGTTCGACAGTTTTAGAAGACAGAAGACCTCAGAAACCTAAGGCCGAATTCAGACGATTAGGCAGCACAAGACACACCCGAACGAAGATACAAGAGCTGTAAGAAGGTCCTGCATGTATTTAATTCATTAAGTAGTTTTGTTTTATTGTGTTAGTAAACTTTAATTCATCAGGATTGGTGGCTTGTGTAATGTGAGGAGAAAGATTGCACTCCCTTAAAACTGCTTTCCCATCAATTAAAGTTTATATGTTGATGTCTTTGGTTACTACTTATTAGTGCATTGATAACCTCTGTGTTTATTAGTGGCCTGCGCATTTGACTACGGAAGAGAATGTGGCTCCCACGGTTGTTACTAAATTGATCACTTAGGAATAACTTTTAGACATAAGTAATCATTAAGGGATTTTTCGCCGATAAGATTAGGACCAACGAGAAAGGGTTAACTACATACACTTCATATAAAACTATCAATAAAACAAGTGACAATCTACTTAATCATCAGGACAGGTCTTCTTATTGTCTCGAGTATTTATCTGTGTACGTGCATGTCTATCGTTGATTCGTGCTCATTAGTTTAGTTTATTATTTAATTGCAACCAAAACGTGCCAGTCTCTCAGGCTGAACCCCCCTTGTGTTAGATTAGGTTGTATAGCTAACTTAGATATTAAAATACTGATTAGAATAACTAGATAATACGTTCCACTCTTAGTGATCGACACTCTACTTACCATTATATTCATACTGACCGGGTACACTGCTCGTTAAGTGTGTGTGTTATTGATAAGTCGGCTAAATATAAATTTAAAACTTGAGTAGGCATTAATACTGCTAAACCGCAACGACACATCGCACGCATCAAGTTTTTGGCGCCGCTGCCGGGGAGTGAATTGTTATTATCTGTTAATTTGATTAGTATTTTAATTAGGTTTTTATTTTTTAATCTAACCGCTAACTGTGTTGTGTATTAGATTAATTTGCATTCATTGTATTATTTTGCATATTTTCTGTTTTGTGTGTTATTTGTTTGCTTTTATTTGTGTTTATTTTGGTTAATTTTTATAAAATACAACGCGTTTAATTAATTCGATACGACGCATCTTTTCCCCAAGATACGGCGTATCTGTTTTTGATAAAAAAAATTTCTAAACGTTAACGCCATACGACGCATCTGCTTTAGCAGATACGGCGTATCTATTATTTTAATTAAAAACAGTTTTCGAATTATTAAACAGATACGACGCATCGATCTCTGTCGATACGGCGTATCTTCTGAATCAAAAATCTTATATTTTGAAACGTAACGAAAATACGGCGCATTAACTTTTGTTAATACGACGCATTTAATTTTAAATAAATATCGATTTTTGATAATTAAAACTGATACGACGCATTCTAATTTCTAAGCGGCGTATCTATTTTCTGAATAAAGTCTGATTTAATTTTAACGATTATAAGATACGGCGTATCCAACTTTTTGGATACGGCGCATCGTCTGCAGATATCAGTAACTTTAATTTTTCGTATTCCGTTTTCGTTGTTAATTTTCTGATATATTACTTTCTTGAGCATACCCTACTGATGTTTTTGTGTTGATTTCAGGAAGTGCATGACCAGGAGTTCTACGAAGAACTTGATTCAACCTTTCGAAGATCCTGAACGAGCCTTTCATTCGCTTAAAAGGCTTTTCAACACAAAAAGCTTTGATACTTCAAGTTCATTCGAGCTTGATTATTTTTCTGAAGAGAAAGAGGAAGAAGAAACAGAAACAATGGGCGAAAACACAACTATGGAGGAATACATGAACAAAACCCGTGCTGATTACACTTCAGGAGTTGCTAGACCAAAGTTTGATGATAAGTCAAAGTTTGAATTGAAGGGTCAGTTTCTCAAGGAGCTAAGAGAAAATGCTTTCAGTGGATCGGAACATGAGGATGCTAATGAGCATGTTGAAAAGGTCCTCGAGATTGCGGATTTGTTTACTTCAGAAGGAGTCACTGACGATCAACTCATGCTAAGAATCTTTCCACTCTCGCTAAAAGGAGCTGCTAACAAGTGGCTAAGGAATGAACCTGCTAGTTCAATCACTACATGGGAAGATTTGAAGAGCAAATTCCTGAAGAGATATTGTCCACCTGCTAAGACTGCTAAAAAGATGGAGGCTATCAACAGTTTCAAGCAAGAGCCTGATGAAACTCTTTATCAAGCTTGGGAACGATTTAAAGATTTACTGGTAAAATGTCCTCAACACTATCTAACCCCTATGCAGGAGATAATATTGTTTTATCAAGGATTGGACGTGCCTACTAGACAAATCTTGGACGCTAAGGGAGTTGTGCCTCAAATGAGTGCAGCCAATGCTAGGAAAGCAATCCAAGAAGCTGCTGATCATTCTCAAAAATGGCACGATGGGACCTCTACTAGATCTAAGAGCAGCACTAATTTTGACGGGTTTGCTGCTATTCAAGCT
Organism: Artemisia tridentata subsp. tridentata; assembly: GCA_021014915.2. Classification (NCBI taxonomy): domain Eukaryota; kingdom Viridiplantae; phylum Streptophyta; class Magnoliopsida; order Asterales; family Asteraceae; genus Artemisia; species Artemisia tridentata. The sequence continues at coordinate 66,359,833 of CP139506.1, forward strand.
CAATTGGATAAAATTAGTAGAAAGATGAAGAAGCGTGATGAAAAAGTGTATGCTGCCCAAGTTGGATGTGAAAAGTGCGAAGGACCTCACTACACTAAAGATTGCCCGAATAAGAATGAAAGTGAGACGTTTGAAGAAGCATATTACACTCAATTTGGACAACCATTCCGACCTTCAGGAAGATTTAGGGAAGCTACCCCGGGATTCTATCAAAAGAACAACTTTAATCCCGCTTATCAAGAAAGGAGGCAGACTTTAGATGACACTCTAAAGCAAATTATGGCCGATGCTGCTAAAAGACATGAAGAGAATACTGCTATGATCAAAGAAATCCGAGCTTCAACGGACACTACTACAAGAAATCAAGGAGCTTCGATCAAAGCATTGGAACAACAAATTGGTCAAATGAGCAAAGTTCTTCAAGAAAGGGGATATGGAAGTTTACCTAGCTCAACTGAAACCAACCCAAGAGATCATGTCAAGGCCATAAGCACCACTGAAGAAGTCACTCCTAACATTCCTTTTCCTAGAAGACTGATGAATGGTAATGATGGTGCAAGACCCGAATTTTTCTTTAATTCTTCAATCAGTTTAAGGAGACTACTCAAAGAGAAGACAAAGATTGAAGAGGAGATCAAGGCTACAATAAAAGAAGAGAGCTCTGCAACCGACTTAAATGCCTTACCTCATAAAGAAAAGGACCCAGGAAGTTTTACTTTGCCTTGTTCAATTAATAATATATCTTTCAATAATGTGTTAGCTGACTTAGGAGCCAGTGTTAGTGTTATGCCTCTTAAGACATTCACTACCCTAGGACTAGGAAAATTAGCACCAACTAAGTTACTTATTGAATTGGCTGATAAAACGGTAAAACGACCTGAAGGGATTGCTAATAATGTGCTAGTTAAGATTGAGAAGTTTATTTTCCCTGTAGACTTTGTTATATTAGATATGCCCGAGGATGTTAAGATTCCTTTAATCCTTGGAAGACCTTTCTTGTCTACTGCCCATGCTAAGATTGATGTGTTTAAAAGAAAAATCTCATTAAGGGTAGGGAATAATAAACTAGTCTATAAGTGCCAAGATCCTGTTAAAAGCATAATTAGAGGTGTCTATGTGCTAGGATTAAGAGAGCGTATGTACCTCGATCTTGAAGCTAGGCTTATGGGAGAAACATTGATTCAAAACAACTCAACTAATCCTAATCATGAGAACTTTGAGGAATTTATTGACCTTAATATACCTACCGAACTTAGACGCAATATTGTTAATGATTCTGATGATGAGTGGTATGATTGCGTAGTAATTAACAAACGTAGGAGAATAGTTGAGAAAACGAATTTGAATAATGATGTGTTTATTGAACTACCACCCCACCTTGCTTATTTATGCCTATATGATAATAAGAATTTCCCGTCTATCATTTTGTCATCTCTGCCCGAAAGGGACAGAACTTTGTTTAAACAGATATTAAAGAAGAACGGCGTGGAAATTAAGGACGAGCAATGAGTGTTCAATATTACTGAATTGGCAATGAGGGAGCGCGATGTTTCCGACTCCTTCAATGATCGATATTAATGAGCTGAACGTGAGTCTAACTTGAAGACTCTGGAATAAAGACAAGTGCTGACCGGGAGACAACCCGGAAAAATTTTTATTATTCTGTTCTGTGTCGAGTCAGTCAGGCCCGCAGAAGATACGGCGCATCTCAATTCCAAGATGCGACGCATCTCCTGCACTGGTCATATCTTACTTTATTTTTTCCGCATATTTATATTTTAACTTTAAAACTTTTTATCAGTTTATTTCAATGCGGCGCATCCCTGGTTAAGGATGTGGCGCATCTTCTATTCTGATTCGTATTTATTCCAGGCTTGATACGGCGTATCTTCTTCCATAAGATACGGCACATCGACTGACCTGATGATTTTCAGTTTTAATTTTTATGTTTTATTTTTCCTAACTACTAATGTATTATGCAAGTTCGAACTTTCTTAACTTAGGTGTGTTTAAAGTCTTGGTGGTATTATAGATTCCTGCATTTCCTGTGGATACATCTATTATGAAGCTTAAACGTTCTCATCCACAAGAAAGATGATTTTTGCTCTTATACTAATGGAGGATCATACCGAGCAAATCTCAGGGGAGTTTTTCTGTTCTAATTCTTTTATTTTCCAGTTTTTAACCTTTTATACAAATAACGAGGACGTTGTTTAACTTAAGTGGGGGGATTGGAGAATTAGAACACTTAACACTTACTTGTCCTAAATTTTTCAAAAATTATGCTTAAAATGTGCTTAATATATCAAAATTAAAAATTTTTAGCATGTTTTTGTTTAAGATCTAAGTTGCATAGCTGCACACATGACGTTATTTTCAAAAATTGTGATTTTTCAAAATTCACAAATCTATGAGTGTGCCTGTGACTTGTAAACTTTAGAACTTGGCTTGTATACTATTCGAGACCACCATAATAAGTATTATTTATATAATTGGAATGACTTGTCTAAATTGGTAAAATTCTAGGATTACACCCAAATAGCCTTTATTTGTTATGTGTTTTTAGCTAACTACATTGGTTAGTTAACCCCCGTAAAAACCCTTTTGTTACTCTCACTTTTAGAGTAAGATACCCCTAGAAAAACACTCAGAGCCATTCCTTTCGTTTCTTACACCTTTGTTAAAATGTTTCGTTACACCCTTACACCTTAGCCTACCCTGTAGATTAAAATCCGTGGTTGGTTAATTGCTTTAGGCAAAGTGTGTTTCCTTACATTACCTGTGTTCGCGTGCGTAATTCATTATCTATGGTTAGGTCGGGAAATTGCACAATGCGATTGGAGTGAAAGTAAATATTGTATATCTTTGAGTCTATTTTTCGTGTGTTTACTACTTTCACTATTACAGTTATTTCTGAAGTTATGAAAAGTATGGAAAAATTATCCAGAATTATCATTATAGTGATGTGGTGAAATTTTACACATCTTTGTTTATGGTTAAAAAAAATAGAAAAAAAAAAAAAAAAAAAAAAAAAAAAATAGAAAAGAAAAAGAAAAAAAAAGGAAGAGTTGGATGTTTGTTTTAACCAACTTATGTAAAGTTTTGTATTAAGTGGTCGATATCACCACTAGTTGTTGTATATTATATCTATGGATTGAATGGGAGTTGGCAGTTATGGGAACGCCAACTAAATGTTATTCTTTGATTGAGATCTTGTTGAGTATAATTCGTGTCTACCTAAAGCGTGTGTTTCAAAGTGTTAAAGCGTGAGTTATTCAGTGATATGAGTCTTATTCATGGGATGGTTGGGATAGTGATTAACCACACGTAGGATTTTAATTTATTTGTTTTGTTTATTTTTCATTTTTACACCAATTTATATCCCAAATATTATCCATACCCTATATTATTCTTTATCCAAACCTTTGATTTATTGAGATTAGGGATTTGAGCAATCTTAAGTATCGTAGTCGTGGATTCGGCTATGTATTTATGATTTTGTCGCCCTTTTTGATATAATATTATTGGTAAAGTTTGGACCTATCTTTAGCCTATTCGAGTTAAGGATTTGAGCAATTGCAAGTATCGTGTTCGTGGATTCGATCATGTATTTGTGATTTTGTCGCCTTTTCTGGAATTTGAGATCGATAGAGATTAAGAAGAATGATTAACCCTTAAACCTCAAAACCCTTTTTACCGCTTTAGACTTGTTATTCCTTGGCTTTAGTGGGGGAGATGTGTATACTTGCCAAGCTTATGATAGAATATTCGTCACGACTGGACAGTTAAACGATTAGATTTGCTTTTATCAAATTATTTTATTTTACTTCTAATTCGTTAAGTGTTTGGTTGTGTGATTATGACAAAAATGAATACATGCTTAAATATAAAAATAAATCCTAATATCTTTTAGGATACATTTTCATAAGATTAATTCTAAGGTTTACTTGGGGACAAGTAAAGTTCAAGTGGGGGGATATTTGGTGAACTCAAATAAGTACATTTTATTACTATCATTTATCTTATTTATTTGACTTGTTTTATTATATTATCTGTGAGAATTGATACTTAATCGTTTACTTTTATAATTCTCAGGTAAAAACAAGCATTTGGTGAAACTTGGCGATTTTGGACTAATTATGGAGCAAAACAAGCAAGAAGTTAAGAGTCTACTGAAATGTACAAGATCAAGACTATTCTGCTCCAGATGCGCCGCATTATACTTCTTACATACGGCGCATCATTATCAAGATTTCACAAGATATTATCCAAGACGGCAAAGGACATGCGCCGCATCCAAGAATGAAGATACGCCGCATCTTCTGGCGGTGTACGAATATTCCTGAATATATTAATCTTGGACCCCACGCGAAGTTAAGTTAATGCGCCGCATCTACTTACTAGATGCGCCGCATCTTACCCTCAGACAGAAACTATAAATACCCCAAAGACCAGACGAATTAAGAGTTCCCGAGTTTGACAGTTTTAGAAGACAGAAGACCTCAGAAACCTAAGGCCGAATTCAGACGATTAGGCAGCACAAGACACACCCGAACGAAGATACAAGAGCTGTAAGAAGGTCCTGCATGTATTTAATTCATTAAGTAGTTTTGTTTTATTGTGTTAGTAAACTTTAATTCATCAGGATTGGTGGCTTGTGTAATGTGAGGAGAAAGATTGCATTCCCTTAAAACTGCTTTCCCATCATTTAAAGTTTATATGTTGATGTCTTTGGTTACTACTTATTAGTGCATTGATAACCTCTGTGTTTATTAGTGGCCTGCGCATTTGACTACGGAAGAGAATGTGGCTCCCACGGTTGTTACTAAATTGATCACTTAGGAATAATTTTTAGACATAAGTAATCGTTAAGGGATTTCTCGCCGATAAGATTAGGACCAACGAGAAAGGGTTAACTACATACACTTCATATAAAACTATCAATAAAACAAGTGACAATCTACTTAATCATCAGGACAAGTCTTCTTATTGTCTCGAGTATTTATCTGTGTACGTGCATGTCTATCGCTGATTCGTGCTCATTAGTTTAGTTTATTATTTAATTGCAACCAAAACATGCCAGTCTCTCAGGCTGAACCCCCCTTGCGTTAGATTAGGTTGTATAGCTAACTTAGATATTAAAATACTGATTAGAATAACTAGATAATATGTTCCACTCTTAGTGATCGACACTCTACTTACCATTATATTCATACTGACCGGGTACACTGCTCGTTAAGTGTGTGTGTTATTGATAAGTCGGCTAAATATAAATTTAAAACTTGAGTAGGCATTAATACTGCTAAACCGCAATGACACATCGCACGCATCATCAGTACTCACTGAACCCATCATCTTCTTCTTTGGCTTAAGTCTCACTCAGGAAGTACCGCCTTCCTGAGGAGTGAATCCTTCGCCTTGAATTCGCCTTAAGCATCCTGAAGATGACTCACTGAGTTACTGTTAACTCAGTGACTTGAATTGTTCTCGGTTGGTAAACACTTGGCTTAATTTGTGTTCAAATCCTGTTTTAGATAATTGGGTATTTATGGACCCAACATCTTGCCATCTTGCTGCCTTGGCCTTCTGCATTCTCTTGAGAAGTGCCCCATCATGTGGCAGTTATAGCACTCTATCTTTGACTTATCAAAACCAGCAGTATCAGTATTGCTGATTAAGAGCTTCTTCCCCGTCCTTTGATAGAACTTCTTGGCTCTCATGCTAAGAAGAGAAATTTGCCATTTTAGGTCCATTTCCTCCAGATCATCATCATTGATCTCTTGGAGGTCTTCATAGGTGAGCATGGACCCATCATTTCGACTTGTGAGAAATCCACAACAAGTCTTTTCATCCAAAATACCAATGGTACTGCTTGATGAACTAGCAGCACCAACACCATCAACAACTTTCACCTCTTCACTTGATTTTGAGGTACTAGGAGTTGACATAAATGCCATGTTCCCAGTATTAGAACTAGTACCTCCATTCTTCTTCAAATCTTGCTCCACAATCTTAAAGTTGCTATACAAATCTATCAGCTCCATTGTATCAAGGTCTGGCTTGTTCTTCCAGACAACAACATGCATAGCCCACTCTTCTGGTAAGCTTCTCAGAAATTTTGAGTTCAAATCTTCTTGAGGTATTTCAACCCCAAGAATAGCAAGTTGGCTCACAATATTCTGAAGCCTATTAAACATATGGTCAAGAGATTCATTGTTTGTAGAGGAGAAGTTTTCAAACTGCTGCTTGAGCAGTGTCTTGTGGGTTTTCTTGGTGGCTTCATTTCCACCATATCTGGCAACAATAGCTTCAAATAATGACTTGGCATCTTTGAACTTGCTGAAGTTTAGAAGTTGATCATTGGGAATGGTCATCATCAACATGCTTCTTGCCTTTAAGTCATTTTTCTTCTTTATTCTGTCTTCTACAGATGTTGGGTATGTCTGCAGAGTTGTCACCACTTTTTCGTCCACTGTTGATGAAGTGGTTGTAGGCTGGTAAGAGTTTCCATCTTCAATGATTTCCCAAAGTGCATAGTCTTGCACTTGAAAATATTGCTCTATCCTCAGCCTCCACATCTCAAACTCATTCTGTTTGAGCATGGGTAGTTTTGCAGCAACATTGGTTTGAATAGATTCAACGTCCATTTCTTCTTCTTCTTCTTCTAAATCAACTATATCAGCCTGGCTCCGATACCACATTAATACTTCTTATTAATGTGTAGGAACATTCAACTGATAAACAAGAGGATCAAGGATACTCAGATAGTGGATGTTCAAGGCACATGACAGGCAACAAGTCTTATCTCTCAGATTTTCAATCAATAGATGGAGGCTATGTTACCTTTGGAGGAGGTGTTGGTGGCAAAATTTCCGGTAAAGGTACAATCAAAACTGAAAATTTAGATTTTGAAGATGTGTACTATGTACAAGAGCTAAATTATAATCTTTTTAGTGTCTCACAAATTTGTGATAAAAAGAACAAAGTTCTTTTCTGTGACACTGAATGTCTTGTGCTTTCTCCTGATTTTAAGATGCCTGATGAAAGTCAAGTACTTCTTAAAATTCCTAGAAAGGGCAATATGTACAGTGTTGATATGAAGAACATTGTTCCTAAAAAGGCTTTAACTTGTCTTGTTGCAAAGGCCACATTGAATGAATCAATGTTATGGCATAGGAGGCTTGGTCATATTAACTTCAAAACCATAAATCAGATTGTTAAGAATGGTTTGGTAAGAGGTTTTCCTCAAAAACGATTTGAAAATGATCAAACATGCATTGCATGTCTTAAAGGCAAACAACACAAAGCCACTTGTAAGCCCAAGATTTTTAACTCTATCAATCAATCATTGTTTATGCTTCATATGGACTTATTTGGTCCTACAAATGTTAGAAGTATGCAACATAAGAGATATTGTCTAGTTATTACTTATGACTATAGTAGATTTACATGGGTTTTCTTTTTAAGAAAACCCATGTAAATCTACCATTTCCATAACCAAAATAAAAACCCAAAGAAGGAAGATTAACCAATGAAAGGGAGGAAAAGACAAGAGCATACAAGATGATGACATAGAGGTTGAAAATGACAAGAACAGAGCTGATTCTGGAGTATTATATATATTCAGAAGGGATGAAGCATTCCAAAGGAGAAAGTTCTATCTAGGTCAAACGGAGAAAAGTTTCAATTTCAGTTCACTACGTTTGTTCATCACTTGCAAAGGCATGCTGATAGATGATTTCACTTGTTGAAACAAGCATCCAAGATACACAGCACCATTGCCTCTTATAATTCCTCCATCCAAGGAAATTGCACCATCTTTTAGGTCATGTTTGAAGCCTGAAGATGTGTATTGATATTGTTAAAGTCAAAGAACAGAAAGCAGATGAGTTAGATATTCTATATCTCACAGATCAAAAGAAAGTTCAGATCAAGGGTCTGACTATGAAGTATTTGCAAGATCCTCACAATCAGAAATTCAATTCAGAAGAAACATGTTGAAAAGGGTTCACATGTTTAGGGGAGGATTGTTGGGAATTAAATATTCTGAAGACTAAGTATCGGGAAATTCCCTTAAGTGGTTAATTCTGGTAGCTTTAGTGTTAAGTCTGGTGAGTTTCAAAGTTAAGTCTGCTGGTTAAGTATGCTCTTTGATAGTTAAGTCTGGTGGTTAAGTCTAGTCGTTAAGTCTGGTGAATACCAAGATTAAGTCTGCTCTTCGAATGTTAAGTCTGCTTGCTGGAGATATTAAGTCTGGTTGACTGGATGGATAAGTATAATAAAGTCAATAATATACGGTAGATAATATCTTTGTCCATGTGATCAGTCATTATGTTATATTCTCAGAACAAGTTGTAAACATAGATACATGTTGTATCTTAGTTACTGACTCACATAAGCTAGCAAGTAGTTCGACAATACTTAACAAGAATTAACAATATTGTAAAGATCTCCTTGGACTATAAAAGGAGGTCTTAGCTTAGTCATATGTACGTGACTAAAAGAGTGTATGTTTTTTATGTGATTAAGTTTTATATGTTGAATAAGAACATTTGATAAAACTTTCATATTCATAACTGTCAAGAAAAAGAACAATCATAAACATTGTCAATAATATTGAATCCTTTGGTATTATACTTTCGGTGTTCATTGTTCAATATACACAAGCATCACTGTTTCATTTCCATAACCAAAATAACCTTCTAAGTGTGATTAAGTAGACTCCGCATACTTACCTCAGAAGGAAGATTAACCTTCTAAGTGTCATATGCAGCCACGTTTACCTCAGAAACACATCCTATGGTGGTCCGTGACCGCAAAATCAGCCGAGGTACGTAAATGCCTATGTTTTTTAATTTTCCAGAAATGATCAAATACGTAGTTACAATGAGTAATCCCAAACACCCCCATAACCATAGATTATGCATGATATGTTTAAAAAAATGTTGGATTATGTTTGTTTAAAGTTTTTAAATATGCATAGCTTCTGGACTTTATTTGTTGTTTTCATTGCAAATGGTACTTTCACATTCCCGCCGTTATGTGGTAGCCACGCTTCCGGTCCATAAATCGATACACTAATCGAATGGGATTGAAGTTTTACTAGGAATGATTAAAGATAGTGACAGAATTTACATTTTACATTTATATATGACAAGAGGTAGGGAAATTCTTATAATTACACATTTATCATAAAAGCTAAATAGTTTGACTCATGCTGCTACATTTGCTTAGGTGCCTTGGTTGTGTTTTGCATCTGATATAGAGGCATGTGGTATATGGTGTAGACCTTTCTTCCCATCCCCCCTCTGTGAAGTGTGTAGGTGTTGCATAGTACTTGCAGACCTGCAGCTGTCTAAAACAAAGTTGCAGTTTTGCAGCATATCCAAACGCACCCTAAATATTCTTGAAATGAGGTGGGCTAGTATGCCTAAAAGACTTCTATATCTGGTCCTATCTATTGTTATGCTTAGTACATGAATGTTTATTAATTTAATTCGTTGAATATGCTAATGTCATAAAATAGCAACAAACATATCTTAGTATTCCACATATGTCAGTATATTTATGATCATTACCAATTTAGACATCAAACTTCGTAAATATATTCCATGTTGATCATGTTTATGTTACAAAACAGCAGCATATCCATACACAATGTGCACCTTTTGACCCGTCTTCTACTTTTCTTTTTAGGAGAAGCATTATGCATGTTTCATGGGGAGGTTGAGGCTGAATTGACGGATGAAGCGAATCATGAGAAGCCACTTCTTCAGGTATTCAATCTTTCATCAGCGAGATGTGATGAACAAGAGACGTTATTTCAGCCTTTGTCCAGCGAAAGAAGGGATATATTCAGTTGAGTGTAATTCATCTCTATCAACTTTACAAGCACTCTCGATCTGTATGTCAGTTGTGGAATGTAGAAAGTCTTCACAACATTTGCATAATCCAGAACCACTACTCTCTCTTCAACAATCTCTTCCATTTTGGTTGAATTTTTAAATTAACTCAAAGTTGATAGCATGACAACTGAAGTCTCGAAACGTGGTTGTCCTTAATGTAGCTTACAATTTATGGTATTGTTATGGTTTTGCATACAAAACTCACTGCAACAAACAATATGACCTATTTAGTTGTGCATGTTTCATGGGGAGGTTGAGGCTGAATTGACGGATGAAGTGAATCATGTGAAGCCACTTCGTCACGTATTCAATCTTTCATCAGCGAGATGTGATGAACGAAAGACGTTATTTCAGCCTTTGTACAGCGAAAGAAGGGATATATTCAGTTGAGTGTAATTCATCTCTATCAACTTTACAAGCACTCTCGATCTGTATGTCAGTTGTGGAATGCAGAAAGTCTTCACAATATTTGCATAATCCAGAACCACTACTCTCTCTTCAACAATCTCTTCCATTTTGGTTGAATTTTTAAATTAACTCAAAGTTGATAGCATGACAACTGAAGTCTCGAAACGTGGTTGTCCTTAATGTAGCTTACAATTTATGGTATTGTTATGGTTTTGCATACAAAACTCACTGCAACAAACAATATGACCTATTAAATTTAATTTATAAATTGGTTTAAGAATCAATGATGTGCACGACTGCTCCAGTTTACTATATGATCTATTAGCAGCCAAGAGGTAAATGAGTTTAATACATGATTTATTAGCAAGCCAAAAGGTAAATGACCAATAAGATATATGTGCAGCGAATTTGTTATAGCACATTTCATACAAATGGGCTTCACAACAAGGCAATCTCGCGGCAACGCGCATGTTACCACACTCGTTTTCATTAAATAGTGTTGGACAAACAAGAATGCCATGAAAATTATCAAATCAGTGTAGAATTGGATACCAACTTAGCTCTTTTAATAAATGTTAAACAAACAATCAGGATATCTTCAAGTGTATTTTAACACTAAAAAAACATATCACTATTCGTACACGACACGTGATCTACACCAAAATTAATGTTAAGGCTGGGTCTAAACATGTTTCCGTTTCATGTTTAGGTTGTCCTACTTTAGCTATTGTTCCAAAAAGCGGTTTTCAGATTGACGATGAGTTATATGTAAGCCAGCCAACGAGTTTTAGTTCATTGAAACATAAAATTACAAGGTCTACAAGAGCTAAACAAGTTAGAGGATCGACGTGCCAGCCACATTATATCTTTACTACAAATAAAGAGAAAATGTTTTTTTCTTAAAACTTAAGGGTGCGTATAGTTGGAGAAAAAATTCTTTTGTTTTCTATCTTTAATTTTGTAAAATTTGGAAGGGAAAGTTATCTCCATAAAACACTTGAAAATATAGAAAACACGTTTAGTTGATGTTTATATTTTCTATAAAATAAGGAAAGCAACTAAAATTTATTTTGTAGTATTCCTTGTTAAGTTAGGAAATAGAGGATTTTGTGTTTTGCAAAATATTTTGTTGAAAAACGTTGATTTGAACGCCATCTATGTTTTCTTTGTTTTCCACAAAATATTTTATAAAAAACAATGGTGTTTTCCCCCAACTAAATGCACCCTAAACAACTTAAGAGTGTGAGTACTGTCTTGTCTTCAAAATACCCATTTAATCTTAATATGTTAATCCTAATGGTTTTAAATTTAAAATTTTCATTTTATATCCTACCAAAAATATATAGTTACTTATGTTAAAAAAAAAGTAGGAGTGACAATTCTCGATACGACACGATAAACGACACGAAGTTAAACAGGTTTGGGCTGAGGATAAACATATTTGGGTAAAAAACATGTCAACATTTCTAACTCGTTTAATAAATGAGTCGTGTTTGAGTTGAGTAAGTAATAAACAGGTCAACCCGTGAACCCGCTTAAGTACATAGGCGTCTAAAAATAAAATATATAGCTTGGATTTTATGTTAGATTTGGATTAAATGTATTTTGTTATGTACTTAATATGAGTGAAATATGATTATAATACCCGTGCACGCACGGGGTTTTAAATTAAATTTCTTTTATTTACGTATTAATATAATATATTGTAACTTAAATTTCTTTTATTTACGTATTAATATAGTATATTGCGAGTTTAAATTAGATGGCTTATGGTTATAATAGTCCAAATACTTTTAGCACAATAGCGTAAATCAATAGGAGATCTCCACAAGGACCACAATCCGTTCAAATATTATAGTATAATCATCTTGTTCTACCTTGTAGGTGAACCTTAATATGTAAAACTGTCATTCTTCAGGTCAATTATAGTATAAAATTATGAGACTTCTATAATCATTATTAGTCTTAAAAGAATTTGGCTATTGTCAGTTTGTAGCTTCTCATGAATGACCCATTTGACCCATGAGAATCTTGATAACCTTTGTCCAAGTGCTCATGAATACCAAAGTAGAAGGATATCATAAAGTTGAAGCTTCAATTGTTCATCCTCTGCAACAACTAACCTGACTTTAATCATCAATTTTTTCACATGTTAAGATCCTGAAAGTAGGAGGATAAGTAAGAATGTTTAGTAGAAAGAAATATTATTTGTCAATGTATTGTAGCTGCTAGTTTATCCCTCTTCTGATTTACATTCAATAAGTACGACTGAAATCCAAAAACATATTTTCAATTTTTCATACAACATATATGACTTAGATGCTGGCAAAGAAGATAATCCTTTTGTGATTTTGATAAATATCCTTCAACCTTTTCATCAGCCCTTAAAACGACCCAAACACCTGTTAAAAAAGCAGTTTTGAAGCAGACAGGCACACCTCATAAACCGACCCCTTTAAACTTTACTTTTGCATCAACCCCAAAAAAATCATTAAAATAACCCAAGAACACCCCTTAAAATTGCAGCAGATAGAAACACCAAATAAAAAGTCCAATCACCCTTTAAAACTAAACTGTAGCTGCAAATTTATAGCTGACAGAACGAAACACCCATAAAAATGGTGCATACATGTATAGCCGTTTGTTCACATACACTCTTGAAGTTCAAATAGTCTAGTAACAGGTTACAAAATATATATAATCAGTTTTATCCATAACGCACAACATTAGTACCCATACAAATCCACAATGTTGTTGGTGTTAATTTTAAGATGGCCCAAAACCATTAAATTAATTGTGAACTAACCTGGACCGATATCACCAATAATTCAAAAAACAAACTGATAATCTATAAACTAATTCATACCTATTATAATGTTCCTTCACCAATATCTACTATTATATAAAAACAACAATTTGAATTCGAGTTTATCAAGTAACAGGGAAATAAAAATCAAATTAGCAGATTTATTAAACTAATTAATTGAAAGAAGAAAAACAGTAGCAAATCAAAGTAGGTTTTCTGTTTATCAGAGTTCACAGATAACACACTTTAATTCCCTCATTGCATGCTTCCAAATATCTGGAAGTCGCAACGTTGATCCATTTATAGGTAAAGAAGTTGATTTGAGCTGTAATATTTTTCTATAAGCTCAAAAGGTAAAACTTTAGAATGTGAATAAGGTAATGAAGTTTGTATCAAACTTGATTGTAAGGAAATTAAAACTCACCCTTAGTTTTGTATGCAGTAGGTTTAGCCTTTGTTGCAGTCAACATTTCCAAAGGCCACCTTCGATCCCTAAGTATAGCAATTTCTAGTGCATCCTGTTTAATACAATGGTTTAACGCAGTCAACCAACATGCGGGATTTTCCACGAATTAATAAATGAAAAAAATATTAATTGTAATTACACAATACACACTTGTATTTTTATTATTCATAATTCTTACTACCACAATTAATTAAACTATGAGGAACAAATGCAAATTACAATAAGTTCTTCTCCAAGCGAATGCGGCCACTGTAAATTCAATCAACTATCAAGTTTATAGTCCTCAAGAATCTCATCCTCTTAAATTAGTGAGCAAATCAACCCCCTCCCCATCTCCTTCCCCTAATAGCTAAACTGAAAGGCTAAGGGTTTCTAATTTACACTGCATATGTGACTATATGCGCGTGAAAAGTAACATGTACTGAATAAGCAAGTTAAAACTATTACTTCAAAATGCATTAAGTAATAAATAAGTTTTAGTAAGCAAACCTAAACACCCTCTTATAAACGGTCCCTATATTTGCTACTAATAAATCACTGCAAAACCCAATGAGCAGTCCCAAACACCCCCTAAATGCGATCACTATAAGTTTTACACAAAGCAGGTTTACATTACTTGCAGAGATTTAAACATGGCTACTATGTTTATATGAGTGGCAGTTGGGAAAGTCTCACGGGGTTTTAAATATCACAAAAAAAAAAATAATTTAAACATATAATATTGTAATTTAAGTTGGCACATAAAAAGCAGTAATTTTGACTTTAAAAAATTGCAACATACCATTGTTTTTCTCTACCACCAGAGGATGAACAAACAGATCATTTGTTGTACAAACAAAAGATATAATTACTGCAAGTCACATTGTTAAAATCAAAATAAAGTAATCAACAACATTCACACAAACACATCATAAATTCACACCTTCATTAAACAAAACTCACTAATTCATCAAAATCAAATTTAAATTAGGAACAGTTTTACCATTGTTGAGAAAGTTCCGAAATTGAGGAAACTATTGGTACCATCAGATTGGAAAAATTAATAAATTAGGGTTCATAAATTGAGCGAAGATGATCAATTAGAGGTTTTTACATAAATTGACGATTGAGATCAATTTAATTAAGAAAATTTGTGTTAGATTATGATGAATTAAGAAGAGGAAAATTGAATTATGATTCTCCTTGGATGCACAGATGGGCGAGCTTTCTTTTTCTTTTTGTGAGTTTGAGAAGAGTTTAATCTTCCGCTTTTTTCACTTTTACACTTTGCACCCAAAACTATCATTTATTAAATCTCAAGTACATGTGTATTTTTAGTTTTACCTATATACGTTTCGTAAAAACGAATTTTTAAGTGTTTTTGACAAATCAGGAAACAATTAGCTTTTATTATTTTCCTACATTTATATATAAATATTTAATTAAAAAATTTATTACTAAATAAGGTATGATTTGATTTTTTTGAAATGAAAAAGTCCCCACTAGGGGTTTTGTTTTATTATATAAAATATGAGTGAAAAATGATTATAATTCACATATCATTGAAATTTTCGTATAATTATTTATATGTTATTATTTTTATCAATTTTTCGATCCTTATATCTGTTTTGCTTTTAAATTAGTTAAATCGACAAACAACCAACTTTATTCGCCGCTTGACCTATTTATTTAAACATGGTAAATGGGTCACAGACGGGTTACACGTGTTATGCATGTCTGAATTAGGGTTGAGTTTCTTGACACGATTAATAAATGGGTCGTGTTTGGGTAGAGGTTATAATAACCCGCCAACCTGCGAACCCGAATAGGTCAACCCGAACACGACTCGATTGCCACCCCTAAAAAAAAAGGTTGTCATAAGTTGTTTGGCTTATTTTGGTAGAACCACATTAAATGTTTTTATACGCTCTTTGATACATTCTGAAAAAGTGTTCTTTAGTTGAATTATCGTATGTTACAATATTTTTTAATTAAAATTTGCTTATTTTACGTTGTATCTATAAACGTTACACGAAACACTTAACCAAAATAATCGCAACTATAATTATATACCGCTATAAATTCCATGGTTATACACGTGTAATCGCCTAGTCTGTATAAACCTTGTAACATGTTTAACACTAGGGGTAAGCAAATGGACGGAGAATCGAACTAGAACCGAGAACCGAACCGGAACCGACCAAACTCGAATCGAATTTTTGAACCGTGGTCCGGTTCTCGGTTTTTCTATAATGCAAATATCGGTTCTCGGTTCGGTTTGGTTCGGAACCGCGGGTACGGGTATCGGTTCCGGAACTGAAAAACCGTCCGAGTTTAGTTTGCTTACGTGTTGTTTTAGAAAACTTGGAAGTTTAGATTTGTGCATGTGTTTGTTTTTGTATATGAACCATCTGTGTTTGTGCTATGTATACAGCTTCTTAAGGCTAAAATGCAAATACGCTACTTGAGGGTATTATGTAAAAACATTAAGAATTTAATAAAATAATAAAAATTAAACTTAACACCGATGTTGCATAATATAATGTTGTTACGCTCATGTATACTTTATTGCTAAAAATCGTTGAAATTATGAAGTCCCACGATGTCTTGCCTCTTGATTAAAGCCTTAAAGGATGGTTGATAAACTTGAATTGATATAACAACAGCAAAAGCTAAATAACCTGGAAAAGAAACAAAGTTCGATAACTTTGATATTTGCTCATTGTCATTAATTCATAATTACTTTGATTTTCATTATTTGCTCAAAAGTTTGATTACTTTGATATTCCTTGGTTTGATATAACAGTAGAGCATAAACCACATGCCACACAATTATACGTATAATTTGTATAATTATTGTTATCTTTTTTATCAAAAGTTCGGTTCCGTTCGGTTAGACCCGAAATACCCGAACCGGAACCGAGAACCGAACCGGAACCGAGACATGCTACTCGGTCCGGTGCTCGGTTCGTTGGCCATGTAATTTTTCAGTTCCCGGTTCTCTCGGTTCCGGTTCGGTTCCATGCGGTTCCGGAACCGAGCTCACCCCTATTTAACACACCAACGTGTATAATAGCCTAGTTAGAGTCGAGGATGGACCGAAATACCTCAATAAGTCTTGTAAAGTTTTTTTTTTATCGAAACTAGCCCGAATTGTCACCCTGCTTAAAAGTCGAAAAAAAAGAAAGTGTAGAAATGTAAGAATCAAAACTATAGGGAAAAAACTTTTAAAACCATAACTTTAGACGGATGGAGTGGAATAACCATCAAAAGTTTAATCATTAACAAGATAAATATAGATGAAACATTTACAAAGTAAAAAATAAACCCAAAACACAACAAATTCATCTATATATAATTATCTTTTAATTGGAGTAAATTGCAAAAATCGTCCTTGTGCTATGGCCAAATTGTATGTTTCGTCATTGTGGTTCATTAAGAGCAAAGATGTTACGTATTTTCTACTGTTACGTGCACTTTTGGACATTCATTTTAACCGGCGTTAAGTGAGTTCCGTTAGCAGTTACACGTTAGCCCTTTTGGCTAACGATTGTTGCAGCGCACATCCTTTACACTAACGGCCGTTTATAATTAATTTTTTTTTCGAGTTTAAAAAAAAATAAAAAATAAAAATCGTCCGTTTATTTTGAGTTTATATATATATAAAAGTTTTATATAAAAACATTTTTTATATAGAAAAATTCACGTGTGACGAAAAACGTATATATGTTCTAAATTTTTTTTTTATGTTTTTATAAAAAAGTATATATGTTCTAAAAACGTACGAAAAACTTAATTTTTTTTAACGTTTTTATATATGTTCTAAACGTAAAATTTGAGAACATATATACGTTTTCCATTTAGAACATATATAAAAATTTCGTTTAGAACATATTTTTCTAAACGTAAAATTTCGTTTAGAACATATTTTTGTAATTTACTCAAATTTTATACGTTTAGAACATATATAAAAACGTATAAAAAATTTTACGTTTTTTGTACGCTTTTAGAACATATATACTTTTTTATAAAAAATTTTAGAACAAATATACGTTTTTCGTCACATGTGAATTTTTTTGTATAAAAAATGTTTTTATACGTTTTTGTATAAAACTTTTTTATATATAAAAAAACATTTTTATATAAAAATGTTTTGTATAAAAAGGTTTATAATAACTTTTTTTTTATATAAAAAACTTTTTTATAAAATTTTTTGTATAAAAACATTTTTATATAAAAAAGTTTTATATAAAAATTTTTTATATAAAAAAAAAACATTTTGATATAAAAAATCTTTTTATATAAAATCTTTTTTATAAATGTTTTTATATAAAAAACATTTTCGAAAAAAAAATTACTTGACGAAAAAAAAAAAAAAAAAAAAAAAAAGGAAAAAAACGGACGAAATTAAAAAAAAAAAAAAAAAAAAAATCTTGGGACCATCATCACTAAAAGATGCTTTATTTTTTAAGCCAAAAAGTAGATAAGCAACCACTCAGGGGTAAAACTCTTGGGACTATCATCACTAAAATCTGAGAGGTCTAAAAGTCAAATCTCGGTTGGTGCATACAACTTTGATGTGGGCATGGCAACCTTTCGAAAAAGAGGAGTGCTTTACCCGGTTCCTGTTTGTACGATGTGGTGATGCGCACAAACCCTTTGAATTAGTTAGCTAAAAAGTCAGAAGCCATAGTTACCCACACACGCGCACACAAAGTTAAGTAGATAAGCAGTTCAGAAACGCAGCCTCACTATACAATCCGAGAAAGTAAGATTTACTTATTTGCGACAAGATCAAAAAGGCCAATTTGAACTTAACACTGTAAAAAGGCCACATTCTAGTAGTTGCCCAAAATTTTTTTAAGGCCTGTTAAAGTTAACCTAGCCCACCTTGATAACCTGACTAGTCACATTATAAATTCCAGAAAACACATTCCCTAATTCTTAACATCACAGCCGCTATTGACCAGATCTCAGAATAGGTATTCATTTTATTTTTTCTTTTACTGTTTCTAATATAGCTAGTTATGTTTGTGATTGATTGATGTAGATATAATGAAATACGCAAATTATATGTTTGTTTTAGTAGTTAAAAGATAGATTATTATGATTATATTAAGGTTCTTATACAGATTTTAATGATAGAAGTGTATAGCGCTGATATATTTTCTCTCCTTTTGCGATGAAGGTTGTGAGACGAGCATGCTTCTTATGGAAGTTTTGACTGTTGTTTGTGAAACGTCTAGTCTTATTTGGGCTCGACATATACAAATATGCTTTGGTATTCGTGAAGGTTTGAGTTACCTTCAAAACAACATGAATGACAAATTAAACGTCATACATCGTGACATAAAAAGTGCAAACATCGTAATGGATGACGTATGGAATGTCAAAAATAGCTGACTTTGGCCTCTCCAAGATACAACGTCCAGTTCAGCGAAGCGACATATAAGAACATGATATCTACTCATTTGGAGTAGTATTATTTGAAATCATGTGTGACACATAAGAATCAGATATCTACTCATTTGGGATAGTATTATTTGAAATCATGTGTCGTATATTGACATATGTGGTTGAAATGGATTGGATTTTCTTCACAGTGGTGACTAGCGAGACATAAGCCGATTGTAAATGATAGTGTTTATACTAGACAGTGTATGTGCAGGTGTCGTTTTGTTTTGTTTATACTAGATAGTGCTAGCATTTATACATTTGTATGTGTTTTGTTAGTGTCGTTGGTTAAGTCATGAAAATATATTGTATATATGTATTTTTTGAATGACGAATGTACATAAATTTATTTAAATAAGTCGGATGCTATTATAACTCCTCTTTTTGTTGTATATCTCTATCCTAAGCAAGTTTACTATAAAAGTCTGATGGCTCTTATCATATAGCTCATGAAGACATGATAATCTTAAGGTTTACATATTTAAAGAGACCCATAGAATCGTATCTTTAATTGCTGTTCATTTACATTTAATCTTTCTCTCAAAGAAAGTTTTTGTTGTAACTATGACTAACTATATGGTTAAAATATTAAATTATTTGGTGTTAAATTTACTTATATTGCA